>VZTN01011617.1:7708-29798 GCA_013400515.1 Erpornis zantholeuca
CCTGGAGCTGCCCTGGAGCTGCCCTGGAGCTGCCCTGGAGCTGCTCAGGAGCTGCCCTGGAGCTGCCCTGGAGCTGCCCTGGAGCTCTCCTGGAGCTGCCCTGGAGCTGTCCTGGAGCTGCCCTGGAGCTGCCCTGGAGCTGCCCTGGAGCTGCCCTGGAGATCTCCTGGAGCTGTCCTGGAACTGCTCAGGAGCTGCCCTGGAGCTGCCCTGGAGCTCTGGAGCTCTCCTGGAGCTGCCCTGGAGCTGCCCTGGAGCTGCCCTGGAGCTCTCCTGGAGCTGCCCTAGAGCTGCCCTGGAGCTGCCCTGGAGCTCTCCTGGAGCTCTCCTGGAGCTGCCTCTGCTCTCTGCAGTCTCTCGAGTGCAGCAGATCCCCGTCCCCAGGGCAGAGGGTTCGGGTCCCAGGCGCTGCTGGTGCCTGCCCCGGCTCATGGCAAAGGAAAAGGAGCTGGGAGCAGCTGGAGCAGTGCAGGAGGGAGCAGCAGTGCAGCTCTGCCCACTGCAATCCCAGCAGGTCACAGAAAAGGCCTCGAGTTGGATTTCAGCCCCAAAATCTCCTTCCAGCTCACCTGGGGCTGAGCACACCAAGCTCCTGTTCCATCCAGCCCTAAACACAGTGCCTGTGCACCCTGGGGAAATGTCCCAACCCTCGCTCCATGGACTGCCCACGAGTGAGGATCTGCCAGCAGAGGCTGCCAATCGAGCTCTGGGACACTGCATTAACTCTGATGTTAATCACAGGCATTTCCCCATCATAAATAGCTTTATTTTGGTCATTTCAATACAAGGTGTTCTGAGCCCAGGGAGAGTGATAGAACAACTGAAAAGTTGTGTCTCATAAATCTTCTTGTATCCAAAATATTGAGTGTGGCAAGGTCATGCTACAACAGTCCAGAGAAAATTCTGGGCTAAAAAACATGGAAAATGGTGGATTTAAAAAAAAAAAATAAAAAAATAAAAGGTGTTATCTGGAGATCCACTGGCACCATTGTTTTCTAGAATAAAAGGGCCCCAACAGTTCTGAAATTTTATTATTAATTTTTTTAAGGCTCCTCTCGGAGAATAAAAATGTTTGGAGAGTTCAGACATCGAATGCTGAATTTCAGCCAGTTATAAACACCTGCAAATAGTGATTCTGAATGGAAACACTGCCACAATTTCAGTAACAAAGGCCTTAAACTACTGATTTAATCCTCCACATAGTGACCACTTCAAGGACATTTATTACTCTCACTTTCAAATGGAAAAGCCAATATTTTACTTGGTTTCTACATTTAAGTGAAATGCATTTGAACACACAAAAGTCAAGTTATGCCTCCCTGTTTTACAAGATATTGTGATATAATCTGATGTTTAAAGCTCTGGAAAGTTATCTAATACTGATCAGATGAAGGAGTTACTAAGACAAAACTCATACATTATTTAAAATGCATCAAAAATACATTCATTATTTTTTTCTGTTTTATATATCCTTTAAATCTCTCCATGTTCTGCACGTTACTGTGGAGATTATGTACAAGTGCAAAATCTGTGTTACCTTTGTCATTTATTTACAGATTCTCCCACGAAATAAAGTTGTTCTTTCTCCCCCACCTCACCTCCAAATGCAATAAACCCCAAAATCCTTCACTTTTGACACTGGCCTGATGATAAACCCCCAGAAATTCTTCTTTCCCCTACCCTTTCCCACTTTTCCTCTGTTTACCTCTAAGCTGGGATGAACCTGCAGCACAGCTATGTATGAGAGCTCTCTTCTCCCTCACCAGGCTGGAGAACAGGTGCAGAGCAGAGCTACATCCTAGCAGAGCTGGTTCCTTTTATTTATACAAGTAACTCTTGTTACTTACATTTTTTGGTTCTAACAGACCTTGACTTTGACGATTTTTGCTCATTTCCCCAATACCTGACACCTCATTCTGCACCCCCTCCAGGGCTGTGTGTGCAAAGCAGAACCTCAGCTCTCCAGGAGTGAGAAAACCCCAAACTCTGTATTTATGTCTTCTTATTAACATAAAAATCCATCACCCCTCCAGGCCTAGAGTCCTGAAAGCTGCTTCTGATCAGGAACATCCAACAGCTTTAAGCCCCTGCTCAAGGGCTGTCCTGAAGAGGGAAACTCAAGAAGCACAGGAGCTTTCACCACCTGGGTTGGCAGTTCTCCCAAAAACAGCTGGAGAAGCAAGAAGGGATCTCCAAACATGAGGATGTGCACCATGGCTGAAAACATGTAGGAACACAGGAGGGATTTCAGTCCAGTCTTACTTCTCCAGTCCAGACTAACCCCATCATTGAGCAAGTTAGAAAACATTATCAGGAGATGAATCTGTCTGAGGTAATCTGTGCATCAAAAAAACTTTAATTGCCTAAATCCCTTCATTCTAAGACAAAGCTCAACCCTTTTCCTCTCATAATCCCTTCTTCCCAGAGAGCATTTAAACTTCTAGTTAGAAACAGATGCATTTATATATATTTATATATATAATGCATTTTTCCCATTATTTTTCTGCAGTCCCAATATTTTTTTGCAGTCCCATTGCACTTGTTAAATGACACATTAAATCATAATTATCACCCACCACAGTCCTTACACCACCAGGCTGTTGCCACCACCCCTGCCTGGACACACACAGCAATTCACCTCTTCACTGCCACGCTCCAAAGAGCTTCTCCAAAATATTTGTTCAGGAAAGAGCACCCCAGGAGGAGTGGCTGATGTGTGACAGAAGGGATGAAGTTGTTTGGGTTTCAGTTTGGAAAGGCCTGGCCAGAGCCCAGAGCCCTTCCCTTCCAGGTGTAACTTCTCACTGCTGAACAGAGCCCAGCAGAGCCCAGGTGGTGCCTGAGATGGACTGCACTGCTCGTTTGGCATCCTCATTAACATCCTCATTAACATCCTCATTAACACCTCCCCACAGCCCCAGCAGCACAGCCTCTGTGGCCCTGGCCCCACCCAGCTCAGGGAGACACCAGGCACCACCACTCACACATGGGTGGGTGAAGTCCAACTCTGAGCCCCAAAACACAATCCCTGCTTGTCAGAGCAGCTCTGATGCACCCCCAAATGCCAAACCTCTCTTTGCTCTTCACAAGCCTCATCTTTTCACCAACCAGCCACTTCTCCAACATCTAACAGAGCCCAGGCCCACAGGGAATACCAGGATCTGATCATGTAGAACTCAAACCTGTGGCAAAACAAAGCTGCTCTCCTCAATTTTTATTTAAAGTTCTTTTTTAACTTCATTCTCAAGTAATCTGGCACCCAGAGTGCTGCTTTTTACACCTTGTAAGAAGATGGAGCAAATCATAACCACTGAGGAGCAATGCCTCCGAGCTCAGCTCTCACCCAGAAGGATGGCAGGAGGGAAGGGGAGGAAAGAGGCCAAAATCAGAAAATTATGATATATCTGACCTGGAACACAGACTGCTTCTATGGAAATGATGGTGAAACCAGGAGTTTTCTTATGGGATACTGAAACTCCACGTGCCTTCCAGATATTTCCATCTGGGTGAGTAGTTGGTTGGTCAGGAAAATGTGGTTTTCCTCTGACTGCACGTGACAGAGAACACAGAGTGCCTTGGGTGACTCTAGATGTGAGTATACACACCTCTAAAAGGAATTTAATTATGTTAAAAAGCAGCGTGTGTAGCAGTCTCCTCACTCCCTAGATCTGTTCAAGTCTAGGCACTTGTGTGTGGTGTACTCCAAGCAGGTTAAGACTATGTAAACACTGAGTCTTTCCAAAGCAACATCCAACTCTCAGGTCATTTCACGTGGTCTGAGCAGCACAGCCTTTAAACCATCCCAGCTTTTGCCTTCCTGGACCATGATGACGACAAAAAGGCTGTGCCTGGAAGAGAGTTCCACTGAAATAATGAGGGAACAATTAAATATTAAATGAAAACAAAGGATGAAGATGCTTTGAAGATTAATAGTAGTGTTTATGTGTTGAGAGCTGACACCTGTAAACACTGGATCTTTTTCTTTTTGTACAGTTTGATAAATACATGAACTACAAAGCACTTCCCATGTAGAAACCTGAGTGTCATTCATCTTGGACTACTGTAGTATTTACACTGACCAGGAACGGCGTGGGGCCTCACCGCACCCCAACAGAATCATTCTGCTTTAAACTTGAAGAAAACAAAGGAGCAATCTGAAGCCATGTGTCAGTAAAACTTAAGTGGAGCAGTTGTCAAATAAAGCCAACTAGCACGGAGATGAGAAAGAAGTTGGGTTCAAGGAAGTTGTGGGGTTTTTCCAGGTGCTTCTAGTCTCTTGGGACACAACATGGAAATCTTTCTCCTCCTCCTCGGTATCACTTTTCCATTTTGTTTAAAACCCTAGGCAGTTTCTGATGTCCATGCATCAAATACAGGTTCCTGGCTGTGCAGGGGGCTGCTGCTTCCGATTCCGTACGGCGCCCGACTTCTCTTTGTAGGCAATGGGCATCTGCTGTGAAATGTCCACCAGAGCACTGGCCACTGCGAGACCTGGGGAGCAGAGCACACCGTGAGGGACAGCAGCCTCAGCAACAAATCCTTCAGAAACAGCTGAGAAAATCCCTCCAGGCCACAAAACGTGTAGAATTTTTTAAATAAACTAGAAAAGTGTTTTGGCTTAAGAATTAAACTCCAGCCAATATTCTGAAAGGAGCTGAGATACTGCATGTCTAATTAGAAGCAACAGCAGGGGGAAAAGATGCAACAGGGATGGATATTACTGCATGTAAAACTAAATACTGAAGCCTGAACCCTTGATATTGAAGGTGCCTTTCTCTATTCTCTGTTGTAGATGGACTACAATAAACCTGAAAGCAAATGTGCACGGAGGCTTCACTGCACTTCCCACGGACACAGCACCTCCACAACCTCCTCATGGCAGACCAGGAACTCATGGAATGGTTTGGGTTGAAAGGTGCCCTAAAGCCCCTCCAGTGCCACCCCTGCCATGGCAGGGACAGCTCCCACTGTCCCAGGCTGCTCCCAGCCCCAGTGTCCAGCCTGGCCTTGGGCACTGCCAGGGATCCAGGGGCAGCCACAGCTGCTCTGGGCACTCTGTGCCAGGGCCTCACACTCTGTTCACAGACAAACCAACGTCTGGGGCTTAGCTCAGTCCGGCTCAAACCATCAAATTTAAACCCTGCTAATGCTCTTTCAGAACCGTGGAATGATCTGGGCTGGAAGGGACCTTAAAGCTCATCCCACCCCTGCCATGCCACACTGCCCAGGAGGTGATGCCCCGGTGCCCACACAGCAGGGTAAGGTGTGAAGGGGTTGAGAACAAGGAAATCTTAAGCTGGATGGGGAAAACCTCTTTGTCCAGAGCTCCTAAGAGGAGGCAGAGATGCTCTGCAAGGACTTGTAGTGCCAGGACAAGGGGGAATGGCTTCAGACTGACAGAGGGCAGGGTTAGATGGGAGATTCCTCCCTGCGAGGGTGGGGAGGCCCTGGCACAAGCTGCCCTGAGGCTGCCCCATCCCTGGAAGTGCCCATGGCCAGACTGGAAGGGGCTTGGAGCAACATGGTGTAGTGGAAGGTGTCCCTGTCTATGGCAAGGGCTAGAACTGGGTGGTCTTTAAGGTCCCTTCCGACTCAAATCTTCCCATGATTCTGACTCGATGTCCCCCTGCAAATGGAGCTGGAATGAAGTCAGACAGGCCAAGGGACGAGTTACTTTCACAAATAACTACTGCAAACACGTCTGCAGCAGATCCCTCCTTCCCCCACCCTGCTGTTAATTAAAGTGTAGTCCAATATCAATGTTCATCCATCAATGACCTGAATAATTAACTCAAAGCTCATGTTGGAAGCCAGCAGGGCCCAAACGTAGGAGCCTAAAACACATCGAGCACATCCCAAGCTGAACTGCAGCTACAGCAGCTTCTGTGGGACCAGGGAAGGTGGATCTGTAAGGCTGGGGAAGGAGCACAGAGTTAATTCCAAGCCATCAGAGACAACAATCGTCCTCACCTGACTGTCCTGGTGGTGGAATGCCCCCAAGTCCTCGAGGCAGCCTCACGAACACCGAGAGAACGGCGGCTTTGTTCCCAAAGCAGGGCTCCAGCGCGATCGGCTTCGGTACAGTCTGCAGGGAGGGAAGCAGTGCCGAAAACAAATGTTAAACACTGTGGTACACCCTCCCTCTTCCCCCAGCATCGCTTTTTCAGCTCCTACAAGCTCCAGGGCATGAACCACCATGAACCACACTGCTGTGCTTGGCGAATTTCCAGCACACAGCCAGCAAAGCTAAAACCACTGTCAGCGACAATCAAAACACGAGTCATCATCAGAAAACACGTTCACTTAATAAAAACCAGGCTATTAAAAAGTCAAGCACTACACAAGGCTTGCATTTCTCCCTAAATTCAATAACAAAGGAGCAGCTCATGCAGTCAGCAGGCTGAGGGGTTTTTCCATCGACCCCACCAGCAGCGTGTCACTGACACCAGCACCCCTGACCACAGGACTTGTGCTCCAAATTCTATTGCCACAATTTAATCCCATGTACCACCTTAACAGCACTCAGTGCGTTAACACAGTAAAGAACATTTTCCCAAGAACAAAAAGAAGGGTTCAGGGCCAGGCTGGACGGGCCTGGAGCAGCCTGGTCTAAGGGGAGGTGTCCCTGTGCAGGGCAGGCCCTAAGGGCCTTGCAGTCTGTGACTCCAACACACCATGGGCAGTCAGCTCTCTCCCACCCTGGGCCCCCCCTGCCCCTCTGTGTCTGTGACCACCTCCCTCCCTCTGCACTCCTGTGAAGGTTTTACCTGAATGATCAAAAGCCAGCTTGGGGATGCCATGAGAACTGAAGTATGCTCTCACCTGGGCCTGGCCCAATCCCACACACAATTGCACAGGATCAGCACTGTGCTGGCATGCAACAACAGTGACACCAGGATGCAAGTGTACACCAATGAGCACAGGTTCAAGAGAGTTTCTTCTTTCCTTCCACACCAGCTAAAAAAGCTGAGGAACACTATTTTACCCAACACACTCAGTGCTTTCTGTTTTCTTGTTTAGTATGGACAAATTCCACTCTGGTATTAATGAAATAATTAGTGTTTTTTCCATCAGGCATCAAACTACACCACAGTACTCAAATGTTCAACAGAAACTCAATACAATGTAAGCCATGAAAAAGCCCAAACAGGAGTCAAACATGCTGTTAAATTACTGCTGCTCAATAAAAAAAGACAAAAGGAGACGACAGCAAGCAAAATGGAACTTAAAACTTTCCATATCTCACATTTACTGCAATGATTGCAGCAGGATTTGCTGGTCTGTGCCAGGCAGATAAATCCATGCTGCACGGGCTGCAAGATGGGAGCTGCCTGGTTTATGACAGCAAATTTCTTCATCTCCCTGCCCCAACAAAGGGATCGAGCTCAGAGTGAAGCTTTTCCCAGCAAGCAAACAAAGCCATCCTGAGCTGTGTCCACAGTGACTCAGCTGCCAGAGGTAATGGAGAGAGCTCGAGAAGGCAACTGCAGAACAGAGCCCACAGACTCCTGGCAGACAGGGGGGAGCAAGAACTGAACACAAAGATGGTTTTCTTTTGGAGAGACTCAAGTAGCTTACTTATTCTGCTGTTAATAAAACAGTTCTGCCAATCCCAGAGTTTGGGGACAGTGCCTGGGGTTACAGAGAGCTCTGGTGCTCACCCTCAGCACTGAGCAGCAAAGACACAGAGAGCCATGGGGGAAGAGGATGAAGGAACAGCTGAATAAGGAGAGATTATACTTAAAATACTTTTCAATGCATTTAACTTCTCAATGATTAATGGCCATGGAGATGCTCTGAGGGCTGGAGGCCTCCTTTTCTGGGAGAGCTGGGAATGTTCCCCTGGAGAAGGGAAGGCTCCAGGGAGAGCTGGGAGCCCCTGGCAGGGCCTGAAGGAGCTCCAGGAGAGCTGGAGAGGGACTGGGAGGGACAGGAGGCAGGGAATGGCTTCCCAGTGCCAGAGGGCAGGGCTGGGTGGGAGATTGGGAAGGAATTGTTCCCAGGGAGGGTGGGCAGGCCCTGGCACACAGCAGCTGTGGCTGCCCCTGGATCCCTGAAGTGTTCCAGGCCAGGTTAGATGGGACCTGGAGCACCCTGGTGCAGGGGAAGGTGTCCCTGCCATGGCAGACAATGGAACAGGATGAGCTTTAGAGTCCCTTCCAAGCCCTGAGGATGCACATTCATCATCCTCCAGCCAACCTGCAGAAACAGGAGGCTGGAAAATCCATCTCGACTGTCACCACATCCAGCCCTTCACTAACACAGGCAGTGGCACATAAGAGCACAATTCTCTGCTGTAAAAGTAGTTTACACTTTCAGCCTGTGCCATCACCTCTGGGAGACCTTTCCAGAGGCTCCCTGCTCCTGGATCTCACCACTCTGCCACCAGAAACTTTCTTTTAACCTCAAATCTTTTCACACCTCCATTTATTCATCTGTCTGGTGTTCTTCTGTGCCTTAACCCTCTCCCTGCTTCATCTCAGCCTTCTTTTGGATGAACTGAGAGAGCAATGCTCTGAATTCCTTCTCTGAACACAAGCACTGCCTCCTGCAGCTCTCCAGGAGCCCCCTCTGCACCTCATCCGCTGTTCTCGACCACCAGTGACCTGAGAGACATTTTGGGCTCTGGCAGTGGTATCAAAAATCACCCTGAGCCTCCTGCACATCATAAAGTAGAAAGAAACAGAAGTTGTTCAGTATATAGCTCTCAGTCAGGGAGCTGAAGGGACTCGGAGGGGAATTTAGCTCATCTCTCAGCCCCAGGCAAGGCACTCTCTCCTCCTCTGCCCTTTCCAACTAATGAACCCTGAGTGTGCAGCAGAAACTCTCATCATGAGTCCCTGTGGGCACAATATCTTTCCCTTTCCATGGGATTTTTATTTTGGTCCTCAAGGTCACACATCTTCCTCCTCCCTGCTCTCCTGATTCCCCAGCACAGAGAGGTGGGGATGGGACACAGCCCTGAGCCTCCTCCCTTCCCTTGTCAACCTGCTCAGAAAAGAACCAGAACCGTGGAATGATCTGGGTTGGAAGGGACCTTAAAGCTCATCCCACCCCAGCCATGGCAGGGACAGCTCCCACTGTCCCAGGCTGCTCCCAGCCCCAGTGTCCAGCCTGGCCTTGGGCACTGCCAGGGATCCAGGGGCAGCCACAGCTGCTCTGGGCACCTGTGCCAGGGCCTGCCCTCCCTCCCAGGGAACAATTCCTTCCCAATCTCCCATCCAGCCCTGCCCTCTGGCACTGGGATCCATTCCCTGTGTCCTGGCACTCCAGGCCCTTGTAAAATCTCTCTCCAGCTTTCCTGGTGGTCCCTTCAGGTACCAAAAGACTACAATTAGGTCAACCCAAAACCTTTTATTTTCCAGGCTGAACAACCCCAAAAAAGATGAGGGTTAGTAAAAAATTGCTAATATTCCCCTGCATGGGGAACTTTATTTCTCTCAACCATGCACAGCAAGGATAATGATGCACACAAAATCTGTCAGGCAGTTGCAAACTAACTTGGAAGGAAGTGAGCACAACATCACTGTGCTGCAGCTAAGCTCCACGTTAAAACTAAAAGGGAAAAAATGGCCAATTGTCCATCAAATGCAGCTTTTCCTGAGACAGACTGCAGTTAATAACAACAAAAACTAGCCTAAAGAGTCGAGTCCTGCACATTTATTTTTGACAGGCGCAGTTTGGGCACCTGTTTTCTGCACTGTGACTCATTCTGCACCTCGGCTCTGAGCTGTGCTCGCCAGGCCAAGAGACAAAGGAGGGCAGGGAATGACTCAGAGCAGTGAGGAGTGAGGAGCTGGATGCAGGGGGGAGGTCAGCCGGGAGGGAAGGACACACTGTGCTCTCTGCAGGACACAGAGAACCCAGCGGGGAGGGACCAGATCCTGCACACAGGGAGGAAAATGAGATTTCAACAGCAACTCCACTGCGACCTGCATGGATCTCACCCACGCCAGCCCTGCCCTGCCCTGCCCTGCTCGTGTTCTGACCCTTGAGGGTGCCACCAGGGCACAAAGGCTCTAGGGAGGAGCTGGCTGCCTTCATCAAGTGGAATTTTGGTGGGGAGAAGAGCTCTCAGAAGAGCTCAGGTCTCTTTCCCTGCTCAAGTGGTTTCTGAGTGCTTTTGTCACAGAATCATGGAATCTCCTGAGCTGGGAGGGACCCACAGGGATCACCCAGCCCAGCCCAGCCCAGCCCCAACAACCCCACCCTGTCCATCCCTGGGGCAGTGCCCAAAGGCTCCTGGAGCTCTGGCAGCCTCGGGGCTGTGCCCATTCCCTGGGGAGCCTGGGCAGTGCCCAGCACCCTCTGGGGGAAGAACCTTTCCCTGATCTCAGCCTGAGCCTGCCCTGACACAGCTCCATATCCTCTTGCTGCAGATCCAAGCTGTTCTCCTGCAAGAAGATTTTGAGTGCACTTGGAAAGCAGAGATCAGATCTGAGAAAAAGCTTTTAAGGTCAAACTTAAAAACAATATATAAAATAGGTGTATTTCCAAACTTTGTAACAACCTCTACCAGCTGCTTAAAACCTGTCTCTGCCAGCAGTTTCCATTCAGTGTTTTGATAAACCCATTGTTGAATTATAGAAACAATTCCTTTTTATTGAAGGCTTAATGGCACAATAAAGTAGATGTTATTCAGATCTATTCAAACAAGGTGCATCTCTCAGACACTCAGCACAAGAGGAGAGCTTTGCGAGGTGCCTGAACAGCAGAGCTCCACCCTGGGAGGAGAAGCAGAGAGAACAGAGCAGGGGTGGGCAGCAGCCATGGACACACAACTGCAGCTGGCTGGGCCCTCGGGCCCTGACCCTGAGCTACCTCCTGCCCTCAAAGAAATATGGAAAACTGAGCCTCCAGTGCACTGGAGAGACAATTTCATGGAGCTGATCACAGAATCATTGGAATGGTTTGGGTTGGAAAGGACCTTAAAACTCATCTTGAAGCCACGGGCAGGGACAGCTCCCACTGTCCCAGGCTGCTCCCAGCCCCAGTGTCCAGCCTGGCCTTGGGCACTGCCAGGGATCCAGGGGCAGCCACAGCTGCTCTGGGCACCTGTGCCAGGGCCTGCCCACCCTCCCAGGGAACAATTCCTTCCCAATCTCCCATCCAGCCATGCCCTCTGGCACTGGGATCCATTCCCTGTGTCCTGCCACTCCATGCCTTGGCCCCAGTCCCTCTCCAGCTCTCCTGGAGCCCCTTCAGGCCCTGCCAGGGGCTCCCAGCTCTCCCTGGAGCCTTCCCTTCTCCAGGGGAGCATTCCCAGCTCTCCCAGGCTGCCTCCAGAGCACAGGGGCTCCAGCCCTGGAGCAGCTCCGGGGCCTCCTCTGGGCTCTCTCCAGCAGCTCCAGGTGCTGCTGCTGTTGGCCCCAGGGCTGGGGCAGCTCTGCAGCTTGGCTCTCACCTCAGGGAGCTCCGGGCACAATTCCCTCTCCTGTACTGAACCTGAACCCTCCCCTGCCAAAGGCTTTCCCTGCTCCTCCCAGGAGCAAAGCAACAATCAATGGAAGTGATGAGCAAAACCCCCAAGAACTCCAAGAATTAGGATGGTGCAAATGTCAGACAAGGAACAAAATGCCAGTCAAGGCCTCTCAGCCTGGCAGCAGTGACCACCCTTTTCTGGGTGGAAACAGTAAGTTAATTGTACTTTACTAACTGGTGACACAACCCCACTGTTCCTGGAGGCAGCGAAATCTGTTGTCAGCTGTTTCCACAGACAATTTTACTGGCCCAAACCAGCACTAAAAAGCCAAATAATTCCAGTTGTTTATGAGTTTTAATGTGACATATTAGGTGATTTAATTAGTCTGGCTTCTCCAGCAGGATTTCCCACATGAACAGGGCATTTCCCAGGAATTTGTCTGGGCTATTCCTAGGTGACCCAGGTGTGGAATACACCACCAGTTCCCTTGGGAGTCAATTTCTCAGTGAAATGCTTTCCCCAAGAAGGCTGAATTGTGTGATGCTCAACCTAAACATTTTTATTTCATCTCATTATTTCTATTTACACTGCTTTTGCTTGATGAATTCAAGAAGTTAATAATGTGTCACATAAAACTAATGGCTAGAACAATAAACATTCTGTATAATTTCACAAACAAAGCATCAGTTTTATTTAGGTTCTGTGATACACTGCCAGCATATTGCTTTTCAATATGTATTTAAAAAAATACCATGGAGTATTTTTTTTCCTTAACAAGAAAACATTTTTCTGTGGTTTGATCAAATAACTCTTACATGGTTTTCGATTTCCAGAAAGGAAATTAAAATAAAGGAAAAATCTTATGGTGGTAGATGAGAAAAAGAACATTACCCAAAAAGTTCAATTTTATTATTTGATTCCACTTGTTCAGGTGATTTCACTCTGTAGAAAAAGGGTCAAATTCCATTTGCAAGTTTTTAAATTGTGCCATTAAAAGCTGAGTGAACATATGAAAAACAAGTTACAAGCAATTTCCTATTAAAAATAGATTATTAAGCTTTAAAAATCATATTCTCAGGGTAATATGTGTGTCCTGCAAGATAGAGATGAATGAACTTCCAGCAATAATTCACAGTAAATGAGTTTAGATTAAAAATTTACATTTACCTTGTCCCTGATATCTACCTTGGAATTTTAGAGGGGCTGGGGAATGAACTGACTTGGTGCCAAAACTGCATGTGAGGAACTAAATAAAAATCATATTCAGCCTCTCATAGATGTTAACAGCCTGACACAGAAAATGCAGCCCCAAACACCCCACATCTGGCCCCACACATCTGGGCCCACACATCTGGCCCCACACACATCTGGCCCCACACACATCTGGCCCCACACACATCTGGGCCCACACACCTCGCCCCACACACATCTGGGCCCACACACCTGGCCCCACACACATCTGGCCCCACACACATCTGGGCCCACACACATCTGGGCCCACACACATCTGGCCCCACACACATCTGGGCACACACATCTGGCCCCACACACATCTGGCCCCACACACATCTGGCCCCACACACATCTGGCCCCACACACATCTGGCCCCACGCCCCCATTCTGCTCCCCCTCATTCCCCAGCTGCTCTGTGGGGCCCTGCCAGCCCAGCAGCACTGGCAGCAGCTCGGGGTGGGGGAAGGACTTTGTGAGGTGAGTTTGGACCTCCAAGGCACTGCCCTGAAATGACCAAACCTCAGTCACAGTTTGGGCTTTGCCACTCGTGGATGCCAGCACTTGACCTTCGTCTGCAGCCCCCAGCCCTCCCCAGGGAGGGGTGGATGGGGCCTTGGGCAGCAAATCTGGGAGATAAATACAGATACAGACACAGATACAGACACAGCTATATACCCCCAGTGGTGGGTATTTGCTTTGGTGTTGTGTGGGTGAACAGGCAGGACTCTTGCAGCTCTCTTCAAGCACTCAGCTGGTTTTTGCACAGGAAAAAGGAGAAGTAGAAGAAGCCAATGAAATGGGACAGTTGGATGAAGATTGCAAACACAACACACAAAACAACTGCCTGGCATAAATGAATGCAAATAAGTCCTTGGTAATGCTGTTGAGAAGCTGCTGGTGTTATTAGTACTTCAATCAGAGAGATGCTCGTTAGAGGGAAAAAATGAACTTAGAAAATCCTTCTCCTGTGGGAAGCTTCACACTCCTTCCTCTCCTTCCAGCAAATTCCTCCTTATCAGCTAAAATCAGGGTCCAACCTGCGGAAATGTTTACAGTCTCCAAATCTAAAACTAGTCAAAATCACTTATCAGCCAAATATTCCCTAAATACAAGGCAGGCTTAACAAATATCTCTGCTGATCTCATGACAGCTCTCTTCCAAATACCTACATTCCATATTATATTATGGGAGTAGCAAAAGTTTCCCCAATTTTTTTTCCCTAATTTTGCAATAGAAATCAAAACAAGGTACTGGGCACTTGTTACTGGAAATAATTCATGAGGTGAAGGTTTTATCAGGTGTTTCTGTTGATGCTCTGGCAGGAGGGACCACAGCCAGCCTATATGGAATTCTAGTGCAGCTGATCCCAGGGAACACTCCCTTCCTACCCCTGGCATTCCTTCAAAGGGGATCCCACACTTCTCCATGACCTAAACGTGGGCCAACATAAGGGGAAAAAACACCAAACAGGAAGTACAAGCTGGGGTGTCCTCCCTGTGTGTTCCTTTGCTACCCCAAAGCTACAGGAGGGACTCCAGTGAGTGGAAGTGGCTTTGCTAAAGACAGAGAGACCACCATGAACTGAGCCTTGGAATTCCTCAGGGTTAACACATGGAAAAGCTCCTAGAACCTGTAAATGCCAGAAAGCCCAGAAATAAGACTTTAGAAATTAAACTGCCTTCCCAAAGGCAAGAGGCCCAGAGCCAACCTCAGCCAGGTCAGGCAGAACCACCCCAGCCTCTCTGGCCTCAAAGGCTGCATGAACCATCCCCAGCAACTGCCCCAACACATCAGGAGTGTTCCATTTATTTCCCCTGCCTCAATTTCATCCCCTTCCTGCAACTACTATCCTTTTGAGGATAGGAATGACTTTCAGCTCATTTTTATCATCCTTGAAATGCCCCAAGCTGCACCATGCCCCTCTAACACATCTCGATCGGACAAGAAGAAATGGGTTCCAGTTGCACCTCGGGAGGTTTAGACTGGACATTAGGGAAAATTTCTTCATGGAAAGACTCATAAAGCATTGGCACAGGCTGCCCAGGGAAATGGGTATCACCATCCCTGGAAATGATCAAAAACCTTGTGGATGTGGCACTTGAAGACAAAGTTTCATGGTGAACATGGTGGTGGTGCTGTGTTCATGAATGCACGTGGTGGTTCAAAGGCCTTTTCCAGCCTTACCAATTCTGTGATTTGACACAGATTGGCTTTCACACAGCTCATCTCAAAGCAGCCCTGCTTCCAAACCTGCCTGCTGGCACAGGAGCCCCAGCCCCAGCTCGGGGGAGCTGTCCTTGCCACACTCACACTAACCCAGCTGCCTGTGAGCGAGGAGGCTGGGAGGTCACAACAGCAGATCCATCAGCAGATTTGATGGACTAAAAGCAGGTCAGCAAGGTGTGAAGTAAAGGGGAAAGTGAGTCATCAGCAGTGACAACCAGAACAGGATAAAAGCTGTAAAAACCATCAGTTCCTTCCTCGGCCCTTAGTTCTTCACTGAACTCCAGCTGCATGAAGCAGCCCAAAATCAAGCTACATGTCAAAATTAAGCTGAATTCACCCTGTACAAGTGCTGGAGCTGGCAGATGCTTCATTTCAAATCACTCCTCACTCTGCAGCTTCCCCAAATCCTGCACCCTGTGGCACAGGACTTACTACTCATTTCTCTGCTCCTTTACTGCTGGTTGCAGCTTCATTGCAACATAAAAGGAACTTAACAAGGGCATCACTCGGATAAAAAATACAAATAGACCAAAACTATATTAATTAATCTGTGGTACCCCCTGCCCACTCCCAAATCAGCTCATCACTTTAGCTCTGCACTTCTTGAACAGATGGGATCTTCTGGCAGCCTTTAAACCACTCAACAGCACTTTCTCCCATAACAAAGCAAACTAATTACCAGAGTAAGATGCTATTTCCCATCTATTTTTCTGCTATTTTTAAGGAATCAGCTTGCTGTCTGATTCAGGATTTGCAGTGAAGCCCTCAAACAGCAGAATGAAATGCACATTGGCACAATGGCACAGAACATGCTAAATGAACTTCACAAGGATTTTGTTCACCAAATGCTTCTCCCTTTCCCTTTAGGAAACTAAAGATCATGGATGCACAGATAATTAACCCTTAGCACTGGCTTCATGAGCTGGATCCCTAAGCACAGCACGGCAAAGGCTGCTCCAGCTCTGCTCTAAAAGATTCCAAAATAAATTTTTTCCAACTTGAGGACAATTTTTTCCCAATGCAACAATTTTCTTGTTGACCCTGTAAGTGCTTTGCTCAACCTCAGCATTTACTTGCTAGGCTGTGCATGTTTTTTCCAAGGTAACTTCTTGCCTTTAGCAACTTCCATTTACGTAGAAATCCATGTCAAAATTATAAACTTCCCAAATTCTTTTGGGAAAGCTTCTAAAAATGGCTGAAGAGGATTACAAGACTTAGATTAATTCGACAAGAAGCCCTAAAAAAGCCTGAGCTACAGCAATACCAGTTCAGATACTTGGATGAGTCCCAGGCACCCAAGGAAGTTAAACACCCTTAGAAAAAAAATTGCAATATTCAGCACCTCTGGACACACAAAAAGCTGCAGAGAAAAGCCAACAGATTTTGTAAGAACTAAGCAAATTTAGTGGTAGATTTGTGATTCGGTGAGAATTTGTTGAGTGGCAAATAAACCAAAGCAGCTAGTTACGTGTTGCCTAGCTGCAGCCTCTAACAGGAATTGCTTCCCTGCAGGTAAATCACTTTCTATTACTCCTAAGTACCCCAGGAAAAATACTAATTGAAAACACAGCTCTAATACCGTCCAGCTGGAAAACATTAGCTTAGGATGGAACTAGCTTGACACTGGCTGCCAACTGGCTATGGACAATGGAATAGGAAATTAATCTCTTGCAGACAAGACATTCCATTTTCCACTTCTCTGTAACCTTCAAATCAACTCGTCATTAACCAACAGCTTTGATTCCCACGGGGAAAGAAACCATCACTGAATTCATGATAATGCAGGTCTGGCTTTCGTGCATTAAAACCAAGACTCAAATTTTGACACAGTGGATGGCAGAGGAGCTGGAGGGAGGATACAACATCCAGAACCACGGTAACATTTCCCTCTCTTCTTGGCTAAGAGTTAAAGAACAGCCAGAGCACAAAGCCACCCCAAAGGAAGGTGCAGTTGTCCAGTTCCCCATGGCCCCAGCCCATCTTCCTGCAGCTCCCTCCCACCAGGAGATTCTTCCCATGCAGGTGCAGAAGGGATGAGGAGAAAAACCCAAGTTGCTGGCTGGTGTTAAACCATAACACCCCACAGACACTCAGACTGGATTTTCATCTCTATTTAGATTCATCTCCATGCAGGAGCCAACAGGTCAGAATATCTCAGAAGCATCATTCCCCCACAGCCTTCCCGAGCCTCCTCTCCTTTTGTGAAACACTCCAGCCTTGTATGACTACTTTTATTGTCAACCCAAGTTCTCTGAGATGAGAAAAGACTAAATAAACCTTGTAAAATGTAGTAACTCTCCTTGCCATGCAGAGGTGTCCTCGTTGTGCACCCACCTCTGCCAGCAGACGATGGCAGAGCTCCCTGCCCACGGCAGGCATGGAGTGGGAGGATCTCTAAGGTCCAACCCTAAATACTGACTCTATGAGGATTCTCTGAAATTACCCTTTGACACAACATCACAGCTCCACATTGTCTGCTCAGCTCCAGATTGCTGTACCAGGTTTGTGCCATTTGCATGAGTCAGACTGTCCCCTTTGTGCCCAAAATTGATTAAGAAACATGAGGTATCAGCACAGAGGCAATTACCAATTGATAACAACTCCTGGGTCTAAAAAAGGATATTTCTCCACATTTTATGCTTCAAATGAGCTTCTTCATTCAGTTTAGAGTAACCCAAGGAGGCCAGACAAGATGAGGGCAGCAGAACAAGGGAAGAAATAATGCACTCATCAGAACAGAAGAGATCCAAAGTTTATTCTCTCTGTAGTTTGAGTGCAGACAACTTGACAGAAATCAGAAAGTTTAGAACAGCTTTGTTCTAGCCTGATCCCAGAGGAGAGGTGTTTTTAGCTAGTTTACTTCCAGAAAACAGAAGAAGATGAAGGCAAGGGCCTCAGACAACAGATTGCAACCCAAACCCATCAGCAGCTGGGCTACATCCTCCAGATCTGCCTCCAGCCCCATGGCAGCACCTGTATGCATGCCAGGGCTTTGTGGTGAGCAATGAAATAAAGGTTTGGTCACTACATGTGCTGAGTGACAAGCCAGGCTCCCAAGGGGGGTCCCAAGTCAGGGTGAGCTGCTAGAGGCAAGGACTCCCAGTAGCAGCCTCATGGCACACAGGGAAATTATTAAAAAGTCAGAAAATCTGAGGATCTGGAGTCAAAAGGAACTCAGTGGGGAAGAGAAGCAGTCAGAGCATCCAAGGAGAGTCCAGACACTCAATCATCCAAATTACTGAGGACCTTTGTGAGTTTTACTTTACTTCCACTCTGCTCCAAACCAGGCACAAACAGCCTCATGCTGCACCAGGAGAGCTTTAGATAGGAAACCAGGGCAAATGTCCTCACAGAAAGAGCTGTCCAGGCCTGGCACAGCTGCCCAGGGCAGTGGTGGAGTCCCCATCCCTGGAGGGTCTGAAAGCTGTGTGGATGTGGCACCTGGGGCACAGGGCAGTGCTGGGGGAATGCTGGGACTCAATGGTGTTAAAGGGATTGTCCAACCTCAATTATTCCGTGATGCAATTTATTGCAAAGCTGTTTCTACACATGTCCACCCAGAACAGGGTGCAGGACACCAATCAAGTGGAAAAGTATTAAAACTTGCCATGACAGACCCTATTTACACATAAATAAGGAAGAGCTAAAGCTATACTGGCAACCTTAATGGTGGAATTTCCTGATACTTAGGCCAAGACTTAAAAATTATTACTCACCAAACAGAAGTTTTGGGGTCAGACTGCTTTCACGTGCTTTATAATAATTAAAATATATTTATTTTTTAAAGAAAACCAGAACTAGCTCTCTTGTTATAGTAAGAGAATGTGAGAAAATTAGTGTCTGGACTAATCATAGAATCACAGAATGATTTGGGTTGGAAGAGACTTGAAAGATCCAGTGCTACCCCATCCATGGCAGGGACAGCTCCCACTGCCCGAGGCTGCTCCCAGCCCCAGTGTCCAGCCTGGCCTTGGGCACTGCCAGGGATCCAGGGGCAGCCACAGCTGCTCTGGGCACCTGTGCCAGGGCCTGCCCTCCCTCCAGGGTTCAACTTCACAACATCTATTCTAGATCTATGCTTCTTAACCTTAAGGCCTAATGAGAAAGACTTCCAAAAAACTGAAGTCTAAATAAAATAAAAAATCCAGCTGCCTTAGATGAGAAAGGAAAATAATCAATGTTCTCAGGTTCTTCATCTCTTCTCTTTGTATAAAAGTCTGTGCTGGTCAAAGCATCACATCAAAAAGACCTTTGAATTAATTTGTCACCTGTTAAATATGCTTTTCTTAAAAATTCAATGTGTTGTGTGTAAGAATTTGCCAGCCTGGTTTACAACAATGATTTCTTCGTGCTCCTATTTGCTAATCACAACATATATTGGAATATGTATTTTTAATCAGGAATATATTAACACTATTACAGTACACAGACATGATTATATTCACGTTTGTTTTGAGATATCAGGGAAAAGGGTTTCTACTTGCAGCACCTACAACTCTTTCCAGCCCAGTGTTCTCTGTTGTAAAGCTGAATTCTTCTTTATCTCAAAGCATAAAAACTAACAAGGCAAACCCAATACTCCAAATCCAACATCAGTATAATTTTAATCTGAACCAACCCAAAGGTTACGAGTGAATATCTGAAAGGATAAAAGCAAATTCAAATGGTCCCTGTTGGCCCCCCTGGATTTACAGTTCCTTGCAGGTACATAAAAAATGAGAGGATTTGGGATTCCTGTGTTAACCACCCGTGGTTAATGGTGGTGAGGACCACCCCAAGCCCAGCTCTCACCTTTATGCTTCCCCCGATGAGGTCTGGTGGCTCTTCATCTGTTTCTAAGGCAACGTTGATGGAGGCGAAGGGGCGACTTGCCATCTGCTGCATCTCACGCAGGAGTTGCTAATTCATTAAACAGAAAAATATTATCATCCTATTGTTCCAACACAAAGATGAAAGACAAATGTGTCTAAAAGGTTCTGCCCAATACAAAGAGATATCAATGAATATGGAAAGATACCTCCAGGGGTTTCAATGGGCTTAAGAATACAGGCAGTGGTAAAGATTCACATTAGTACAATTTAACAAGTTACTGCAAGTAAAGCTGAATGCACAATGTGAGCCTGACATGTCTGGGAGGGAAAATGATCTGACCAAGTCTCCATAAAGCAGTTATTTACTTTTTAAGCTGTTGTTTGTCATCACCTGTCTGATTCTCCCTCCATAGGATTTGTGGGAATCATTTTAAAATTAAACTTGCAGAAGTATGTAACTACTATAAGAATGAAATTGCTATTTTTTATAACAGCACCAGCAAAATGCTGTCAGGCTCCTATTGAATAATTCTCTTTTTTTATTGTTTCCTTGCTGAATACAAAAAATGGCAAACATGTCCTTATTGTAAAATGTTTTATTAAAATAAAAAACCTTTTCCTGGGCAAATCCCCACAAGCTCTTATGACACAAGACATCTTTTTATTGTGCTCTTAAGCACTTCTAAGCACTAAAATGCAGCTTCCCCTTTTTTAACACAAAAAAAATAGTTACTTTCTACACAGCTGGGCTGGAAACAGCATTTCAGTTTTAGCTGAGCTGTGGACACACTTTTTTTTGGCTCCAGTGACTAATCTCAGGCGAGACAGAAGCCAGAATTCCCTGAAGCAAAGGGTCCAGTGGGACTCTGTGTGGCTATTTAATTAGGGAGGAGGACTTTGTACAGCATGTGAAAACCCAGGGCTCTTAACCTCAACTGCAGAAACCACCCAGACCTCTCACAGCTTTACACATTTACCATCACTGCTTTGTACAGCAATACCAGTTATCCTCCACTTTTAAGCCTGACTGAGGCACCACCAACACTCTAAAATTCCCACCATCCCCACCCACACTTTCCCATTAATTCTGGGCAATCTGACACTCCAGGCCCAAACTGATCATTGAGAGCACTCACAGAGTGCTCAGAAAACACCACAAAGCACACGGTGCCCCAGAGAGCCCCCAGCCAGCACTGCAGGGGAAAGGAAGGTGCCATTATCCAGCAACATTGTTTGGACAGGACTAATTCACAGAATCACCATTTCCCAGAAGGGACCTTAAGGATCATCCAGTTCCACCCCATTCCTGGGCTCAGTCCCTGCCCATCGCTCTGGGGCCATTGCTGGGGCCTGGAATAGAGCCTGAGCCGTGCTTGGAGACCTCCCTGAACACAGGGACAGCCAGGGACAGCCAGGGATGGACAGGGACAGCCAGGGATGGACAGGGACAGCCAGGGACAGCCAGGGATGGACAGGGACAGCCAGGGACAGCCAGGGATGGACAGGGACAGCCAGGGATGGACAGGGACAGCCAGGGACAGACAGGGACAGCCAGGGATGGACAGGGACAGCCAGGGACAGACAGGGACAGCCAGGGATGGACAGGGACAGGCAGGGACTGACAGGGACAGCCAGGGACTGACAGGGATGGACAGGGACAGGCAGGGACAGCCAGGGACTGACAGGGACTGACAGGGAGACACAGGGAGACCCAGGAACACCCAGGGGCATCCAGGGACACCCAGGGCTGAGGGTCCCTCTGAGCTGGGGCTCCTCTCAAGGCTGAACAGTCCCAGCTCCCTCAGCCTTCCCTGGGCAGGGAGATGCTCCAAGTCCTTCCTGATCTCTGCAGTCTCCTCTGGACCCACTCCAGGACATCCATGTCCTCCCTTCTGTCCTGAGGAGGCCAGAGGTGGACATAGGACTCCAGATGTGCCTCACCAGGGCTGAGCAGAGGGGCAGGATCCCATCCCAGACCTGCTGGCACTGCTCTTCCTGAGACCTCCTGAGATCCCATTGGCCTTCCTGGCCCCCAAGACACACTGCTGGCTGCCCACCAGGACCTGGGGCCTGCTCCTCCCCAGGTGCAGGACCCCTGCACTTGCCCCTGCTGAATTTCAGAAGGTTCCTCTCTGCCAATCCCTCCCACCTGTCGAGGTCCACCTGAAGTGTGTGGGTGTGTGTGTGTGGGGGTGTGTGTCTGTCTGTCTGTCTGTCTGTCTGTGTGTCTGTCTGTGTGTGTCTGTCTGTCTGTCTGTGTGTGTCTGTCTGTGTGTGTCTGTCTGTGTGTCTGTGTCTGTCTGTCTGTGTATCTGCGTGTATCTGTGTGTGTGTGTGTGTGTGTCTGTGTGTCTGTGTGTCTGTGTGTGTCTGTGTGTCTGTCTGTCTGTGTGTCTGT
>VZTN01011617.1:31964-136302 GCA_013400515.1 Erpornis zantholeuca
TGTGTGTCTGTGTGTGTCTGTGTCTGTGTGTCTGTGTGTCTGTCTGTCTGTGGCACCACCGAGCAGCTTCTGCTGGACACACTTTGGGAAGGCTGTGGCACACATCACCCACCCACCACAACATCTGGGAACCTTTTTTGGTCTTTGCCAAATCACCTCTAACTTTGAGACTTCTACAGTGCATGAAGCTAGAGAACTGTCTCTGTACTGGGCAGTGCAGGCAAGGCATGATGAGGCCAAGGCAGATAAGCTTGGGGGTGTATGAGCGTCTGTGGCTCTCAGTCTAGTTAAGAAAACTGTAAAATTTTACTGCCATAAAAGGCATGTGGTAAAGTTTTCCTTAATTTTTGAAAGGAAAAAAGAAACGGGGGAAAAAAGGCATTTTGAGCAGATTGTAGATACTGTCACGAAGCAAAAACCCAACAAATCCACACAAATGGAGTGTTCGTAAGCAAACTTGTGTGTAACTCACACTTGGGTAAAAGGACATGAGGAGTGTTCGGGTATTTAAAGCACACCAGCAGATTGCAGACGAAAGCAAGTGTGAAACAGATTGCTGGGTTGTTGTTCCTGTAATTGTCCCCTTCAGCTATCGCAAAGTGCTTTGTTTAATGGCTCAAAAATCAATGAACAAGCTGTCCTGATGAAGATGTCCAAGAGACTGACGAACTAAAAGCTATTAGTTCTTCAAAGGAAGTTATTTTACTAAAGAAAATGTGCAATTTGGCAACATGACTCCTACTGAAGTCAAAAGTAGCTTTGAGAATGTAGAATCGCAGAATGGTTTGGGATAGGAGGGACCTCAGAGCCCCTCCAGTGCCACCCCTGCCATGGGCAGGGACAGCTCCCAGTGTCCCAGGCTGCTCCCAGCCCCAGTGTCCAGCCTGGCCTTGGGCACTGCCAGGGATCCAGGGGCAGCCACAGCTGCTCTGGGCACCTGTGCCAGGGCCTGCCCTCCCTCCCAGGGAACAATTCCTTCCCAATTTCCCATCCAGCCCTGCCCTCTGGCACTGGGATCCATTCCCTGCCTCCTGTCCCTCCATGCCTTGGCCCCAGTCCCTCTCCAGCTCTCCTGGAGCCCCTTCAGGCCCTGCCAGGGGCTCCCAGCTCTCCCTGGAGCCTTCCCTTCTCCAGGGGAACATTCCCAGCTCTCCCAGGCTGCCTCCAGAGCACAGGGGCTCCAGCCCTGGAGCAGCTCCGGGGCCTCCTCTGGGCTCTCTCCAGCAGCTCCAGGTGCTGCTGCTGTTGGCCCCAGGGCTGGGGCAGCTCTGCAGCTTGGCTCTCACCTGAGCATAAAAATGCCCAAACCAGGTAAAATCAAAGGTCCAGGATGCAACCAAAGCAGAAAGTGCCTAAGGGAACATTCTTTTCCTAACAGCAGCCTCTTGGTGTAGCACAAGTCATATTACAAAGTTCCCCCTAAAAATTAAGAATTAATTTAAGAAATAATTGCTCTATAACTTGAATGTCACTCTTTCCCTCAAGGGTTGTACCATGCTTGTTTAACCCAGACACATATCTATCCTCCAATATTTGTTTGGTGTGTCAAAATTTTAATTAAAATATTTTATGATGCTATAAGGGAGAAATTGTGACTTTTCCCCAGTCAGGAGGCTGAGCATGGCTCTACAAGTCAGCAGCTGTTCACATCTAGAGACCCCAGAACCTGCCTTTGCCTCACCTCTAATGATGGGCTGTGGGAGATTTCAGATAATGAACATAACACTCTTTCAAGCCAACCCTTGTTTTCCAGGTGACACAATTAATAGGACAACCTGGGAATATTTTAAATCACTTAGGAAGAGGATTTTAAAGGCAAAACATTTGACAGGCTTAGAAAGAAATCACATCAAAAAGCCTGTCCTGGAATACACCTTTGGCATTTAATATTTACATAACTGCAAACTGTGAGAATGTGCACAACTTTCATCTGCTTTGAGTTTGTTTTTTTTCCATATCACAGAGTCATGGAAGGGTTTGGGTTACAGGACACCTTAAAGACCATCTTGTTCCACCCCTGCTATGTTCCACCTTCCACTAGGCCAGGTTGCTCCAAGCCCAGCCCAACCCAGCCTGGAACCCTTCAAATAAAGCAATTCCTACCAGGAATATTTTAAACTCACACATGTTGAGTAATGGACAGTCTAAAATGAAGAGTGTGTTACTGATGGGAGAAAAACCTCCTGGGGAAGTGAGGAAAGCCTTGTCAGGCAGCAGTGCAGCTCTCACCGAGAAGACAAACAGCTATTCAGGTTACCAGGTTAATTGACTAATATAACCTGTGCTGTGCTTCCTGACAAGAAAAGCCTGGACATTTTATTCCTACCATAAAACAGGCAGCAGCTCTGTATAACCATCCTGTTACATCCATCTCAGACCTGCCCTCTGCAGAGACTGTTTCATGAGCACAGGGCTCCAGGAGCTTTGGGGTAGGGCTCTGATATTTTCAGCCATGAAATAACTTTTTTTTTTCCAGAAGAAAGGCACACATTCTGGATTTTATGTGCTCCTTATGAAGAACAGCTTTAAAAACAAGCTTATCGATCTAGAACTCGTAATGAACTCCAGTATTTACATGAGCAATTTGTCTCAATTTTTTTTGAGGAAGGAAGACCCACCAGGAAAGGAAACAGTAGGAACACAAGGAGGACAGTATGAAGTACTGGCACAGAGAAGCTGCAGCTGCCCCTGGATCCCTGGAAGTGTGCAAGGCCAGGATGGATGGGGCTTGGAGCAGCCTGGGATGGTGGAAGGTGTCCCTGCCCTGGCAGGTGGGGGAACGAAATGAGCTTTAAGGTCCCTTAGAAGCCAAACCATTCTATCATTCTATGATTCTAAACCCATGTGTTAAGCGAGCAGCAGGCATGAATGAGCCTTCATTTTAATGAGAGTAAAAGCAAAGCAAGCAGGATCCCAGAGGAGGGGAGACACTCGTGGCACACAGGATGCACTGGGGCCAGGCAGCCTGAGAATGTCTGGTACCATTACAGCA
Organism: Erpornis zantholeuca; assembly: GCA_013400515.1. Taxonomy (NCBI): domain Eukaryota; kingdom Metazoa; phylum Chordata; class Aves; order Passeriformes; family Timaliidae; genus Erpornis; species Erpornis zantholeuca. Next base: position 34,957 of record VZTN01011617.1, read on the forward strand.
GCCCAAGCCAAAGGAGGTGAGCTTCAACCAGGGGAGCCAGGAAAGAGTGATGGTCTGATCAGCAGTGGGTTTGCCCCAGGAAATATGGAGCTCTAATTTTTCAAGCTATTTCTGAAATTAGATATTTCTGGACCCACAGGTTGCTGTTTTCAGAAGCTACTCCCAGCATCCTGAGGACAGACATTTGGTTTGAGAAGAACATTCGTTGAAGACATTCCAACAGAGCAAGCTACACATTCCTTTACTTTGATAGAATCACAGAATCATTAAGGCTGGAAAACCCTCCCAGACCACTGAGTCCAACACTAACCCAGCAGTGCCAAGGCCACCAATAATCCACATCCCCAAGTGCCACATCCACGTGGCTTTGAAATCCTTCCAGGAACAGGGACTCCATCTCTGCCCTGGGCAGCTGTGCCAGGACTGGACAGCTCTTTCTGTGAACACATTTCTCCTTACACCCACCCTAAACCTCTCCTGGCACAGCTTGAGGCCATTTCCTCTCATCCTGATGAGACAAGCACTATTAGAAGTCATCCCTGAATATTCAAATGACAACCTTCAAGGTTGCAATGAATTTTAGATGGTGCCTCAAAGATACAGCTATGGCCAAGCCCCTCTCAACTGGGTCTCTGATCCTGTAGTTCTGTAAGCTCCCCCCAGGAACAAGCAAAATCACACACTGTGTTCCCCATGCTGTCCACAGGCAGCTTTAAAACCCAGAGACTGAAATGAGCTGTGTGCTCTGAGGCACAGCCCTGCCAGTACCACAGAGATGGAGCAGACCATCAGCCCAAATCCCAGAGCCTCACAAACCACAGGAAGTCCCAGCAAGGGGAGAAGACAAGGAACATGTGGATGATTAGAGGGATGGAACACCTCTGAGTAAAGGCTGAGTTAGGTGGGGCTGTTCACACTGGTTGTTTTGAGCTTATTCCTGCAAATCCTTTTGCTTCAAGGGCTCCATTTGAATTCAGCAGGCAGCATGGCCCATTTATGCACAAATAACTGTTTCTGTATGCACATAAACTATCAACACCCTATTTTCAGGCACGATTAACTCAGCTGGGAGGACACATCCCAGAACTCACCTGTAATGACATCTCCCAAAACTGCATCCTGCAGGCTGCTGATGATCAATGTGGAAAGGGTTCCCAAGGACCTCTGGAGAAGGTTCCAGCCCTGGTGGCAGTGGCAGCCTGATGGATCTGCATTTCTGCAGGGCCAGCCCCAACAGGGCTCAGGCCCCATGGAATCACACCATGGTTTAGGTTGGAAGACACCATAAACACCATCCAATTCCAACCCCCTGCCATGGGCAGGGACACCTTCCACTATCCCAGGGTGCTCCAAGCCCCATCCAATTTTCAGGGATGGGGCAGGCACAGCTGCTCTGGGCACCCTGTGCCACACTCATAGCCAGGAATTCCTTCCCAATCTCCCACCCAGCCTTGCCCTCTGGCACTGGGAAGCCATTCCCTGCCTCCTGTCCCTCTGCCCCTTGCCCAAAGTCTCTCTCCAGCTCTCCTGGAGCCCCTTTAGGTCCTGTAGAGTGTTCTAAGGTCTCCCTGGAGCCTTCCCTTCTCCAGGCTGAACACCCCCAGCTCTCCCAGCACGGCTCCATAGGAGAATCACTGTACATTACTTGGAAGTAACACCTAGATCCTGCTGTAGGAACATTTGCTTTATGTCATCCTAACTTGGTGACCTTGGGGCAAAGGGGAGAAGACAGTGGAGTTACCTTCCAAAATAAAAATTGCCATCAGCAAAAAATAAACATACAAGCCATAAATATTCCATGAAGATGAGCCAGTGTCTCAGCACTAAGTGATTTAAAGCATTTAACTACAATTACACTAACTACCATGTAAGTCAACAAACAAACAATTTTCTCTGATGCTTTCATCATCACTGAAAATTAAGTTTTTAAGCCCCTAGAGCAGTGCACATATTAATGTTAGCTAATTAGTTTTGTAACTGACTTTGCAGGCTATGTTGAAAGAGAGAGGAGGAGAGAATTAATGTTCAAATCCTTCTCAACAGGCATTTCCACACTTCAAAACTATAACAAACCAGAAAGCAAAGCTGCTGGGAAGTTGCCTCATGCTGAAATGACAGAAGATATTTAATTCAGGGCTGATTAAGATAAGCAAGTTATTCATCATAATCATGCCCAGTAGGAGGGCATAGAAATCCTGACCTTTAATAAGAAGAATAAGATCATTTCTTTTTAAAAGACCAGAAGGATCTGGTCCATGCAGACTAAAATATACACCAATACCTGGTAATGACACATCAGCACAGTGAAGCTTTGGCTCAGTAGAGCCCTTCTGGAATAATTACACAACACTCCCTCTCCCCCTGACCTTTCCAAATAACTACATTTGATACCTGTCCAGCTGATGCCTGCCACCAGAAAGAGACCTTGGAGTCTGAAACGAGAACAGCTTCAATACACCTGCAGCCATGAGCTGTTCTTAAACAAGGCTGAACTCTCCTAGAGATGGGCTGGATAGAATCACAGCATCATGGAATGCTTTGGGCTGGCAGGGACTTAGAGCCCACCCAGTTCCAGCCCCTGCAGACAGAAGGTTTGATCCAAAGGGTTGGCATCCCAAGGGTGATACTTGAGCTTCATCTGATTGATACTCCAGCTTCATCTTTGCTCAAGTTCCCACCAGCTCTTTTTTGGGACATAAAAACTTAACTCTCTAGCACCAAGCCCACTGCAGACTCTGTGACAAGAGCTCAGCTGCCTGCCAGGGCCATGGCTGTGACTGCCCACCCGATGTGATGTGTCCTGCACAGAGGGACTGCAGATCCAAGCTCAGCTGGAACTGGCCCTGCACAGAGGGACTGCAGATCCAAGCTCAGCTGGAACTGGTCCTGCACAGAGGGACTGCAGATCCAAGCTCAGCTGGAACTGGTCCTGCACAGAGGGACTGCAGATCCAAGCTCAGCTGGAACTGGCCATCTGCAAGTGCCCCCAGATGAGCTCCCCTGGGCACTGAAGTGACAGGAGCATGTTCCAACAAAATCAGACCATCAATTTCCCCCCTAAGCAGGAATCTCTTGTCAACACTAATATTTTGGGATGTTTTTCCTCTTCAGGGCATCTTTTATTTCTGCTACAGTTTCCTTCAGCTGGTGACCAAAGCCCCATGGATCACTGCAGAGCACACAGTGTTTGTATTTCGGAAAAAGCCTCCTGGCACCATGAGCTGGTTCCCATTCATGGATTTTAAATGTAGGGAGAGCGGAAAGTTATGATTATTTGATCTGACCTCCTGCCTAGCACGAGTCACTGAACTGCCCCATGTGATTGACCTAGAAAAGGTCCTTCCAAAAGCGCTGACTCTGAGAGCCATGTTTCTCAAAGTATCAATCATTGGCATTGCCACTCTTGCCGTTAAAAAGAAGAGAAAAACAAAACAGTTTTTTATTTTTTTTACAGTTGAAGACATTGGGTGTTACAGACTGGTTTGGTTTGGAAAGGACCTGCAGTTCATCTATCTCCAGTGCCCTGCCACGGGCAGGGACAGACTGCTCAAACCTTTGGCAGATGCTTTAGAGGATCCTCATCCCATCATGAGTCTCCTACATTTCCTTTCCACAGCCACTGATTGACATCACCAAACCTCAGTATGTTCTTCCTTGGAGAAAATGAGGAATTTGTGATGCTTTAAACTCTTCCAGATAACAAATTAATCTTGCAGTGTTGTTCTCCACCATGTGCAACACCCAAAACACTGCTGAGAGTAGTGTGGACACAGCACTCCAGAAACTGGTTACACCTAACAGTAACACTGTGCTCTTATTTTACTACTTGTAAATGCAGGAAATGGACATTTCCATGAAGTTATTAAAACCCCACAGCCACCATCACTTCAGTCCATTGTCCTGGGAATAGCTGTTCTGGGAAGTAAACCCACCTTAACTGCATAAATAAAAGATACTCAGGTTTATGTTTCCCACTGTAATGAGAGAAATCAGTGTGCTCACCATGTGACTTGACCTCCTCAGTCACCTGCTGGCTGTGATTTCTCACTCCTCCAATTCTTGTTTCTCTACAACGACCCCAAACTCAAGCTTAATATTTTCTTTTTGCTGGCAGACACCAATAGTGCTGTCAGTGCACTGGAACTAGAAGGTCTGGATGGCAAATGGCTGCTGGGAGCTTGGAGAATCCACCAGAAAACCCTCAGAGCACCTGGGACTGCCCAAATCTAGAGATATTTGTTGCCAGAACTTTTAATATTTCTGCATAAGTTTGCTCCCTTGGAGCAGATCCTGGTCCAAAACACCACTGGAGACTCTGAACAATGATGAAGAGCCTGAATTACAGTTAGTTTGAGAATATTTCAAATCTAAAGCTTTTTCTTGGACCAAGGATGCCCTTAATCACAGTCTACAAGAGAAGATCTAAGAGATGAATGAAATACTAACAGGTGAGAGTAAGAAGGGAAGAAAAGGAAGGCAGGGCAATAAATAATACCCAGTACACATCCCTTGGAACATCTTTGCTGTAAAAAACACAGAAATCTGCTTGCCTACATGGAATTCCATGTGCATTGATGTTACAGGGGAGGATGCCAGGGGAAAGAGAAGCACTACTAAGTTTAGAACACACTTGGGAGGGAAAAAGGTTTCAGCAATGAGGTCAAGAAGGAGAAGGATAATTCCTGCAGTAAATCAATACACAAACCCCATCCTCAATAACAGGACTTGCAGAGTAAAAATATTCAGTCTTAGATAGTTATGGCAAGAAAGGAGGCAAAATATAGATAATTTTATGTTAAGGGTGAAATTGAGCTCTAGAGCCCCAAATCTCTGTAGGTGCTTGCTGTTGACACTCCCAGCACACTCCAAAGAGGCACCAGGAGTGATCCAGCTGGGATCAGCCACGCTCCCTTTGCTGGGAGGGAGCTATCCTTGCTCCAGGTGAAGGGAACAAAGCAGACTGAGGGTGAAGAGAAGAGGATTTGGATGCAAAAACAGAACAATAGGACAAAAAATTCCTGACAGCAGATGAGCATATTAAATTCTAACATCATGCTCATACTTTGTGCATTATTCTCTATTACCTTGATTCCTTTAACATGTCATTTTCTACAGACAATACAGAAAGTTTTCCTATCCCTATTTCCTAATGTCATTCACCTCATTCTAATCCTCCTATAAAAGCTGCCTTTTTACTTCTATTTTCCCTTTTTAAGATGTCTGAAGATACTCAAGCGTGGGGCTCAGTGGCAAGGGAATAAACACACAATTTACAACCCCATCTCCTGAATGCCTGATATGACACAAGTCATTCCCATTTTACTTCAGGTCAGGTTTTACACTCTGCAAGGCCTGAACTTTGGCTCAGTGTTCCAAACTCGTTTCCTACGAGTACCCAGTGGCTATGCTGTGTTTGCACACCCAGCACCAGGAGGCTCAGAAGCACGGACACGAGCAAGCAGCTGGGCAGAGAAGTTCAGCTGAAATACAGAAAAGGAAAGAACTCAGGAGAATCCTGTGTATTTTACAAGATCCTGATGGAGATTTGGGATTTGTAGCATGCTGCCTTCTCCCTAAGGAGCAAGGCAAACTTGGTTTGAAGCAAATGATGCTGCAGTGTCCATTAAGCAGCCAGGCCAAGCACAGCTGTATGCCTCCCCCCTCCACACTCTCCAGGCAATCCTGGCTGAGTAATTTTCACAACTAAACATGCCAGCACTCTCCTTTTTCTGCCCCACACATACCTCAGAACAACCCTCAGCCATCAGCTTTTCACCCTGCACTGTGAGAAGAAGTTGGGCACTTTTGCAGTGCTTCTGTTGGGAGCAGAAGTGATGGACAGCTGGGAATTACCTGCACACTGCATCATGTTTTACTGACCTCTGGGTTAAGCTCAGAGAACAAGCACGTGGGGGACAGGTGACTGTAACTTGTACTGCTGCTAAGAACTCAGCCCAAACCAGAGAAAGATCTTCCTTCAGGGCTGCAGCATTTTGGACAATCATGGAACACTTTGGGTTGGAAAGGACCTTCGAGTTCCACCCCCTGCCATGGCAGGGACACCTCCACTGTCCCAGGCTGCTCCCAGCCCCATCCAGCCTGGCCTTGGGCACTGCCAGGGATCCAGGGGCATTGATCATTATTTTTAACTAATAAAGAGACCTTTGCTTTGGTTTACTGAGAACCAGTACAAAGAAACTCTACCTTCAGGCTATAAAATCATCTTAGATCTAACAAATTTTTGGGTGGATTTTGTTTCTGGAGAGAGTCTTTATTAATATATGTAATTATAGCAGGACAAAGATTTTAAACTGTTTCCTCAAGCTTTACAAGTATTTCTAATAGAAGATGAATGGAACAGCAGAGATCCATGAATTACAAGATAGAGTCACCAGATAAAGAGAGAGAGCAAGATAAATATCAGCACAAGACAGGAATGTGCCTGGGAAACACCACCCTGATGAACTGCCTGTCAAACAGCCACACATGTAGATTGAATTTAGACTGAAACATGCCAATATGTTGCCAGCACTCCAGCTTCTTTTTTCCTTTAAAACATGCATCAGACTGTAACTCAATTTACAGAGACATTTCTCACTTAGGCCACTGCTGAAATACTTTAACTGAGCTCCAGAGCACAGTATTTACTTCTCAGTCTATATTCCTCATACATTCCTAGATAACATTTAACCCCACGAGACACAGGGAATGTTGTGCTGACTCCAGCTTAGTGTCTTGCCAAGATAGTGAGCAGGAAAAAACCAGCTGCCCTAGTAAAAATTTATCTACCTTCAGAGAATACAGAAAACCTCAAAGACTTCCATTATTTCCAAGATTAAGGGTTATCTGTTTGAAAAGCAATGGTTATATTCTGCAGTGAGTTCCCCAGTAAGAGCAGAAACATCTGAAGCAGAAAGAGGAAGAAGAGGAGAAGAGTTATCAGACATCATCCTGCTTCATTACCAGAGAGGAGCTCCTCATATGGAATAAATTCGTATTATTCACACCACTGCACTGCAAAGTACAACCAGCTACAGATTTCTGAAGATATGCAGGAAACAAGGACTTGCAAAGAATTCCAACACTGTAAAAATTAATCCTCCAAATCGTCTTGATCAACTCCTCTGTGGGAACAACCCCTCCTGAACAGAACTGTGCCACAGCTGGGTGTCTGCAGCTGCCAGCAGCTTCATCCCAGCAGGAATGGGCACATCTCACCTGAAAATCCCAAAGCAGGGGAGAAGCAAACCTCATTCCTTAGGGACTCAGTTTGTGACACAAGGTAATACACAGAAAGTGCACAGGGACTCGCTCCAGTAATGCCTGGCTCCTATCATTTTGCACAGAAATAAACAGATTAACACAGAACAAAGCTCCTAACAATAACTCCGAGGGCAGCCCAGCCCAGCCTCTGATATCTTGCATTGCCCAGGGCTCTCCTCCCAGCCTTTAGCCCTGAGCACACCAGGAAAGCTCAGTGAATGTGTGCTCCTGGCACACAGGACTTCCCCACAAACACAGCTCGGGCACCTGGCATTTGTGCTGAGAAATGAGGACTAAGGACACATCCTGTGTGCCAAGGACCACCTCCCCCAGGCCACCCTGAGTGCTTTGGGTGGAGCAGGACATCAGTTCCATTGGGAAACGAGAAAAAAAGGCAGTGAAAAAAAATAAATCAGGGATAAACAAGGAGGAGCCAGATCTGGAGGGTGTACAGCACAAAGTTATTTACATGATGCACACACAAAAAGTTGTGAAGCTGGTTTGGACCATGGGTAGGTGAAGAAGAAAAATCTTTGGCTCTAAAATTCACGTTTTTAAGTAGTAAACTACAGCTTTCCAAATCCTGGGTGCCTTCCCCAGCTTTTTCTTATGCTCCTAATGTTCCAGGGGGGAAAACACAACCACCCAAAGTATCTGAATAAGGTTTAATTTGAAATGGGGATTTGACTTCTTTTTTTTAACATATTAAAGCAAGAGCTAATGTTTCTATTTTCTGTTACTTATTTTGGAACAGATGTAAAGAATCTTCTAATTTATGTGGTTTTGTACTTATGCTGTCTAGAAATAGAAGTTCTAGGAATTCTGGATATTCACCCCTATTTTTTGGTGCTTCACAGAAACTGCAGCATCAGGATACTAAAATAACATAATTTGTCACTGAAACTGTAATCAAAAATACACTAAAGGCCTAAACAGCAGCATTAACTGAATTAGCCTGGCCTGCAATTTAAGGTTAATGTGATGCATATGTGAATAAACACAAGAGAGAACAACTATTAAAAAGACATTTAAGGAACATTTTATCCTTCTCACCTCTCTCCGCCGTGATGCCCAGCAACTTTGTTTGATCTTCCAAACCACAGCTGCCACCAGGAGCAACGACAGGAAACAACTGGAAAGGAAGGGAAAAAAATAGAAAATAATATTTTATTGCCCTTGTCCGTAACATGCTGGCAGCTGAAAAACTCTAGGAAATGAAAAGTTAAAATAATAATTAGAGATACATCGGTGGAAGATAATCCAGCACAGCTCAGTGCTTGTGCTACCCAGTGAGGAGTGACACAGTTATTTTCAGGGAAAACTGTTGTTCCAAAGTTCTCTATCTGACTTCCTTAAATGACAGTAATGCCCAGAGATTTAATCAGATTCCAAAAGCCACTATTGCCTGTCTCTGGTGATATTTTAAGTGAGAGGAAAACCCCCAAAGTGAAAAGCATTGAAAGAAGCAGAGAAAATTGATTATTATTTTTTTTCCAAATTATAGTAAGATACAATGTAAAGTAGGTGAATTCTTTCAAACAGGCTGTAGTTACAGAACTACAGGCATTTCTTGATCTCCCCAAATCTATATTGGTTTTCTTCAGTCAAAAGAGGGGAAAAAAAAGATGAATGGATTTATCAATTTCTAGGGGAAATGCAAGGATGCAGATATAACAAAAAGCAGTAATAGTAATACTAATAACAACAACAACAATCAATAATTGAGTTGACACCTGTGATCTTATCACACTGAATACCTACAGAGCAACTTTGGGGCACACAAGCTAAGATTAAAATCTGAACCCCAGTGAAAGGCTCTTTCCTCAAGGACTGCACTGATGAGCTACAGAAAACATCTCCAAAGCTCTTCACATGTTCCAGCACACATTGAGAGACAGCTTAAAGGGAAGTTTATTCACCAGAACAGATTTATTTATATATATATGTATACGTATTTGCTCAAGTGCAGCATTCACATCAACTGCTGGGCTCGGGATGCTCCTGAAGGGATTTCTCCTGAAGGGAGACTTTGCAAAGGGCAGCAGAGCTGTTCTCACACTCCCCGGGCAGGAGGGGGCAGCCGGGGGGGGTCAGGCTCTGCTGGCAGGGAACAGGGACAGGAGGAGAGGGAACAGCCTCAGGCTGGGCCAGGGGAGGGCAGGGTGGATTTGGGGAAATTGCTGCATGGAAAGGGCTGGAAGTGCCCAGGGCAGGGGTGGAGTCCCCATCCCCGGAGGGATTTAAAGCCCTGGGGATGTGGCACTTGGGGACACGGGGCAGGGCTGGCCCTGGCAGTGCTGGGGATGGCTGGGCTCGATGGGCTCAGAGGGATTTTCCAACCCAGATGAGTCTGTGATAGTTTGGCTTGGAATTACCTATAATTAATTTCAGGGTAGACAACAGGAACCATTCCCTGAGAAATGCAAAAGGTGAGGAGACTTTTCTTGTATCACCATCCCCAGACCACAGGTTATGAAAACTCCACGGATTGGGCACAGACACCCAAAGGCACACAGTCAGTGATGGGATTACACTTTTCAGGCTTAGATATGCAGAAACATGCTTTACTATCATATAGTATATAATACAAAGAAATTTCTGCTTGTTTGACTTCATGGTCCTGGCACAGGTGCCCAGAGCAGCTGTGGCTGCCCCTGGATCCCTGGCAGTGCCCAAGGCCAGGCTGGACACTGGGGCTGGGAGCAGCCTGGGACAGTGGGAGCTGTCCCTGCCATGGAACTGGATGGGCTTTAAGGTCCCTTCCAACTCAAACCATACCATGATTTTATGATTTTAGACAAAGTTTTCGTGCAACATAAGCTGCTGCCACAGCTTATCCATGTTCACCTCCTCAATACACCTTCATTTGGGGAAACAAGATGGAAATCCAAAGGGCAGAGCCACCAATGGCAAAAACGCCATTACTCTCAAGCTCCTGTGTTGAATTATCCACTTCAGAGGAGTTTCTCCAGGAGTTTCTCAGCAGCTCAGGGATACAGACAGACTTGCCCTGTGCCACCCCCAGCCAGCAAAGTCAGTGAGGTCTCACCCTGGCACAGTAACACACTCCAGCCACAGGTATCCCTCAGACAGCTCCAGAAATGCACACACCACGTGCAAGGTGCACATCAAAACATGCTTAGCTGCTCTAAGGATGGACCCTTTTTAGGAAAAATGTGACCTCGGTGACTTGAAAACTCTTGAAGCTCTTATTTTGGGTTGATTTCATAGAATCACAGAACCATTTATGTTGGAAAAGACCTCTAAGATCATCGAGTTCAACCATTAACTCAGCACTGCCAAGGCCACCACTGAGCTGTGTCCCCAGGTGCCAGTGTACAGTGGCACTGGAAATACATCTCCCTATATATTATTTACTCCCTCAGAGAAGACAGCTGGAGTGGAGAGCTGAGAGGATCACCTTTAGTACTCAATCCCATTTCCAAAATGCAACACTGCACAAGTCTGCATGCCCCAGAGTCTTCCATCAGTTTCTCCTTCCTGCCCATTTCTGGCACCACAGACAAGACTTCCATGAGAAAACACAGCAAGGAATTAACAATAAAAGACTAAAGAAACTTCTCCTAGAACGCTCACCACAGTGCCCTTGTATTTCAGAGGAACAGCACCATACATCTTTGAATTGTCACAAGGAGGCAGCAAATACCCACAAAAGCTATAAAATCACTAAGGAAATATAATTTCCCCCTTGAACTAACATCCCTTGGAAGCACTCGGGGAGAAATAAAAGGCAGAGCCTGCTGCAGTCCATCACCTGCTGGAGGAGCCCCAGGGGCAGAGCAAAGTCAAGATCTACTGTTGCATTTACTCAGCCTAAACCATCCTGAAATAAGTTAGAAGACCTGATGTGAGCATCAGTAGCTTTAGAGAAGGTTTTTTTCCTGCTTTCTCTGGGAAAGCAACTTTGCAGATCCAGAACCAGCAGAGAGGAGCAGCTGTGTGCAGAGGGGGATGTGTTGGGGATGATTTGGAGTGAGAGCTGATGGGTGGCAGAGTCCTGGCTGAACACCCTGCCCTGCCCTGTTCCAGCAGCTCCCAGCAGCTCCCAGCAGCTCCCAGCAGCTCCCAGCAGCTCCCAGCACACCTCTGCCAGCCAGGAAAATTCACCTCTTTACAAATCACTTTAAAAATAAAATTTTGCTATGGGATTTGCTTTGCTCTCTCCTTCTCTTTCTTCTCCAAAAATAAAAGCCTGCCAAGAGCCTCCTTCATCCTGGAAATCCACTCTGCACCCAAGTCTTCCCTCTACAGCTTCCCCCATCTCAAATGGCTCCAGGGAGACCTTAGTGCCCCTTCCAGAGCCTGAAGGGCTCCAGGAGAGCTGGAGAGGGACTGGGGCCAAGGCATGGAGGGACAGGAGGCAGGGAATGGCTTCCCAGTGGGAAAGGGGGGCTTGGGCTGGGATGTTGGGAAGGAATTGCTGGGGCTGGGAGGGTGGGGAGGGGCTGGGCTGGGATTGCCAGAGCAGCTGTGGCTGTCCCTGGATCCCTGGGAATGTCCAAGGCCAGGTTGGACATTGGGGCTGGGAGCAGCCTGGGACAGTGGGAGCTGTCCCTGCCATGGATGGGGTGGAACAAAGTGATCTTTAAGTTCCTTTCCAACCCAAAGTATCCAGTGGTTCTATCAGCTGTCGAATTTCCATTTTCCTATGGCCTGTGACAAGCCCAGTTAAATTTTTCCAACAGAAAAAAAGGAAATCAGCAAACTCGGGTGTAAAACCAAACTGGAAGGAAAAAGAACCATCAAGAGCCATCTACCACCCCCAGAGAGTTTTTCATCCCAGGGAAATTTGAACTCCATTTCAGTCAGGTTCTGCCAAGCAGAGCTTCCATTGGCTCAAACAGTTATAAAATTTTGTGCTTACACAGCATAAATATTGCAATGCAGGGAGGAGATACATTTAAATTTTATGGACAGTATTCTATTTGGCAAACAGCTTTGTTAATTCATTCTTAATTATTCATGAGATTATTTAAGTACAATAAATGAGCAATGTGGTTATAAATAATCTCTCCTCAGTTGGCTTCAACACATGCATGAAACCTTAGTTGATCAGCCTTCAGTGCTTGTTGTACCACAGGGTATTCCCACACTGACACAAAAATCTGAGCTTAAACACTCTGTCTGGCTTTATTCTGGACTTTAATCTCCTTTTCACCACAGAGAGAATATTCTCTCCACTCCCAGTATCCTCAAAGCTTTTCAAACAAGTCCACTTCCATTTTTAAATGTCCGGAAAACTCCATCAGCACTTTACTATGATGCATTCTCAGGAGGGGAGAAGAAAATCCATCTGGTGTATTAGGGCCCAATTATTAAACTCTCGTGAAATGTTTATCCACATCAGAATTGCTTGTAAAAAATGGCAGCTTTAAACACCAAAATGTACAGCAGCCTCACTGCTAATGTGCTTTAACATATACAGGTCACTTAATAATTTCAGGAAGCACTGCTATGATTACTAGAAACACAGCCCAAATTATTTTGATGAATTGGAAGCTATTTAAGTGCTATTTACAAGTAAATTTTAATATGCTGGAGAGTTACAGGACACATTTTAAAGTACTGGATGCATTAAACCTTGAAATAACTGGAACAAGTATACAATATTCACATGGTTGGGTGGGCTTTGCCAAACAGCTGCCTGCAGCCCATGGAGGCAGATTCCTGACCTCATCCCTCTGCTGGGGATGGCACAAGGCTCCAGCAGCCACAACTCACCTGAGCTATGGCAGAGAAGGGCACCAGAGGGAGGGAAGGGTCTGGGGCATGGGGGGAAAGGGTTAAACCCAGCTGGGAACTGAGCACTGCAAAGCCAGGGGTTAAACCCAGCTGGGAACTGAGCACTGCAAAGCCAGGGGTTAAACCCAGCTGGGAACTGAGCACTGCAAAGCCAGGGGTTAAACCCAGCTGGGAACTGAGCACTGCAAAGCCAGGGGTTAAACCCAGCTGGGAACTGAGCACTGCAAAGCCAGGGGTTAAACCCAGCTGGGAACTGAGCACTGCAAAGCCAGGGGTTAAACCCAGCTGGGAACTGAGCACTGCAAAGCCAGGGGTTAAACCCAGCTGGGAACTGAGCACTGCAAAGCCAGAGGTTAAACCCAGGTGGGATCTGAGCACTGCAAAGCCACTCAAACCCTGTCTCTTCTCCCCCATCCTGCTGGAGTGGGGAGCAGAATCAAAAGTAAAATTTGTAGGTTGAGAGAAGAACAGTTTAATAATTGAAAACAAAGTAAAACACAATAACAATGGCTAATAATAAAGATGATGATATTAGAAAGAGACAAACCCCCAAGCACACAGCAGATGCACAATGTAACTGCTCAGCCCCTGCTGGCCAGGGCAGCCTCCCCTTCCCAGATCTGACCCTGCCAGGGAACTCCCCCAGTTTGTGCACTGGCTCCTTGTCCTGTGCTCTGCAATGTCCACCTGGGGCCACCTGTCCCAGCTCTGATCCCTCCCAGTCTGAGTAACTTCTCACTGGCAGAGCAAGAGAAAAAAACCAAAACAAAACCCAACAAACTTATGAGAAACACAACTTAGCAAAACCCAAAGCATCAGGGTATTAGCAACATTATTCTCATTCTGAACCCAAAACACAGCACCAGAACAGCTCCCGAGAAGAAATTAACTCCACCCCAGCCAAAACCAGGACAAGTCTGATCAGGAGTGGCTGAGAGGGAAGGGAAGGGAAGGGAAGGGANGGGGAAATTGCTGCATGGAAAGGGCTGGAAGTGCCCAGGGCAGGGGTGGAGTCCCCATCCCTGGAGTGATTTAAAGCGCTGGGGATGTGGCACTTGGGGACACGGGGCAGGGCTGGCCCTGGCAGAGCTGGGGATGGTTGGGCTCCATGGGCTCAGAGGGATTTTCCAGTCTAGGTGATTTTATGATTCTATTCTGTGATTGTGGAGAATGAAGAGTGCTGAGAATAACATGGAAAGAAGGAAGTAATGGATGCTGAAATGTTAATCTTAATTTTGTTAGAAATAATGTAAAGATATTCCCAAGGTTTTCCTTTTCCTGGAAAAACCAAAACCAAACAACAACAACAAAACCCAAACAAACAAAGAAACAACAAAACAAAACAACAACAAAAAAAAAACAACCAAGGGACTCAGGCACATTTTAGTAATGTATTTTAGGCACATATTTAGTATTGCCATTTGTGCTGCAGTAAAAAATTATTTAATAAGCAACAAGAGTAAATAAAATAGCTGCAGTAGAACTCCAGATTTGAATTATTGCAGAAGGCCATTCCCACTTAATGAAAACACTGGGAAAACACTTACAGTCAGGGAAAACAATATATGGCACATAAACCCATCTACCTGAGTCTTGTACTGAGCAAATAGTGCTCCTGCTCAAGTTTTTCTGAGGAACAAGTCCAATTATTTGTATCAAACTAAAATTACTCCATTTCCATCTGACATTCAGACTCGAATAGAGGCGAGGCACATGAGGTTTGATGTGCCACCATGAGAACACTAAACCTTTGTTCCATTTGTGCAGTAACATCCATTTTTCTGACAATCACTGTAAGCCGATGGTGGGACAGGAGAGTCAGTGCTGGATCATGGAATCTCACACTGCTTTGGGCTGGAAGGGACCTTATATCCAGTTTGATCCACCCTGCCGGGGCAGGAACAGCTCCCACCAGCCCAGAGCAGACACTGGACTCCCTCAGAAGGATGTTCCAAGGACAGACAATGAAGACAAGGCAAGCAGCAGGCAGGAAGAGAGATGAACTGTGCTTGTGAGAACCAGAGAGCAGTGCAGAAGACACCAGAGGTGTAGGGTAAATCAGGGTAATAAAGCTCAGGATGAGATCACAGAACAGAATCATGGAATGGTTTGGCCTGGAGAGACTTTAAAAGGTCCTCTAGTCCAACCCCTGTGCTGTTGGAACATCTTCAACCAGAGCAGCCTGCTCAGAGCCCTGTCCAGCCTGGACTGGAATGTTCCAAGGATGGAGTATTCACCACCTCTCTGGGAAGCCTAGCCCAGTGTTTCACCACTCTCACCACAAAAAAACTTCTTCCCTAATCTAGTCTTACTAGACTCTCTTTTAATTTAAAGTCTTCACCCTTTGTTCTGTCACTACAGGCCCCACTTAAATGTCCATCCCCGTTTGCCTCTGAACTCCCTTTCAAGTGTGCAGAGATCCCAGTAAGGTCTCCCAAATGTTCTCTAGGCTGAGCTCGATTTAACCAAACCTCAGAGAAGAACAGATGATACTGTTCACACCCTCCCAGTCAGGGATGGGTTCACACCTGCCCAGGGAGCTGGGAGCTGGCCTGGGTGGCAGCCCCTGTGTGCCACAGACAGGACAGGACGTGCTGGCTCTCAGGCCCTCACCTCACCTCCTCCCTCCTTTCCGGGAGGGAAATCTGCCAACAAATAAACCTGGTTAGGTCTTTGACACCCTCTAGGTCCCAGCAGCTTTCTGGGTTCAGCTTTGTTGCCCTCACCCTTCTGGCCTTGTGGGGAAATCTCTCAGCCAATGCCTCCAGGTGCTCATCAGAGCCCTCAGTGCTGCTGCACCAGCACCAGCCATGCCTCCAACTCCCATCCTGCTGCTTCCAGTGGGGCTTCCACATCCTTACTCCAATCAAATCCATCTTAATACTCCTTATAAATCACTACAGAACTGCCAATAAACTAGGGGTGCACAGAACACAGAGACACGGAAAGGGAAAGTGAAAGGGAAAGGGAAAGGGAAGAGAAAGAAAAAGGGGGAAAGAAAAAGGTAGAAAGAAAAAGGGGAAAGGATTATTGGGCAGTAATATGTTCTTACAAGGCCACAAGTATTTTTACATCTTCTGTACATAAAGGTACACTGGTGATAAATATCAGAGATAGGGGTGCTGGCAGACAGATTTTTGGGAAGAAAAGGAAACACAGATATGAATTAAAAAGTTCACTAGAAATTGTCAAAACAGCTCAGACTATGTGCTGAAAGACAACTGCACAATCTGTAAATTGAAGAGCTGTGTTCTGAAAAGCAGAGAAGAGGAAAGAGAAAACCCAGTTTACTTGCAATTCATTAGCTCTGCAAAGGTTAGCTGTGGTTGGAATATCATTTCTCCTCCAGCTCCGATTATAATGCAATTATTAACGACCTCACAGCTTCACTGTTCTACCCAACCTTTATCCACTGACATTTTCTTAGCTTAAAATAAAACATTCATGTGGCACAAAGTAAGGGTTACACACAGGCAGGGGCTCCCTGCCTGGCTTGGTGCTGAACTCTGAATGCAGAAGGAGCTCCAGGAGCACCTCTAAATGTGAGGCACATCCCTCCGAGCTCAGTGGCTCCTCAGTGAAATGGAAACAATCCTGTGTCCTGCTCTGCACTGCCTGCATGCACGACAGGCTCCTGCTTTTCCATAGCCCTGTGTGCCCCAGGCAGTGCCTGGGGTGTCCCCAGCTCAGCCCTGCTGCAGTTTGGCCTGGCTGCTCTAAGGACTGCACTGACCTAATTCACCTCAAACGTCAGCAAGGAAACTGAAAATCTCTCATTTCCCTCCCAGGCTCTCCACAGGGCTCGAGGCACAGTTGGTGCCTCCAGCTGCACAGCAGAAGAGCACAGTTGGGATGGGGCTACAGCCAAGTGGGGAAAAGGCTTCTAGGATATGGAAATGTGCCACAACGTCTCCAGCTCAGAAAGATTTCCCAAATTCACAGAATCACAGAATGGTTTGGGTTGGAAGTGATCTTAAAAATCACCTTGCTCCAACACCCCTGCCATAGGCAGGGACACCTTCCACTGTCCCAGGGTGCTCCAAACCCTGCCCAACCTGGCCTTGGACGTTTCCAGGGATGGGGCAGCCTCAGCTGCTCTGGGAAACTCCTGCATTTCCTGCAGAACAGCAAAATGAAGCAACACCCTTAAATGTGGAAACAGAAAGTCACTCTCAACATCTATTTTCCAGAACAACATCTCTTTATGTCTCCATTAAACCTAAGAAATTGAAACATATCCCAGGTTTTGAGTTTGGTGTTAGTGTTACCAACTGGTTTTAGGTTTCCACAAAGCATTTTCATTGCCTCTTTTAGGGAGCAAATTCCTGTCCAAATGTTGCTCATTAACAGCACAGGGGGCTCTCAGGTATTACTTATTTATGGTCTGCCTTGGATCCAACAGTAATTATGGAATGTGCCCTAGAGCATTAAAAATGCAAACGTTTCAATATGAATCACACTGTTCTAATCCACTGGTTAATTAGGGACTTATAGTGACTGTAAAATAAAACACTTGGAGAGGAGCTCAGGAGTAGTGAAAGAATCAAAGAATTTCTAACACATTATAAATGCTTAACTGGAAAACACCAATAAACCATCTTCTGCCAAATCCACATGTTCTTATTCCTTTGGCTTGTTAGGATGTTAAATTAACATTACAACATCAGTTCTCGAGGAGATCCCTGTGATAACAGGGATGGAGGAAAGGAAGATCACTGGAACTCTTGCACTTGCAGCCTTTGGGTGTGTGTGCTCCCTGAGATACACAGGGCACTCATCTTCTGCTTACACTGGGACTGGAGTCATGGGAGCTTTGGGTTGGAAGGATCCTTGAAGATCATCCATTCCCATCTATCCATGGCAGGGACAGCTCCCACTGTCCCAGGCTGCTCCCAGCCCCAGTGTCCAGCCTGGCCTTGGGCACTGCCAGGGATCCAGGGGCAGCCACAGCTGCTTTGCAATTCCCTTCAAATAATGAATCCAGAGCCATCCCTCATACTGAGGAGTTTAAATCCTCAAATGCAGATGTAGTTGGGTCTGTGAAGTACTAATGGACAGTTTTTGTAGTGCAGATTTATCTTACACAATTAGAAAAGAACTAAGGAACCAACTGTTTCCCCCTTTATTTTCCTAATGAGCAATTACCCTGCCACAAAGATTTTTAGGGAAGACTTTTACAGTGATTAATTCAGCAAAACAAATGCTGAAGTCTGAGCCAGGAGTAACCACCTACTCCTCTCCAATGGCAGGAAGGTGGTGGTTCCAACCTACTGTTTCCCAGGCACTGTACTAAAGCAGAGTCTACTCTCTAAAAGCTTCATATGAAAAAAAAAAATTGATATAAACCACTTGTCTGAAGGATCCATCTGGAGCTTCTTGCTTTAATTAAATTTAGCATGAAATCTAAAGCAAGATATTATTCCCACTGCTCATTTTATACCAGGCATAATATTGCCTACATCAGAACATGCTGTAAGACCTGGAGCAGTGTTTACTCCATGTGCATCCCTCCTGAAGGACTTTGATCGATCAAGTACTGCCTGAAACTTCTGCAGCATTAACAGTCCCTAAAATAGAGGCCAAGGCCCTGGATCCTGAAGCCTTGAATGGAGAGCCTGCTGTGCTTCCAGAAGTGTCTCACTGCTTTGGGAGGTCAGTGTTTTCTGGAAGAGGAAACAAGTATGGAAATGGCTTCTGTGGAATGATCAATTCCTCACTTCCGAGGAATGATCAATTCACTTTACACCACGGAATGAACTTAAGGCCCTGTGTGAAAATCACAACTATTTGGCTTCTGTTGTACTGTAACATATGCTTGGATTTCACTGGACACACTTTCAGAGTTCAGTTTAAAATCAAAGCTTAAAGAGTACCTAAGGAGTTGGAAATTTAACTCTTTGCAAAAGAACTCCCCTAATTTGTGACTGCTGTCTGAGGAGGTGTGAAAGTCTGCAGTAAGTCACACATTATCTGCATGATGAGGGAAGTCTGTGTTTTCCATACCACCCCAAAAGAACTTCTCTTTTTCCAAAAGCCTCCCCCAGCCCCTTCCTCCCCTTCCCTGAATGCACAGCACACAATGCATTGGCAAAAATGGGCAGACAACTAATTTTCTTAGCATAATTCCTAATTAAATATTAAATTTTTTAAACAGACTGAAGATTTCCATTTTCTAGGATGTGCTGTAAGCAGGATGTTTAAGTCAGAAAACCAAACTAACAAGAACCCAAACACTGAAGCCCAAAACCTTTAGAAGTAGCATCTAGCTGTCTCATATGAAAAGTACCTGAAAAATGTCACAAAGAACTGCACCAGGTCCATAAAGTTGCTGTGCTGTGAGAATGCAATCTGCAAAAGAAAAGCAAATGCTTTCTGTTACTTACTGGAAAGAAAATTAATATTTCAAGATATTAAAAAAGGATTAAAAATGACAATGAAAAACATCTTTACTCAGATCAATTCATATTTTTGAACACTGTTTTTGAAAAAGAACGGAAATATTCTGAGGGAAAAGAAAATAAATTAAAACTTCATATTGTTTTGAAAACATATATCCCAAAAGTGAAGCTGAACAAGTAACTCTCTCTCCCAGACATTCCAAGGAATATTCTGTAGTGCACACTGAAGAAAACACTACTTCAAAAACTTAGAACAGAGGTTTCACAGAGCTGCAAATAATCTTTAATTAAAAGTGAAAATCTTTAATTGTTGTTTGCACAGCAGTCCAAAATTCAGTATTTATATTTCAAACAATATCCAGACAACAAAATCTCCTCGAGAAAGGAACTTACACCAAGAGCTGCAAAGAGGCACGAGACACAGAAGAGGATGGACACTGTGAACACAGCAATGGCATTCATCTCAGCTCACTGCACTCCAGCAGCACAGAGAAGGGAAAAACAACAGAAAATTTGGGACAAAAACCAGAGGGAAGAGGCGAACAGGAAACTGGGAGGTGGTTAGAGGCAAAAGGGAAGATTAGGGAGCCTGGGTAAAAATAACAACGTGGAGGGGAGGCGAGCCAAGGGAAAAGCAACTTGTGCAATCTTAGGAATCAGAAGTTCTTTCCAGGTACCTCCTATTTCCTCTGCCTATCAATCTCTCAGCACCACAACAGGATATTAACTCTTTCATGAAGTAACAGAATTTATTTCAGAATGAAAGTGGAATCTGGGCTGACAAAAGCTTTTCATGGACATTAAATCAATTTCTGGCATCATTTGTTGTTCTTCTGCCTTAATAAACTACTTATGGTAGCATTAGCATAAACATAAATCCCTCCTCCCAGCAATAGCCACATCCCAAAGTTCATGAATATGTGTAAAGTGAGTCACTGCTTGGGTTTCTGTTGCTCTGAACACTTTCTAGGATCATATTTGCCTTAAATACCCATTGTAACTCGGTACAGAAGCTGCCCCAAATCGTTTTCTTATAAATATATTGAAATACTTTGAAGCTGAATGTTCTCGCAGTGCACAACCACTGTGCAGCTGCAAAGTGAACTCCAAACCTGCACACCAGATGCTGCAACCTCAACAGTCCTGCCCACAAAAGACCAGAAAACACAAAGTTCCTTGTTGATTTTTGCTTCTGAAGTGCTTCCCCGTTGCTTTCTGATTATAAAAAGACAGTGAGAAAGATTCCAATTTTTGTGTAAAAAATCAGTGCCTGGTAACTAAGGTGGGACAATATTTGTATAAATGGATATTCTGGAATCAATGTAATATTCTGGAATGTCTTTAAGGCAAAGATAATCCTTAATAAAACATCAAATCCCAAAATACAAATGTGTAACACAGCCAGCATAAAAATAATAACTTTTCTTACTACTTCTGAGAATAACCATGATGCTGAGTGACTGTAAGAGATGCATTTCAAAATAAAGCCCTTGTTATGTATCAAGAATCCTTCTGCAAAAAAGACAATTAAAAGCACAAAGGAATCATCAAAGGCCAGTTCTCTCTGGGTGACCATCAGGACCAGTTTCTGTGATGGAAACCAAAATTTGACCCCATCAGAAAAAAACAAGAATCTGTTAATTTTAAAGTAAGAGAGATTCTATGAAAGATTAATGAGACTGTTACCAGAGAAGAGATTTTCATTCTTTGACAACAACTGCAGGAAACAAATAAAACAAAAACAAACACAAATATAGGTTTATTTCACACAGAAGCCTTACAAATGTTTTACCAGTGATCCTCTTTTCTCCCTGCTGGAGTTCTGTAAAGCCCAGTTGAGGAGCTGTACCTCATGCATGGAGTAAAAAACCCCAGGTTGTTTCTACAATTTATTCCTCACAAGCTGAAAATACTTTGTGCCATCAAACCTGACCAATCTGTGTCACAGGCAATTTGGTCTCATAATTGTTAATGGTTTGCTTACTTAGAGCTTAATTTCCCCTAATATAATCTGTTCCCAGGACTTAATTAATTCAGTTACATTGAAAGTTTGGTTGGAAATAGCTGTTGAAAGTAGGCTGCTCATTCTGGATCCACGAAAAATATGGCACCAATTTCTTAGCAGTCCGGATTTTTAATTAAGTTTAACTGACAGCAGAAGATTCATTTATCCATTTTGAAAAAACTCATTTTGTACCAAAGGATGAAGCAGTTTAACTGCAGGAAAGCTCCGTGTAGCTCCTGCTGGGGCCCTGGAAAGCCTCCTCCAGGTACAGGGCAGAACCTGGGCTCAGCTGCAACATCAGATCCCCACTTTCATACCAAACAATCCCAGAACTGGTCAGGTTTGGGCTCTGAGCCCACCCAGCAGTGCCAGGGCCACCTCCCTGTGTCCCCAAGTGCCACATCCCCAGGACTCTGGGCTGGGGCTCCAGCACTGCCCTGGGCAGCCAGGGCTGCTCTGTCCTTTCCAGGGAGGGATTTTCCCCAATATCCAACTTCACCCTGGGCCCCCTGGAGCCACCCCAGCCACTGCCAAGCAGCACCCCCAGGCCCTTGGCCAGGGAGCAGCTGCCCAGCTCTTCCCAAGCCATTCATGGCATTCCAGGATGTTTTACACCCCAGGAACACCACAGCTCCCTCAGGGAGCTAGGATCAGATCCCTAATTATGCTAATTCCAAAGAATATTACAAAGCTTGTGTTTATCTTATCTGTAAAAGGTACCTTGGAGAGCACAACCCCTGTCCTGCTTTTTCTGATGCCACATCCTTTGATGTACCAAAAAAATCCACCTGCTTTCCAGAGGAGCAGAAATAGCTGGCTGTATGGACTGACAAAAATTTATAATGAAGAGCTTTACATTTGTTATCACTTCATTAGCATAAAGTATGAAGCCAAGAAGAAAATTTGGCCTCCTCTAACTAGCCAACATCTAAAAATTGCACTGGTTTTGAAATCAGTACACACAAATATCAGAGGAGTTAATGGCAAATGACTTGGCCACAAAATGATGTAAGCAAAGGAAAAGTATATTTGAACCCAAATGACATTCCAGTAACAGCTGGTATTGCAAATTCAAAATATTGCTGGATCTAAACTACAGCCGGTGACTGACAGAAGTTTTGAAAAACAAATTAGGACAATTACATACCAGGACTTGGTTTGCATTAGCACTGGAGTTTGCTCTTCAAGACAAAAGAAAATTGAGAATAATTTTGAGGGAACAATTTTGTACAAAAGTAGATCAACTAAGACCTAAGTTTACCTTAAACCTGTATGTGCAACAATACTCCAAATTATACAAACCTCTATTCTTGTGATCTACAAGTGCCCTGAACTCCTTAAAAACAACTTGAGTTTCACATACCACTAAGAAAACTCAGTCCCCAACCAAGTAAGAAATAATGCAGAAATTGTTTGTTAAATCCAGCAAGAGCCAGATTTGAGTAACTCCTCTCATTTAACTGTAATAAACAATGCACAGGCAATCAATCATCAATGCATTACTCTTCCCACTTGTGCTGGAAGTTATGATACTTTAGAGGAAGCCAAACTATCCAGCACAGTGGGATTAGGACAACTCCTTCTCCAAACTCAAATAACTTCCAATATTATACATAGTATTAGTGCCCCTAATCTAAAATTAACTAAAGAACTGACAATGAAAGAGCTTGGGTTGTTGCAGAAGGCTCTGGGGAGACCTTCCAGTACCTAAAGGGGCTATAAGAAAGCTGGAGAGAGACTTTGGAGAAGGACCTGGAGTGACAGGAGCCAGGGAATGGCTTCCCAGTGCCAGGGGGCAGGGACAGATGGGATTTTGGGCAGGAATTGTTCCCTGGGAGGGAGGGCAGGCCCTGGCACAGGTGCCCAGAGCAGCTGTGGCTGCCCCTGGATCCCTGGCAGTGCCCAAGGCCAGGCTGGACACTGGGGCTGGGAGCAGCCTGGGACAGTGGGAGCTGTCCCTGCCATGGATGGGGTGGGGCTGGGTGGGATTTGAGTTCTCTTCCAACCCAAACCATTCTGGGATTCTGTGAATGTACTGAAGAATATTTCAAGTATGGCAATTTCATATCATCATTTGATACATTTTGGGTCTCTAAACACTTGAGAAAACATGAACAACCACAGAAAATGGTGTTTCCACAACTTTTTTAGCTTGGTAACAACTCAGGATTATTGATGCATTATATTTCTATCTTTCATCACAAATATATAAAGTGACTAAATTCCCACCAGTGGTGCTTTCCTTTTCATCCCTATTTCATATTAGGGACGTGAAAAAGAGAAACTAAAAATGATATTTTGCACAAGATGTGCTCCTAGAATAGAACTGTGTAAGAAAGAAAGATAAAAGTCTAATTAACTTCTGAAAGGAGAGGGGTCCAGCAGGGAGGGCACAGTGTGACTCTGCCTCCCAGAGCTTGGGGCTTGCTGTGAATTCAGAAGGTATCAAAAGGTCCAACTGCTACATCCATTAACCTCACCTGGCAGGTGGGAGAATGCTACAGCACTCATGTTTTGAAAGTCTACAGGACCACACAGAAATTTAGAGATTTTTGGGCTGCTTTTTGCTTTTATTTCAATCTAGCCCCAGAACCGAAGTTAACAAAAAGCAGCAGGGAAAAGAGGAAAGCTGGGAGTTCCACAGGATTCCAGTGAGAGAGAGCCATGAGCCAAATAAGCTGCAGGTGACATTTATGCACATCTTCCTCTACTTCTTCCCCAAAACTCCACTTGTCTCTTGTCTTTTTTTCCTTGTCTTGTCTCTTTTTTCCTGTGGTTAGAGGCAAGGATTCAGTGTGACCTTGGAGAATACAGACAATGCTAACAGGACTCCATGGCCTGAATGCTGAGTGCCTGTGCCTTTCTCAAAGGACCTGCTGGAAAACAAAGGGGGTTTAAGTATTCCTGAGTGATGCCAAAGTCATCAAAACATTAATTTTGCCCTCTAGAATAATTGCTGTGGGGGAGCTTCTCTTTTCTCAAGGGTATGGTCATTCCCTGTCCCAGTTCTCCTTTGCACACTGACACAAGGAGCTCCAATGAAACCCACAGCCAAGAGCCATGCTGGCCTCG
The DNA here is from genome assembly GCA_013400515.1 of Erpornis zantholeuca. Lineage (NCBI taxonomy): Eukaryota > Metazoa > Chordata > Aves > Passeriformes > Timaliidae > Erpornis > Erpornis zantholeuca. The sequence goes on from VZTN01011617.1 coordinate 59,458, forward strand.
GTGCTCTCCACTCCAGGGGAGCAGTGAGCCAACTCCAAGAGCCCTGGCAGTGAGGCTTTAGGAAAGAATGAGCCAGCACAGCAATCCAGCTCCACCACCTGAACACGGTCTCAGTTCTGCCACATGCTGCTGCTTCCTGTGCTCTGTGGAGTCGTTAAGGTAGTGGAAAGCTCATCCCAGGAATGAAGGGCAAAAAGCTCTTCAGAAATACCCTTTAGAAGCTGAGATTTTGGAGCTGACCCTGCTCACTGAGGGATGAGCAAACACCACAGCAACCTGAGACGAGCCTTTCTCAGGCAGGTGCTCTTGAATAATCTCAACAATGTCAGTTCCAAGGAACACCTTCCAGAAGGAAGTGTTTGTTCACCTCTGCAGATGATTTATGGAATTCAGACACAGATTAAGACATCCAAATCTAGGATCACAGGGGTATTCCTATCAGCCCTTTACACTCAATGGAAACCTGATCTGTGATTCAGCTGACCAATGCAGGTGCCTAAAAATTATTACCTGAGCAATTCCATAAGAGAACCATAAACACTGAGGCACACAAAGACATCTATTTGTAGGCCCCTAAATTTAGACAGTTTAAATTTCCGTGGTGCATCCTTGTCCTTGGTTTCATGGATGCACTAGAAGCTCCACTGGTTGCCTAAAGGGGGCAGAAGCTGTTGCAGCTCCCTAGGACATCCCACTCAGCCTCCAGGATCACAGGAAGGGCTGGGCTGCCAGGGACCTCAAAGACCATCTCATTACAGCCTCCTGCCATGGGCAGGGACACCTTCCACTGAGCAGGTGCAAGCTCCAAGCCCCATCCAAGAGCTTTGGGTGAATCCATACCCCAATCACACCACGAAAGCAGAAGGACATTCTCTTTCAGAGGCACCACAGGTCTCAACTTTAAATGAACACCAAAACTGCACCCAAGTTTGGAGGTTAGGAAGAAAATTTAACTGGATCCACAGGGAAAGATTCTCTAGACAGAAAGTTAAACCTTAGGTTTCAGGGAAGAAAGGGTCTTAACAGGACTGAAGTGTAACTGGGAAAACTCCCTCACACAACAAGTTAAAGTGGAGCTTGATTTGGAGGTGGGAGATCCCAGAGAGTTTGTAAGGCACCTGGTGCTGCAGCTGTGGACATCAGGAGCAGCACTGGAATGGGCTCCAAGGTCTCCCTGGGGTCTTCTCCAGGCTGAACACCCCAGCTCCCATTCTGTCTCCAGAGCAGAGAGGCTCCAGCACTTAGAGCACCTCCATGGCCTCCTCTGGACCAATTCCTCATCTACTGAAAAGTCCACCCATCAAATCCACCTTTCTCCAAATCAGAGAGAACTCTGTGCAGCTGAAGAGGTTCCCATGCTCACATTTCATTCTACAACAAGCAAAAATAAAACCCTCACTCAAATTTGATTTTCACACCGACTACTCCGAGTCGCTCTGCTCCTGCGTGAAGGATGAAAGAGATTAATGAGTTACTCCTCACCTGCTGCAGTATTAACTGAGCCATTGAGCTTTATGGCCCAAATACTCGCTACTGTGCAAATATAAAACCTGGTTCACTTCTGAACTTATTCTAAGATGAAAATCGATTTATATTCCAATACTGTGCTGCCTTCCTGCAGCAGTCACAAATTGTCACTTCTCAGCTAATTGGCTGCAGTCAGCAGTTGGCTCAGAAATGCCAATTATACATGTTTTGTCTTCCCATGTGAACTCTCTGATGTTGTGCAGAGCAAACACAGGCACGACTGTCTCTAAATTAAAAATAGTGCTTAAGATGTGGTCCCAAATTCCACTGCATCCCAGAAATTATCACACAAATCTAACAAATGAGAAGTATTTGTTCAATAAACAGCCAGGGGTTGAATCGTGATGCTCATCTAAATCTAAAGTGCACTAGAAAATAAAATTCTGCAAAGTCCCATAATTGAAACAGCAAAATGAGCTCAGACCCTGCACACCTCCACGTGCCTGTAACGCACCCCAAGAAAGCCAAGGCAGGGCCAGAAAAAAACTCTGTTCTTCTGAATCCTCAGTGAATTCTCCTGAATTCTCAGAATTTCCCAGTTCTCCTTTCAGGCTGCTCATAAGAAGAAAGACTTGGAGGGGCTGGAGCGAGTCCAGGGAAGGGAAGGGAGCTGGGAAGGGGCTGGAGAATTCCTGAGGGAGCTGGGAAGGGGCTGGAGAATTCCTGAGGGAGCTGGGAAGGGGCTGGAGGATTCCTGAGGGAGCTGGGAAGGGCTGGAGAATTCCTGAGGGAGCTGGGAAAGGAGCTCAGCCTGGAGCAAAGGAGGCTCCGGGGGGACCTTGTGGCTCTGCACAAGTCCCTGACAGGAGGGGGCAGCCGGGGGGGGTCAGGCTCTGCTGGCAGGGAACAGGGACAGGAGGAGAGGGAACAGCCTCAGGCTGGGCCAGGGGAGGGCAGGGTGGCCTGGCACAGCTGCCCAGGGTGGTGATGGAGTTTCCCTCCCTGCAAGGATTTAACAGCCAGGTACAGGTGGCACTTGGGGACACGGGGCAGGGGTGGCCTGGCAGTGCTGGGAACAGCTGGACTCCATGGGCTCAGAGGGTTTCCCAACATCAATTTTTCTATGATCCTGCAATTGCTCTGGAGACAAGGGAGCTCTGAGGTATTTGGAAAGAGTGGTTAAAAATAAAGATCCTAACCCTTGAGACAGAAGGAAAGTCACCAGCAATCACTCCAATCCCCTGAATTCCTGTTCCTCAAGCACCTCCCTCCAGTCCCAGCCCCTGCAGTGTGGATGCACTTAGGAAGGATCCCATTGTGTTTGGGAAGGATCCCATTCCATTTGGGAAGGATCCCACTGCATTTGGGAAGGATCCCATTGCACTTGGGAAGGATCCATTGCACTTGGGAAGGATCCCATTGTGTATGGGAAGGATCCCATTGCACTTGGGAAGGATCCCATTGTGTTTGGGAAAGATCCCATTGTGTTTGGGAAGGATCCCATTGTGTTTGGGAAGGATCCCATTGCACTTGGGAAGGATCCCATTGTGTTTGAGAAGGATCCCATTGTGTTTGGGGAGGATCCCATTGTGTTTGGGAAGGATCCCATTCCATTTGGGAAGGATCCCACTGCATTTGGGAAGGATCCCATTGCACTTGGGAAGGATCCCATTGTGTTTGGGAAGGATCCCATTGTGTTTGGAAAGGATCCCACTGTGTTTGGGAAGGATCCCATTGTGTTTGGGAAGGATCCCATTGTGTTTGGGAAGGATCCCACTGTGTTTGGGAAGGATCCCATTGCACTTGGGAAGGATCCCATTGTGTTTGGGAAGGATCCCATTGCACATCCGCTGTTCCCTGGCCTCGTGCTGAGCCGAGCTCTGACTCCATCTGTGTGCAGGCTCAGCTGCACTCGGCAGCATTCCAACTATTGCTGGAGAGTTTCAGCATGGAAAAATGAAAACTTAGCACATAACAGCTCAAACTCTCACTCAGAGCCTCAAGTCCAGTACAGTCTACTGAGCTTAAAAGGAATAAAAGTTGTTTTCCTAAAGAGCTTGTGATGTGAGTACACAAGAGGGAATCAAAAATAAAAATAATAAAACAGCAAAAGCAATATTTGCAAGTTTACTTTTTTAGGCTTCAAAATAGCTGAGAGATGGAAACAGGCACAACCTTCTGTCTTGCATCATTTCTGACCAGACAAAACCGGGGAATAAATGCAAGACAGAGTTTGGGGCTGCCAAACTGTGGTGTTAATGGGGAAAACAAGCTCTGTCTCCTTCCCCGAGGAGGGTGTGAATTCTAAGGATCATATTGGATGACAAACTTTAAAAGTTTATCAACCTGTAGCAAAAACTCCTGTAATATTCCAGCTGCAGGAATCTCTACAGAAATTTTACGGATTTTTCATCTTTTATAAAATAAAGTAGTAAAATAAATGTAGATATTTATACATATTACATTTAGAATCATAGAATGGTTTGGGTTGGAAGGGACCTTAAAGACTATCTAGTCCCAACCCCAAACTAATTATCTATTTATATAAATAACCTAATTTAAATACCTTTGAATGACAACATTCTTACATTATTACACAATACTGAAGCCACATGTTAACTCAAACCCAGTGTCACATCTCGATCTGAAGTGGCAGTAATTAAAACCTCCCAAATTTACTTTAAACAAACTACATAGCATCAGGATCAGTTTTAAAGAGCCCTGGAATCAGAACCATGGGGCTGGGCTGTTTTATCCATCACAGATTTTTCTGTTGAGAGCCTTGGCTACGATTTGGTGTTCAAGAAATCTTAACGTGAAACCCACGACCATGCTGGGTAGGGCCAAGTGAAGAACCTCTCTATAAGCTCTTACCTTTGCATTAAGAAGGCCAGAGAGCCACTGCCTATCACTAAAGGATTTCTAGAACACATAATTCACCACTTTGTCATGAAGAATTTCCCAGTAAACTACTGAAGTGACAAATCAATTGATGGAATTTACTTCAGTCCTTGGTCAAAATATCAATGGAATTTATTGATAGTTTGGGTCCAAGTGTGGGAAGGTGGATAGAGCTAATCTTGCATGCAAAACAGAGGGTTTAAAGAAATAACTATACATGACACTTATATTTAAGAGAGAATCAATTTAGGAAAAGAACCCTGTGAAATCCCCAGTCATTGCAGAAATTTATTCCTGTACAGGACTGTGACAGTACTAACCTGCCCTGACCCCAGCTCTTGCTTGCCAACATTGCTGTGAGCAACATTTGCCAATACAGTAAAAATAAAAGTCAAAATCTTAATAAAACAATGTCAGGAAAATAAGTGAGAGAAGTTTTCAGGACATTCCAGGAATGTTTTTTTTTCCCAAAAGCAGCACTGCAGAGTCAGCGGAGCGCTGTTGGTGGAGTGCTGCTGTCTCTGGCTCTGTTCGTGAGCCAAGCCAGCCACAGGCATTTGGGTTTCTCACCCTCTCCTAGTTCTGGATAAACTGTGTTTTACCCAGGCTGAATCCCTGTGGTTTACCCAGACTGCATCCCTGTGGTTTATCCAGGCTGAATCCCCTGTGGTTTATCCAGGCTGAATCCTCTATGGTTTATCCAGACTGAATCCCTGTGGTTTATCCAGACTGAATCCTCTATGGTTTATCCAGACTGAATCCCCTGTGGTTTATCCAGACTGAATCCCTGTGGTTTATCCAGGCTGAATCCCCTGTGGTTTATCCAGACTGAATCCTCTATTGTTTATCCAGACTGAATCCCCTGTGGTTTATCCAGACTGAATCCCTGTGGTTTATCCAGACTGAATCCCTGCGGTTTATCCAGACTGAATCTCTGTGGTTTATCCAGGCTGAATCCCCTGTGGTTTATCCAGGCTGAATCCCCGTGGTTCATCCAGGCTGAATCCCTGTGGTTTATCCAGACTGAATCCCCTGTGGTTCATCCAGGCTGAATCCTCTGTGGTTTATCCAGACTGAATCCCTGTGGTTTATCCAGGCTGAATCCTCTGTGGTTTATCCAGACTGAATCCCTGTGGTTTATCCAGGCTGAATCCCTGTGGTTTATCCAGGCTGAATCCTCTGTGGTTTATCCAGGCTGAATCCCCTGTGGTTTATCCAGGCTGAATCCCTGTGGTTCATCCAGGCTGAATCCCTGTGGTTTATCCAGACTGAATCCCCTGTGGTTCATCCAGGCTGAATCCTCTGTGGTTTATCCAGACTGAATCCCTGTGGTTTATCCAGGCTGAATCCCTGTGGTTTATCCAGACAGTGAATCGATTCACTGTCACATTTTAGTGTGTGGTTTCTGTTTTATTGCCAATACACTTTTGTTTCTTTGACCCTTTAAATAAGCTTTTATATAAGGAAAAGTATCTCGGCCTTTTGCCTCCCCAGCAATGGCTCACAGCACTCATTTTCTGAAATATATTTGAATTTGGGGTCTATATTTACATCCTGTGGTAGGTTATGGTGTTTTCAAGAGTTATTCATCACAGTAATACAGCAACTTCAAGCAACCAGCACTGGCCTCAACCAGGAGAAATTAATGCCTCATTCAGACTTTCCTTCCACAGAAGATTAATTCTGCAATTTATTATATAATATGCATTATATTATTTATATATATTATATCTATATATTATATTTTCCAGCCCTGCATTTGAAAAGAGAAAAAAAAAATCAGTTTCCTTAAAATTAAGGCAATCAATACATATGTCACTGTCAGAGCTCAAAAAACCACAACCTAAGAAATGCTCCTGGTATTGTTAAATCTGAATTGCAGGCTGCCTCTCTCTGTTCTCCTATAACTTTTCTTATTTATGCAGCTGAAGTTTTGCAACAGGCACACAAAAAGACCTCCAGTGCTGTAGGAAGACATTACAGTGAACCTCCCAAAAGTTACACAAGTCACTATGGCTCATCCCAAGAAATCCCAAGCTGCAGATGTAAAACCCCAAGATTTTAATGGTTGCCCCTTCCAGTGCCTAAAGGGGCCCCAAGAGAGCTGGAGAGTGCCTAAAGGGGCCCCAAGAGAGCTGGAGAGTCAAGGCACAGGGAATGGCTTCCCTCTGCCAGAGGGATTTGGGCAGGAATTGTTCCCTGGGAGGGAGGGCAGGCCCTGGCACAGGTGCCCAGAGCAGCTGTGGCTGCCCCTGGATCCCTGGCAGTGCCCAAGGCCAGGCTGGACACTGGGGCTGGGAGCAGCCTGGGACAGTGGGAGCTGTCCCTGCCATGGCAGGGGTGGAACAAGCTGCTCCTTCATCTCCCACGACCCAAACCATTCCACGAATTTCTGCTGAAATTCCCCTCCCCCCCGACACAGCACCTGGGAGAAGTTTGAACAATTTTCAGGGCTTCTGAAGCTACAACCTCCTGTAAAAAGGACTGAAGTGGCACCACATCCTGCCAAGGTTAACTGCCTTTGGGAGAAATCCTCCTTTTAAAGGATTTAAGAAGGTGCTAACAAAAATATTACTTAATCGACAAGGCAACTTCTAAAAGGAAAATGTCATCGGTTGATGCCAAAAATAAGGCAGCAGGAGCAGATAAAACACAAGCAGCTGTTGCATGTTTTAAAGGACCATTTAACTGTTCTGTTTTAAATCTCTCCAGCCCACAGTAGAAGATGTCAGTTTGCCTGTTCTGAAAAATCAGCATGTAATTGCATGTCTCCAAAAGTAATTACATTCAACAGCAAAATTCATCAGATTAACAAATTGATTTACGTTTCAGTGTTGGGTTTCAAGAAAACCTCTCACATTGCGAGAGAGAATGCAGGGAGAGAGGCCCAAAAGCACCTGCAGTTAGAGCTGAAGAAAGGCAAGGGACATCATTAGCAAACAACTTTGGCATTATGATGCTTTCAGAAGCAACAGAAAAAAAGAACATTTTTGGAATAAAGGGTCCCAGAGAGTCGAGGATGATTTTATCTCTGCACCTACATCTCTTCCTTGTTAAATATGCATGAGGCACACGAGGACCTGGCAGGAAACCTGTCCAGATCAGCAACCTCGCTGCCATTTCAAGCCTACATAATTATTTTATCAAAGCAATCGCTATCCATCTGAATGTATTTTATTCTCTTTGGCCAACAACAAAGACACTTTTTCTTTACCCTCACTGAGAGCCCTCAGTCGAGGAGCCTGTGGCTTTTGATTTGAGCATGACACTAATTTAGAGAAATGCTGGAAACCTCCATGGGCCATGTCCAGTCCTCAGGGTTTATTCACGCCCTGTATCCAATACCCAATGCTTTCTCCAGAGAGGAATCAAGGAATCAGAGACAGTTCAGGCGCTGCTTTTTGACTGTGGATGGTTTCTTCACTCCACTGTTCTCCATGTATTATCAAAGCCTTTTAGTCAGGCTGTGAAGCCCAAAGAGGCAGATGCAGAGCATCACTGCTGGCAATGCCCACAGCCCCTGAGAGAGGCTGAAAGCAGAACACAGAGGGAATGTGTGAGATCTGCTGCTCCTCCAGCTCTGTTCTGGGCCCTTCCTCACCTGGCAGGAGCTAAGGGTGCCCCAAAGCTTTCCTTGGCTGTAGTAAAGTGTCATCCATCATTTAGTTCTGGAAGAAAACAAATGTTTCCTGAACTAAACACGAATGGCAAGTAAAATTAAAGCCTAATTGAAAGTGGTATTAAGATTCTTACTAATGCAGACCACCTGTTTTAGGGGTAATGTTGCCAATAAAACTAGCAGGGTGATGTGGAAGAGCACAAGAAGAATTTCAAATCAAAACTGCTTTAATGAGGGAGCTTTACTTTGAAAAATTAGAATTTCAGAAGGCTTCAGTATTTACATACTGCAGGACTCAACAGCAATGAAACACTGAAACAAACAATGATAAAGATCAGATTGACAGCTTTGTCTGAGGATTGTGGAGTCTTCTCAGGAATTACATTTGTAAAATGTAATTTTATAATTTGTAAAATACTGGCTAATATTTCCAACTTAAATAGCCACGTTCAGCATAAGAAAAAACAAGACCCATTCCTGAGCAGAATCTCAGTCCAGTGTATAATTCATCTTGACTCGAAATGCAGCTGACACCAGGTGGCTCCACCTGAACTTTGCCTACCAAGACAGGAAATAGCTCCTTAGGAAATAGCTAAGGAAAAGACCCATCTCCAACATCACTGCAGCTCTGCTAAGCCAAAGAGATGTGAAGGGAATTTGCTCTCCTGCATCCCTACATACATCTTCAGAGCATCCCTGGAAACCAGCAGGAATTGTTTCCCAGGTCAAAGCAGGCAATTAGCAACTATAACACAATCCTACAGCAAATCCTTGAGCTGCAGACAGAGGCAGAGAAGTCTTCTGATGCCTGTGAAACAACAGAGCTTTGGCTATTCCCTTAAAACAACTCAGGATAGAAGAAAAAGCCTTAAAAATATTAGTAGTCACAGGTCTAATACACAAGGCACTTGAATCCAAGAAAGTGCCAGTTCTGAAATGTTTGGTGGGAGCACAATCACACTCCCAGATCTATCAAAGTCTCTCAAGATGCAGCAGTGCACTCTTCACTGGAGCACTGAAATGAGTGTTTCCCTTGCCCAGCTGGGCACAGTCGTCCTGGCAATGGGAATTTAAGAAAAGCAAGAGAAGTCAGAGAGGGAGGGCCCTGAAGGAAGGGGTTCATTAAAGAGCACATCAGCTACTGGCTCACATCCCATTCCTGGGGAGGGCACCTGCACTGCATCTGTACAGAGCAGCTGAGCTGGGACAGGGATTTCTCCTATGGAGCCAGCCTGGGAGAGCTGGGGGTGTTCAGTCTGGAGAGACTGGGGAGAGCTGGGAGCCCCTGCCAGGGCCTAAAGGGGCTCCAGGAGAGCTGGAGAGGGACTGGGGACAAGGACATGGAGTGCCAGGACAAAGGGAATGGCTTCCTACTGCCAGAGGGCAGAGCTGGATGGGATTTGGGAAGAAATTCTTCCCTGTGAGGCCCTGGCACAGGGTGCCCCAAGAAGCTGTGATTGCTCCATCCCTGGAAGTGTTCCAGGCCAGGCTGGATGAGGCTTGGAGCAGCCTGGGACAGTGGAAGGTGTTTGAATGAGATGGTCTTTAGGGTCCCTTCCAACCCAAACCAGTCTGTGATTCCAGGATCCTGTGTGCCACTCCAAACACAGTCACCTGTGACAGTCACCTAGATCATCACCAAAAGAAAGTACCACATTATGGTTTAATGACAGCACATTTGAGCCTGTCCTCCATTTCCAGGTCTCCCATTAGTTACAGTTTCTGCACTTGACCTCCTGTGCCACTGAAGGGACAAGAATTGTTTCCACCTTTCCATTCAGCACTCACCCTTTCAGCAGATGAACCAGAGAGTAATGCAACATTTTGAGTATCTTCCTATCTAGGGTAAACAGCATTTTTGGAAATAGAATAATTATGACTGAGTTATTATGACATGACTGAGTTAAGCAATCCACAGATGGTCTTTAAGGTCCCTCCAATCCTGTTCATTCCATGATCTGTGTAAAAAGGGATGAAGATATAAAGGCAACTATGTAGACAGACCATCCTGAAATAAATCAAATAGAGGAAACCAGAAGAAAGTTTGAGAAACTAAAATTAAAGGCAACACAGGCAATTTTAGCTATTTTTCCATGACAGCAGTAATGGAAACAAAGAGTGGGAGCTGTGCAATGCTGCTGCAGCCTCCACCATGCTGCACATGCAGTGATGTTTCCTAGTTACAGTGGCACTTTCTGAAGCCCAACGTGACAATGAATTGCCAATAAAATTACAGATAGTGAATATCTAATGAGATTTTGCAAATGGTACATTTTGTATGCAAGGGCTGCAAAATTCCTTTGCCTCTTTTTGCTTCTTGAAGCATTTGGTTCATAATTAACATTTAAACATGTTCAAATCAAAATCCTTCAACCAACACAAAGGAAAGAGAGGAGGCAATTGCCAGTTAATTATACAATTACAAACTGGTTTTGCCTTAATCAGCTCCTAAATGTCTCACACATTCTCAGGACACAGAGATCAATGCAAGAAGCTCTGAATCTGAGAGGAAAAAATCGAGTAGCAAATGGGACAGAATGTTACTGAATATAAACAATAGTTTGGGTATGAAACAAGACTGAACCACCAATTTCTATTTAGTGAGTGGTAGCAAACACCACCAGCAGGAAATTGTAGTGAAGAAGGAATCTTACTGCCAGGGGAGAACTTGCTGTGTTAGCAGATGGAGTTTTCAGCCCTGTACACTCTGGGGAGGGATTCACTCACTGGAATCAGCTCCAGGTAAATACATACCAGTTCAAACAGTGTTAAAAGCTGCTGACATTTACACAGGTATCAAAGAGAGTTTCGGATTCTCCCCATGAACTAGCTGTCAGCTCCAGAACTGCAGTTTCACCCCAGCTGACTTTGCATGGACTGAAACCTATGAAGAGAACTCCTCTGAAAGTTTCTGCACTGAGTTCCTTTGCTTCTTACTGTGCTATTGTACAGCTGATTATTCATAGTCAATATCTCTCTTCTACTCTGAGCTAAATTTGGGAAGAATAACAAAGCAAACTCACAATGAAGATTAAGCAACCAGGAAAAATAGTGGGGAAAAGATTACTATTACATTTCCATAAGTGAAAAATCCCTCAACCCTTCCATGCCCACTAATGTCCTTTCCTAAAGGGTGCACTCCCACTTTGGGGGAAGGTAGGGAATATTTAGAGCAAAGCTGAAGAGAGGAAGGTGAACAGCTCAGGTTTGCTAAATGATTCAAAATTCCGTGTGTCCAACACTTGCAGCAAAGACAAGCTCACAAAGCAGAGAGAATGGAAATACCCAGACACTGTTGACAAGACCTTACCTGGATTTTCAGGAAAGCTTGGCAAGGTAAGTGAACTCCTTCATGCTTGGAACTACTCAGAAAGGAGGAATTAGGAAGTCAACTGCTGTATTTTGAAGGCTTTCTGCATTTTGCTGCTTTAGTTCTTTTACTGAATAATCATTTTAAGTCATTAGCCAGGCAGGGAAAGACATCCTAAACCAATATAGTTTAAAAAAGAAATGAACTGAAGTGGTTTGGAAAAGAGGTGGAGCGAGACAGGGAAAGAAGAGCCAGAACTGAGCACTGGCAGGGACACAGCCATCCCTTACACAAAGGGGGATTTATACTTTCCAAGTGCAGATTTTAACAGGCAAGGAGAGAGGGCAAGAGACAGATTTCAATCAAGGACTTCAAGATAAAGTTTGTGATACTTTAAAAAAAAAAAAAAGTGGATTATAGAATTGCTTTACAGTAAAAACTACATTTCTGAAGTTTTCTGTTGCAAGATTTTGTATAGATATAAACACTCATGCTTCAACACATCTGTTTTATTGAAACTGAAAATAAGCCAGGACAAGTGAGTGTATGCACAACGACAGTTTAGTAAGATATTCACACAAAGAATAAACCCCCAAAATACGATTTGGACACGCTGCACTGCCCAGGAACAGCCCCAGCACACAGTGAGCTGCCAGGTGATGCACACGCATGAGGACAGAATAATTTCCAGCAGCTTGGCAGGAGCAGAATTTTCCTGACTCTGACATACTCTATTAAAATCAGTGTAATTTCCAAAGGGAAATTGAAACATGTTCTGTAGCTGCATGACAGTTTAATAGTGGAGCTGCAGTGAGGAATACTGCAGGAGACAAGCTAGGAGATAGGAGAACAGTTTGCATCCTGCCCATTCTGCAACATGGAGTTTTAATTAACAAGCCAGTTTGCCCTGAAGGACTGATCCCAACAGCACAGGAACTTTTCTGCAGTGAAATCAGGGGTGAACCCCTTGGAAAAAGAAATGAGAGACAGAAGGGTCTGAATAAAAACTATTCCTGGGAAGAATGTAGCATGGGATGAGTCAAGGACTGATGGCCAGGAGGTCATAAAATCCCAGAATCAGAGAATGAGGTGGGTTGGAAGGGATCTTAAAGCTGATCTCAATCCACCTCCTGACGTGGGCAGGGACACTTTTCACTGTCCCAGGGTGCTCCAAGCCCCAGTGTCCAGCCTGGCCTTGGACACTTCCAGGGATGAAGCAGCCACAGCTGCTCTGGGCATTTGTCCGAAAAATCTTTGTCCCAAAAACCTGTACTGTGATTTAGCTTCTATTTTATCATATTGAACACAAGCTACAGAGAGCCACAACTTCCCAAAAATGAAAAACCTGGGGTATGGAAAGAACAGGTAGGAACCCAGACTGCAGCTGAGGGAAGCTCAGTCCATCACAGCAGATTGCACAAGCCCTGAAAGGACACACTGAGCCCTGGTTTCTATCTATGCCCTGAAGAGCAAACTAACAGAAACTCTATGGACCACAGATTCCTGGCTGCTGCCAGACTTCTTCACAAAAAGTGTGTGTCAACAAATAAGAGCTGATGCTATTTTAGACTTTGTTTTGGCAAGTAATAAAAGTATTAAGAAGAGCTGGTGATAAAACATTAACTTGGATTGAGTGCATACAAACACATTCACATTAAATTACGGATAAAGAGAGGTTAAGCGTTGTAAGAGAATCAAAGTTCACTCTTTAAGTATGAAAAATGAAATCAAACACTAAAATCAAGTGGACTAAGGAGATCAGGAATGGGAAAGCTGCCATCTAAATATTTCTCTCAGGTCAAAGATGCAAAAGTATTTGAAAGCTGCATTGTCAGAGCTAACCTCAAAAGGGACATGAGGATCAATTAAAGAGACTTTGTATTAAGGAGAGGAAAGGATTCATTAGCAATGTCTTTAAAGCCAGCAAGAAGTAGAGAGATAAAATAAGAACTGCCAGAAGTCAAACTGTGCCAGAGCTCAGCAAACGAAAACAAAGAGATGTTTCAGCCATACAAGTAAAGAAAACCAGGAGGAGAAGGGAAGAAGGGATGCTGTAAGGAGAGGTATTAGGAGTTTTCATTAGGGATAAGGACACTGAACATGGGTGCCAGGCAGTGTTTAATGGGAATGAAGGTACAAGAGACACACAACAAAGGTGGAGACAGAACTCAAGTGTTTTGGTGCATTCAGAGCCAAGGAAAGCAGACAACGTGCATCCCAACTCCTAAAGGAATGGCTCATGAAATAATATCCTCTGCAATAAGGCTGTTAAAGCAGTTTACCATCTGAGCATGGCTGAGCATGCAGCATTTAAAACTTGTACTTAGAGAAGGAGGGAGAATCTAAATGTTCTCCCTCCCAAGACCTCTAGAGAATGCAAAGTTTCAAGACAAGTTTGAATGAAAGAACTTAATTAGTAAATGAAAAACTGAAATGAACAAGCAGTGGAGATGACAACAGTAACCTGTACCATGCCAGTTCACTATTTTCTGTTTAGAAAAATAATTTATTATATAGACCTAGACAACAGAACAGAGCTAATCCAAGGTTCATTATGGATATCAATATAATGGGGATTCCTGGGTGAGGTAAAGATGGTGAAGAATATTTCAAGCATTAAGAGTGGTTAAAGAGGGCAGAAGTAAGTTTAAGGATGGCATTTGGACAGAGATTGATACATTCATGTCTTCAGAAAGTCCAGAGGAGGCCCCAGAGCTGCTCCAGGGCTGGAGCCCCTGTGCTCTGGAGGCAGCCTGGGAGAGCTGGGAATGTTCCCCTGGAGAAGGGAAGGCTCCAGGGAGAGCTGGGAGCCCCTGGCAGGGCCTGAAGGGGCTCCAGGAGAGCTGGAGAGGGACTGGGGCCAAGGCATGGAGGGACAGGACACAGGGAATGGATCCCAGTGCCAGAGGGCAGGGCTGGGTGGGATATTGGGAAGGAATTGTTCCCTGGGAGGGTGGGCAGGCCCTGGCACAGGTGCCCAGAGCAGCTGTGGCTGTCCCTGGATCCCTGGCAGTGCCCAAGGCCAGGCTGGACATTGGGGCTGGGAGCAGCCTGGGACAGTGGGAGCTGTGTCCCTGTCATGGATGGGGTGGAATGAGATGATCTTTAAGGTACCTTCCAACCCAAACCACGCCATGATCTCTCTTCCAGACCTCGAAGGATTTTGTCCCTCAGAAAACACCCACATCACTCCAAGCTCACAGGGAGTTGATACTTGACCTGCAAGAAGGAGCCCAAGGCTCCTGTGAATCGTGAGCTGCCTCAGCAGCTGCAGAGTCTCTGTGACTGCAATCACAGAGTGATTCTGTCTGATGTTACAACCACTGAGCTTCATCCACTGCTTCTCCTGCACCAGCGTCACCACCATGGCCAGGCTGACAGCCAAGGCACTGCCCCTGCCCAGGAGCTGCACTGAATGAAGGGAAAGAATGAGCTCACCCCTCCTGTCCTGCATGTGCCACCAGCCTCAGGCAGCAGAAGGAGAGGAGGGATGGCCCTCGAGCTGTGCCTTTTGAGAACCAGACACTAAAGAGCCACTAAAGTACTTCCTCCGCCTGCTCTTTCCAGGCCTCGTTTTTGGCTTTATTCATCTTTTTCTGCAACATCAGTATCTGCACATTTGAAGTCAGACACCTCTTCCAACACAGCCCTGTTAATAAGTGAGTGTCTCGCTTTATTTCACAGCTCATCTCCAGATCCACTGGGCTAGGGCAACATCAGAAGGTGCCTCACACCTTCCTCCTCTTATCCAGGAACATCAAACTCTGTCTGCTGTGGGATTACACCAAGGCTCCTTCAGCTTGGAAACTCCAAGCACAGCAAACTGCCACAGCTCTTGAGAGAAGTAGAAAAAGCACCTTTAAATAATTTTACATACATTAGCAGCTCTTACCTGTATTTTTATGGGCCAGGTGAAATTGCTGACATAAACAAAGAATGTGATGTTTGGGTTGTTTCGGAAATCAAATTTCTCGTTGGAAAAACTGTCCTTGTATTCTTTTATATTGGTTCTGGAGACAACTGGAATTTCCTCCCCAGCCTGTGTGCCAGCTGTTGTAAGGAATGGCAAGAAAAGATGTTTCAATGTGTATTTAAGAAAACAAGCAAAAGGGAGAACCATCCTAAATTCTAACATTAAAAAATTAACTATTCCTTCAAAACCATCTATTTTAAGCTGCACTGCATTATCAAAATCAATGTGTGCCAAGATGTTGCATTGTTAAAAATAAAATTTGCACTTTAATGTTTACAAAATACACTATTAAATTTGAAAATGTATGTTTTTTAAACATTTTACCTTCTCTCTCAGGCTGAAAATTTAAGAACACTATGCAAAAAGTACAGAGGTTAAAACCCCCAAGTTTTCCCAATTAAATTTGCATTTGTCAGAAAGTGATAAATGAAAGAAGCTCCCAAGTTACTGAGATCATCCCCAATTCACCTGCGAAACTTGTGGACCAAGTGATGTTGAGGTTGAAGTTTTTAGATGCATTGATGAACATGTCCAGGTCTCTGTTTTGCTAAAGGAAGGAAACAAAGAAGAAGCCCCATTTTTAGGATAAGCAGTTTTACTGTACTCTTTCCTAGGAAATTTCACTAGGAAAAATGATCTTGAAATTTGTTACTTACATAAAGAAAATACATCAAGCTAAAAACTATATACTGTACTTTCTGAAAGAAGTATTCTCCTCCTCAAGGAAAACATAACAAAGAATAAAAAAGTCATGTGTATAGAATATGAGAGGAAAAACTGAGACACAAAATATGGGGTGAAAACAAGCAAAACATCTCTGCTCTGGAACCAGGCTGAGAGAGATGGGATTGTTCAGCCTGCAGAAGAGAAGTGCCCAGAGGGGATCCAGGAGAGCTGGAGAGGGACTGGGGCCAAGGCATGGAGGGACAGGAGGCAGGGAATGGCTTCCCAGTGGGAAAGGGGAGCTTGGGCTGGGATCTTGGGAAGGAATTGTTCCCTGGGAGGGTGGGGAGGGGCTGGCACAGGTGCCCAGAGCAGCTGTGGCTGCCCCTGGATCCCTGGCAGTGCCCAAGGCCAGGCTGGACACTGAGGCTGGGAGCAGCCTGGGACAGTGGGAGCTGTCCCTGCCATGGATGGGGTTTGCAGCAGGATGAGCTTTAAGTCCCTTCCAATCCAAACTGTTTTCTGTGATTTTAAAACACTGGAATGGCTCAGAGGTGGTTCAAACAACTGGAAAGAATCAGCTGTGGTTCCTGATGAAATTTTACTGTGATGATTTGGGCCTGCACAGCCAAGCCAAGGTCAAAAAGCTCTGGTTGTTCCAGGGAGCTGGACACACCTTCCACACCACAAGACTACACCTGGAGACCTGGAGAACTGTAACAGTCATTGCCTCCAGGGCCAAGAGAAGACAAAAGACAAAGTTAAAAGGGAAAATTGAAAATTTACCTCTTCAGGTGTTGCTACAAAATTGATTGCTGTGTAATAGCGATCGTCCTCCTGGGAAAGGCTGAAGGTGAACTGATAGTCGATGAGAAGAGTATCTGTAAGCAATGCAGGGAGACAGTTATCCCATCTCCTGGAATAAAGTAACTTCTGAACCATCATCTCACTGAAGGGTTTCTTGGACAACTGGGACATGACACTGACATGACAGTGCCACAAGTTATTCCAACCTACATATGATCCCACCTGAGGAAAAAAACCTCCGGGAGTTGAGCCTGGAGGGGCAGAGTGGTGGCTTATACTTGCCAGGCAACAGCCTCCAGCCTTGGTCTAAATCAATATTCCTAGTGACACATTGTAAAAAACATGCAAAAATATTTACTTTTCCAGCCTGCAATACCTCTGTGATCTAAGGGAATAGCAGAAAACTTCAACAGCTGTGTAATTCCCACGTGGAAGGGGATAATGCACAGCACGAAGAAATATTCACGGAATGGAACCAAGCAAGACTGGATCTGGAGAGCACAAGGTTCTTCCTGTAAGACTTGGAAAGTTTTGCCTTTCCCTCTTTTTGCTCATTTAACCACCCCTGCCATTTCAGAAGGAATTTGGTCATCCTTGCACAGGGATTGCCATGAGAAGCCAGCAGTGCCCTTGCTTGGCCACAAACAGAATTCAAATAAGCCAAAACCAGCCAGTGGATCATTTCTGTGCTGGACAAAAGCACTGCTGGAGACTTTGTGTAATTTAAGATTCCATCTCTCCACGCCTGCCAGGCTGCTGATTGCTGATATTTGCAAATAGAAGCTGGAAATTTTCCATTAGGTAATCTGAATCTTGGCAAAGGATCTTTGGGAACTGCATGGGAATACAACTGCTCATTTCAGAGGAAACGTGGCAATTTTGAAATCCATTCTAACATGGACCAGAATTTAAAATAAACAGTTATTTTTCATTTATAAAAATTCTAGACATTCTTTGTTTTTTACCTACTAGGAATATAATTTGGAGTGCTCTCCAAAAGACCAGATTTCATCTCAGTCATATGAAAAACATTCAAAATATTGTTCAAAAGATCCAATCATCACACAGACCTTATCAAGAAAAGCATTTTCATTCTCTTTAAACAATGCATTTGAGAAAAGTGAAGGTTTTTAAAGCAATTTTTTCGTCCATTCCTTAATCCCCCATATTTTAAACACATGGTGAGGCAACTAAAACAAATTTTAAATAAGGTATTTTAAACTTCAAGCACATTTTTTATCTCCAAACAAAATCCCAAGGGTACTCACAGTAACACGTTCCTTTAAGTGGATTTCCCTGATATCTGTTTTCCACTTCACACCTAAAAAGAACACATATTTTTTAATAAATGGATTTTTTTTTTGCCGTTCTATTTATTCCCAGCCACTAAATACCAAAAAACACAACCTGTGCTGATAACAGCACACGATTAAAGATGAATGTCTGAGCCAGACTGGGCTGATGAAGAAATTCCATGTTCCCTGCAAGTCCAATTCATATGCAGTAAAAATGAAATATAAAATTCTGGATATTAACGTTTCCATCCACTTGGAAGGTATTTAGTAGCTCTTCACAATGCATGGAGCTGGATTAGCTTAGTCATTTATGGCTATTCCAGGTTCTATCCAATAAACATTTACTCATGTGAGCAATGCTTTAAAAATAAACCTGGCAATGAAATTATTTGGAATTAAATTATTTCCACTAACATTACACTAAAAGCATTTCTGTTATGTTACAGAGAAACCTCCAGCAAATTTGTTGCTCTAAAACTGCTCCATTAAACTGCTTGAATGTCAAAGGCTCATTTCGGATATATTTACACTCCCACAGAACATCAGAGAGCACGGACAGTAAAATCTACCTATTAAAAAGAAACTATTGAGGGATAAAGCAAAGTGGAGAGAGCCCAGAGGAGGCCCCGGAGCTGCTCCAGGGCTGGAGCCCCTGTGCTCTGGAGGCAGCCTGGGAGAGCTGGGAATGTTCCCCTGGAGAAGGGAAGGCTCCAGGGAGAGCTGGGAGCCCCTGGCAGGGCCTGAAGGAGCTCCAGGAGAGCTGGAGAGGGACTGGGGCCAAGGCATGGAGGGACAGGACACAGGGAATGGATCCCAGTGCCAGAGGGCAGGGCTGGGTGGGAAATTGGGAAGGAATTGTTCCCTGGGAGGGAGGGCAGGCCCTGGCACAGGTGCCCAGAGCAGCTGTGGCTGCCCCTGGATCCCTGGAACAAGGGATCCCAAGGCCAGGCTGGACATTGGGAGCTGTCCCTGCCCATGGTTTGGAGCAGGGTATGTTTTAAGGTCCCTTGCAACCCAAACTGTTCTGTGATTCTGTGTGTAGTTTGGGAGGTGGGGATTTTTTTACCATCCCTTCTGCATGACATTCCCAGTTGAAATGTCTCTAAAATTGGGATTCTTCAGGAAATTGTTCTGTTCATGATACTCCCCAGGGGAAGCACGGCTGGCTGCACCCTCAGTGCAATCAGGAGGAAGAAATGAGCAGAGACATCATAAACACAACCATTTAAAAATGCAGGGGTGTCCAAGGTGCTACGTGCACAATGTTTTGATTTCCAGTACCAAAGGGAAAGGAACTCACAGCTGGCACTCGTCTCCTTTGATTCCCTTGGTCGTGCAGAAGCATTTCCCCGTGTTTGTGTTGCACACGGACGCGTGGCCATTGCACTTGCAAGCTGTTGAGCAGAGGAGGGAGAAGATGCAACATTGAATGAAGAAGAGAAACAAATTCAATAGCAATTAAGTCCTTTAGTTGTCAAACTGAGATACATCAACAATTAACGTGCAGATGAAAACCCATTTGGTGCTCTTTGCTTTCTTTGCACTACAGACGGCAGACGAAAATAGAACCGTGCGTGGAAGCAGAGGAAGCACAGGCTACCCAGGACTGATGTTTTGTATGAAATCATCCTCAGACTGTGCTTTTTAGCCTCAAAAATTTATTTAACTTCCTCTCCTGTTGTTAGACAGCAGGAGTGATAACATAACTGGGAAGGAAAAGACAATATTTGGAATAATTTTGGGCTTGCTAACACATTCCAGCCAAACACAAAACTCTTGAGAGAAGAGTTTGAAAAAAAAAACAAAGCCTGTGAGACTTCAAGGGCATTTTCTATAAATAAATAACTTTATTGGGAAAAATAATGTCTCATCAGTCCTACTGAGGAAATAATGTCATTATCAACAGCATCAGCAGAAAACATCGGGTGCTAAGACGATGATGTCCATGCTGGAACTAGTTTGGGGTGCATTCCCCAATATACTTTAGGGTAACTTTACACTAAATGTCATTGAGTTGTCGTTGAAGCAAACCTGCACAGCCCTGAACAACTTCAGGTTTGGGGCATGCCCAAAACAAACCACCTCATACACCTGAGTCTGCTCAAGATCCAACCCAAGGCAGCATGGCAGAGACATACCACAGATTTTCTTCACAAAATGCTCCTGATTTAAACTAAATGCTCATACTGACACACTTTGAGACCTTTATTTATAAAGATGTAGAAGAGCAACATGCAGAAAAACCCCAAAACCAAATCAACAAATAAGAACAAAGCCTACACCAGCAGCTGACTTTGACATCTTGCTCACTATCACTGGCAGAATGGATTTAACAGCTTCTCCTGGCACGCAGGTGCCTTTCAGGAGTTGTTCTGCCAATGAAGGTGCATCCATCTGGAGTTGTGCACAGCAGAGTGTACAACATAAGGAAAAAACTACACCAAGCAAAGATCTCTTGTTTATGGTCCCTGAGCTTGCTGGGAACAAGAGCCTTTAAAGGCTGGAGCCTCCTTGCTAACAAGACAAATTCCTCCTCATTAAGCAGCCCTGCCAATCAAGGTACCAGCAGATCCTTAGGAGTCCCCATCCTGAATATCTCTGCCAGCCTTGGACCTTATTTTAGGAATCCTTTTGATATCTTCTTTCTGTTGGCACATAATGGGAGCTATACTGTATCAGGGACACTTAATTGTGCTTCTCAGATGCAGATGAGAGGTTTCCTAGCAGCAACACAGAGCAGAATAGGAAGAAGCTAAAAGGCCTATTGTGGGAACAAGGAGACAGAATGAAAAATCAACAAAATAATTGTATTCTGTGAAGGAAACACACTTTTCATTAGTGCCACTTAAAGAAAAATAAGTCTTAGTGCTATTGAGAATGTTGTGTACTGCTTTTCTTACACTTTGCACAAGGGAAGCAAAGTGAAGTTGGATCAATATTCAATACGAACACACATGAAATTTCTCCTGATTTTTAAACCTCAGGGTGTTTAGAGGCAGATTGCAGCATCTTGAGTGATAACATTAATTTCTCTTTCCTCTCTGCTCTTCAGCCACATGCTTATCAAGAAGACTGAACACTCAAATATTTCTATTTAAAACAACAGAATCTATTCATTTATCCACTTTCCTACAAGCCTGTAACTGGGAATCATTCACTAAAGAACTGGAATATGCACAAAGAGACATTTTCTCATGGCTTTTCAGAGTACTTTAACCTCTGGAAAAAAGCTATTGATAGAATGTATGAGACAACCTCGCTGGAGTCCACAAAGGACAATTTCCCACCAGAGTCAGATGAAGGAGCAGAAACCCAACCCCACTGGAAATGGATTTTGACTGTGGATCATGGGAAGAGCCTGATGATGAACCACTTCCCAGGGAGTCTCCTTCCACCTTCCCCACAAATCCCAGGTCACAGACTCGTTTGCAGATGGCCATGGGGATGTTGCTCCTCTTCCCACATCTGTGGTGGTCCAGCTCCCCCATGGCAACACCATCAGCCCCTGCCCAACACGATCCTTCCACACCAGTGCTTCAGCTGCCCTGCAGGGCCCTGAGCCCTGGCAGAGGGAAAGGGGCAGGCCCACGGCACCAGCAGCTCGTGGGCCACCAGCAAAGGCTGCAGGGATGTGTTGGGAAGCACTGCCACAGCTGCAATCTGATTTCAGGCATAACAGTGCCTTCCCTTCACTTGCAAATCACTTCCTTATCTGCCACCAGCATATTTTCATGGGAAACTTTAATCAGAAAATTCAGAAAATCCTGAATGCAGAGAAAGCACCTTGCAGCTATTTTTACATTTGATGTGCTGCATTTCCTGCCCTTCCTGATTAATACTCCTCTACTTGGACACTTCCTAAAAGCAACCTCTGAGGAGTGATTTACCTGCCATTTAGTTATTATCTGCCTCGCTCTGCCAACACCAGGGCGTATGATGTGATGCAAACAATTTTTTCAGGAAAATAACTGGAGTTTGACAAAATATTTTCGACACAAGTAATATAACCTTGTGTTGGGACTTTTTACAGGGATATGGAGGAGTGAAGGCATTGAAATAAAAGAGGGCAGGGATGGATGGGAGATTGGGCAGGAATTGTTCCCTGGGAGGGAGGGCAGGCCCTGGCACAGGTGCCCAGAGCAGCTGTGGCTGCCCCTGGATCCCTGGCAGTGCCCAAGGCCAGGCTGGACATTGGGGCTGGGAGCAGCCTGGGGCAGTGGGAGCTGTCCCTGCCATGGATGGGGTGGAATAGGATGGCAGACTAGAACCCTTCCAACCCAAAGCATTCCATGATCCATGATTCACACTCAGCAGTGAGTGTGCACACACACATAGGCTGGAGTGTACAACAACTGTGACTGTGGGCTCTAAAAACAGAGCAGCACAAAATATTGCTCAAAATTGCACAAAAAGAGTGAAATCAGGACGTTATTAATGGGAAAGGATGGAGGGACCATGGCTTGGAGAAGGGAGAAAACAGGAGCTGGCTCTGCTGCCCATCAGCCAATCCTTATCTGAAGAATTCCCCTCTGGAAAGGTTTTCACCAAGCAAAAATGACTAATGGGCAGCAGTCAGCCTGGCTGCCTCACACAGGGAGATTTGCTCTTGCTTACCCTTTCCCAATCCACCCCAGTCTTTCTGCCCAGGTTCCTGCTTCCCTCATTCCTTCCCCTTCCCAGTAAACAGTGTTAAATCACAGCAAATTAAAACCTGGGCCCAAAGCACTTGAGAGCAAAGCACTTCTGACATGAGCTACTGGTTCCATCAGATAAGGAAGGAATGAATGCTGTTCCACAACCTCTCAACACATTTTCTAATTTCTTTTTCACTCATCTGGATGATTTCAGTCTGTCATTCATTATCTCAACAACAAACTATTTTGGGACAATCCTTATGCACAGGAGTCCAAGGGAACTTACAGAGGCACAGAAAAGCAACACCTACCAACAGGCACGTTGTGATCTGATGATTAAACCTGAAAGCTCAAGGTACAATTCTCTATTTTCTCAGGCAACTCAGCCTCAATTTGTTCATTACTGCTTTTCGAAGTATCTTCACCCAAAATGAGTTGAGGAGTATCAGCACTATTTAATCTGGCAGATAATGTTGTGAAATCAAGTGTCAGGGATGCACCTTCTCCTTCACACCCGTGTGGCTGTGCTGTCTGCTGGAATTCCACATCCCTTTTCTCTAAGGGAGGCAGCTGTATCCCTGTCAGTTTTTCATGCCCTTCCTCAAATCTGTCCATTGGGAAGTTCGTCACAGCCTCAACCATCACCACCTTCCTCCAGCTACTGACTCTCATCTTCATCCAAAAGGTCGGCACTATTTCCAGTAAACACCCTAAATAAACACCCTAAATATCCAAGTGTTTTCTACTGGATTGTCTCTGCACTTGGAAGAAGCAACAAAAAGTCGTCAAGGTCCACTCATTAATCACCTCCACAATGACCTTCCAGGACAGCCACAAACCACCCACACTCATTTCACAGAAGTACTGACACTACTCTGAGCAATGTTACTTTGTTCCACCTCCTTCATCACTGTATCTAATTGTCTCCTTCCACCTCACTGAACTCCATCATCCCCTGGGAGCAGAGCTGTTTAACATCTCTGTTAATGACAGGGACAGTGGAACTGAGGAACCCACAGCGAGTTTGCTGGAGACAACAAACTGCTGAGGTCAGCATGCTGGAGGGAAGGGGGGACATCCAGAGGGACCCAAACAGCATCCAGCAGTACCTGCATGGCATCAAGAGAGACCTGGGCAGGCTGGAGACATGGGACTGTGTGACCCTCCTGAATTTCAACAAGGCCAAGGGCAAGGCCAAGGGCTGGTGCAAGCCAGAGCACGAACACAGGATGGGTGGGGAATGGCTGGAGAGCAGCCCTGGGGAGAAGGACTTGAGGGTGCTGGTGGGAAAGAGCAGGACATGGCCCAGCCCAGAAACCTCCCAGCCCTGGGCTGATCCCAGTGTGGGCTGCAGGAAAGGTAGGAATTGTGTCCAGAGCTCCCTGAGGTGAGAGCCAAGCTGCAGAGCTGCCCCAGCCCTGGGGCCAACAGCAGCAGCACCTGGAGCTGCTGGAGAGAGCCCAGAGGAGGCCCCGGAGCTGCTCCAGGGCTGGAGCCCCTGTGCTCTGGAGGCAGCCTGGGAGAGCTGGGAATGCTCCCCTGGAGAAGGGAAGGCTCCAGGGAGAGCTGGGAGCCCCTGGCAGGGCCTGAAGGGGCTCCAGGAGAGCTGGAGAGGGACTGGGGCCAAGGCATGGAGGGACAGGACACAGGGAATGGATCCCAGTGGGAAAGAGGGCAGGGCTGGGTGGGATCTTGGGCAGGAATTGTTCCCTGGGAGGGTGGGCAGGCCCTGGCACAGGTGCCCAGAGCAGCTGTGGCTGCCCCTGGATCCCTGGCAGTGCCCAAGGCCAGGCTGGACACTGGGGCTGGGAGCAGCCTGGGACAGTGGGAGCTGTCCCTGCCCGTGGCAGGGGCTTTGGAGCAGGATGAGTTTTGGGTTTTTTTCCAACCCAAACAATTCCATGAGTCTATGATTAAATCTCTCAGGAACAAGAAGCACCTTCCCTCACATCTGCACCTCTCACTGCTGCATTCTGGTTTACAGTTGGTCTCCCCAGTGCCACAACACTGAAAAATTCACAGCAGTGCAAAACCATGTCACAAGGTTGCAGATCAAAACTCCAAGACTTCCATGAATATTTCCCAATATTAAATGCATTGGTCTTTCAAGGAAGACGTTTTCCCAGTTTGTTAACTGGATCTTCCACTGCTGAAAACAGTTCTTTGTGCCAGAGAGTCCCAAAACACTTTACAAACTGAAATGCAATTTTAACAGGGTTCTGCTAATCCTCAGATGAAATCCAGCCAAGTCCTCAGTGAAACATGGCACGCCTTTATGAAGCTGACAATTTTAACTACAAATACACAACACATTAACCAAACGGAATAGAAGGTGAAACCTAGATAAGCTGAAATTCGTTCAAGACATTTGAATCAAAGCTGTTTCTTCTAAACACAGGATCACCAAGCACTGAAATACAAACATTTTTCACTGTGGTCATTCCAAGTTTAGAAAGGACAGTATAAAATCATCTTTATGAGCAAAGAAAGTAACTTCCCTCAGCAGTCTGACTGTCTTTGATTTGAACAAACAAGAATTGAGCCTTGCCTACATGACACTAGACATGCATTAGCAGGACACAATTAGTGTTAAGACAGTGGAGGAAGGAGTGAAACAGGAGGAGGAGCTCTGTGCAGGGAGCCCCAGGGCACACTTACGCTGGCACGTGCCCCCGTTGGTGGGGTCCCCGTAGTAGCCCGAGATGCAGGTCTCGCAGTGCTTGCCCGTGGTCAGGTTCTCACACTTCTCACAAATGCTCTCGTTCACACACCTGCTGTGCCCGTTACACTGACAGGCTGGAGGAAACAGGACAACTATGAGCACTGGTGCTCAAATAGAGTTCACAGAGACCCTCTGGAGTCTGCGCTGTGCAAGCATAAATGAAACCATTTCATGCACCTTCCCGAGAGGTTCTTGTCTCTTGCTAGCGTGGACCCCAAGACAGGTGCATATCAAAAAACTGAAATTGAAAGCAACACAGGGAAAACTGAACTACAAAACATTATGTGCACATTGGACTGGAAGCTGCTGGTGGGATGGTTTTACAAGGAATGGGGAGAGGACTGCTGGATTTGTGTCAAAAACATTTGTTAAAAATCACCCTAAGCAGTATTAGTGCTTAAAACAACCTTCAAAGGAAGATCTGCCTTTCTTTCAAACAGCCTTAAAATAAATAAACAAACAAAAGATCTCATTAAAGGTTTGTAGGGAAAGGAAAAATTTCTCTCAAGTAATAAATAATAATGTTTTCATGCAGCAAACCTGTGCAGCTGAGCTGCACAGCTCCTTCCATCTCCAAGTGTGTGGCTCCTACTTATATTCCATGCTCTTCTCATCCCTCAATTAGCAGGAGGGAACACAGACATTGCTATAGTCTTAAAAACTCTTTCCCCTTGCATTTAATGAAAATGTTAGACAATTAAACACTGCTCATTTACCTGGACACTGAATAAAGGACCAGTTATAGCTGTTCTCCACAGGACACATGCTGACATTAAGGACAGGCTCCAAGCTGTGTTTCCCTGGCGTGGATGGGGTTGGCATCCTGACAGGACCCCGGTAAGAGCCTTCGAGGCACTTCCCCTTGCCAGTGTTGCTGGGATCCGTGCACCATCCACAGCCAGGCTGCTCCAAGCACTGAGCACATGTGCAGTAGCCTGAGCAGTTCTCAGCTGTAAAAAAACAAACATGGAATTGTGGAATAAATCACTGTTTCAAACACAGGCAACAAAAAACGCAGAAGACCTTGTATTTTTACCTCACCAAAATATTTATCTCATCAAATCTAGAAATATCTATTCTGATATTCACAGTAATGTGTTCATTCCTATCAGCATATTTATTCCAGAATCTAAGATAACTATTAACACAGGTTCCATTAATCAATGAGTTATGAAACAGCACAACACACACAGAGGTTTTTCGAACCATTACACACCACCCTCTAACACCAGAGGTTAATGTTCCCCCTAGAAAACATCTCCGATTGATTTATAATAGATCCGATCATCAAATGAGCCATCTAGAAGCAAAGGCTAAAAACCAAATGGTTTAGTCACTTTGAGCCTCTTCCTGCCACATTTCACATGCTATTATTTCAAGTATTTATCTAAATCAAAAAGCATAGAATACAAGCAGGAGAATAAAATTCCACCCTTTAGCCCCTCCTTTCTCTAATGGGATCAGATTTCAGGGGTGACAAACTCTTTACATACTGGAAACTTTTTCTATTCCTTTCCCCAGACCATCTTGAAAAATATTTTCTGGATTCTTGGTGTTGCAAGATGAGCAGACTTTCTATTTTGATGTTTAAATTGACAATATTTGCCTTTAAAAAGAAAAAAAAGTAGTCGAAAAACATTGTTTTCCATTATTTTAGCTTACTCATCTCCTGCCTGATGCTCTCTCCAACTTTTGACCTCTGGCAATATGGGAAGTTCACACTCTCGTGTTCCTTAAATTTATTTTCTTCATCTCTTATTTTGCAACACTTTGAGCTACTTGTGATGGCCCTGTGCACACCCAGCTCCTTAAGAATTCAACATAAATCAGATAATTTCTACATCTTCACTTGTTTTAAGTTTTTTGGCTCTTTTACTCCAGTTTGAAAAGAAAACACAGTATTACAAAATGCCATTAAGCTTTTGCAGTTTACTCACATCTACCTAAAAAGGGCAAAAAAGTAAATCATTTATTTATAATGAGGTATACATTCCTAGTACAGTCTGTAAGCAGACAATAGTTCCGAGTAGAACACTTGTGTACACGCTAATTTGGATCAGACAATCAGGCAATCAGAGCGGTTTGGGTTGGAAAGGACCTTGCAGACTGTGCCGCTGCAGACGCACCCAGCCCGGCCTCGCTCCTCCCGCCCAGCCCGGGCCCTGCCAGCGCGGCCCCGCGGTGACTTACGGGGACAGCTGCTCATGGTGTACCACTCCATGCACTGCCCGTAGGGGAAGGAGGCCACGTAGGCGTTGGAGTCCACGCACTGCTTCATGTTGCTGCACCACATGCACTCGGAGCTGCCGCTGGTGCACTCCCCGCAGGCCGAGCGCAGCGCGCACGGTGTGCGGCACTGCTTGGCGCTGTGGTTGGCTGCGGGGGGACAGCCGTCAGTTCTCTTCCTGAAATAATCCTGGGTTCCAGAAAAACCATCCCGTCCCACCCCGGCCACGGCAGGGACACCTCCGCTGCCCCAGGCTGCTCCCAGCCCCAGTGTGCAGCCTGGCCTTGGGCACTGCCGGGGATGCAGGGGCGGCCACGGCTGCTCCGGGAACACTGTTATTTATCAGTGTGGGCTCTCTTCCTCTCCAGGTCTGCTGATGGATTCCTCAGTCACCCTCCCCAGCAAAGCACAGCGAAGACTTTCCCACGTGAGCACACGGGGCCGTGTTTTCAGTGATTTGATCAGTTCCAGACATCAAACGAGCACTCAAAGCAGAACTAACTCAGCGGTTTGGAGTGTGAGCCAAAGCTTTAAGCTTTGTTTCAAGTGACTGTTCTTAGGTCATAAAAACCAAGGTAAAGCTTAAACCCAAGTGCTGCAAGTGAAAACACGTGGAATTTTGAGTTCAGGTTCCACATTCAGGATTCCCAGCCTGCACTTCCACAGAGAATGATTTCAACTGGTGCAGTGTACTTAAAATTTTTATTTAATCAACCAACTTCCCTAATACTTAAAGAAGCACTAATTGGTATTCAGAAATAATCAGCTACAGTGGAGAATTAACAGACCAAGCCATCTGAAAAGATATGCAGTTTCAACAAAGCTGGAAGACTTTTCCCAAAAGCAAATAGCTTCTTTTTTTCAAAGTTCTCATATCTCCAAAGTGTCTTGGCCAATTAATTTCAAACTTTGATAAAATCCTCCTCTGGCTACATAGCAGGGGAGGAGAAAAAAGGGAATTCAATTGGAAAGTTACTTTGTCTTTTCTTTTTTTTAAACAGGAGATTGCTCCATACCATAATTAACCTAAATGTCACATGTAGGTATGCAATTGAGAAAAAATAATTAAAATAATGTACTTCAAATATTTTACAGTTAACAGCATAAATGTTGAGCCATTTTAAAATTTCTAGTTCTTGCATTAAATATGCACACAAGACATGGGTTCAGAAGTACTTTTCTTTGGCAAAGTCACGGTGCATCTGGTTTGAAATGTAATAAATGGCATTCTCCTGGCTCTCTGGGAAATACACACCAAGCAGACAGCTGTGCTTACCTGGCCTTTCACAGACAGAGCCGTTGACCTCGTTGATGCACGTGGCTGCCTTCAGTCCCTGTTGGGAAGGCTCAGCTAAGTACCCACAGAATCCAGCATCGCTCGGTTCGCTGGGAAGCCACTGCACCAGGGTGTTGGTGAAGGGGGACATGTCTTCCCAGCACCAGTATGACACATTGATTTTCCTCAGTCCCACCCATGGAGTCAAAGTTTTGGGCTAGAAATAAAGGAGCAGGTCAAAACTGAGTTAGTGTTGCTGGCCACGAACGTCTCAACATAAAGATTCCATTGGACAACTATTTCTACTGGCAATTTATTTTTTGGCACACTTTCATTTTGGGGAGGAGCATTTGAGCTGTATATATACCTATATATATATATATATATATACCAATATACATATTGGTATAATATGTTGTTTTACTGTTAAAATATGTAAACATCACCTACTTCAAACCGATTTTAAGCACCGTTATACCCTAGAGCTGCAGCTTCCAACAACAGGGTTACAAAGCATATTGTGCTAACACCAACATATTTCCTTGTTATTACTAAACATCTGCATACAGCTAACTTGAAAAAGGAGTGACTGCAAAGCAGAACCTCCCCCAGCAGCCTCCAGTGCTCCCAGCCCCATCCAGCCTGGCCTTGGGATCCCTTGTTCCAGGGATCCAGGGGCAGCCACAGCTGCTCTGGGCACCTGTGCCAGGGCCTGCCCTCCCTCCCAGGAAACAATTCCTTCCCAATATCCCATCCAGCCCTGCCCTCTTTCCCACTGGGATCCATTCCCTGCCTCCTGTCCCTCCATGCCTTGGCCCCAGTCCCTCTCCAGCTCTCCTGGAGCCCCTTCAGGCCCTGCCAGGGGCTCCCAGCTCTCCCTGGAGCCTTCCCTTCTCCAGGGGAACATTCCCAGCTCTCCCAGGCTGCCTCCAGGGCACAGGGGCTCCAGCCCTGGAGCAGCTCCGGGGCCTCCTCTGGGCTCTCTCCAGCAGCTCCAGGTGCTGCTGCTGTTGGCCCCAGGGCTGGGGCAGCTCTGCAGCTTGGCTCTCACCTCAGGGAGCTCCGGGACACAATTCCCACCTTTCCTGCTGCCCACGCTGGCATCAGCCCAGGATACAAGCATTGCTCCCACCTTACAAGCATTCTATACTAATATCCATTAAAACAGACTCCTAGTCTCTTTAGGCTCACTTTCCAAAGTACTCTGTATGTGGAAAAAAACCCTGTAAATTAACAATTCTTTTTTACAGTGTAAAGATTTAAACACTCTGAGGGAAGAGTTACCTTGTTTCTTTAGGAATTTACACTCAACTACTGGAATATCCAGAAACACCTGGAGCTGTCAGAATCACATCTCTTTACACTATCCCAGGCTTGCCTTCCTCATTTTACAGAAGATTTAATGAACAATCTTGCTTAAACTGCATCTTACCTTTCCTTGGCTAAATTGACTTCCCTCTACAACACTGTAATTGTTGAAATTCCACTTTAAAATTACAAAGGGAATCAAGGCAGGGAATGTTCTTGTTTTAACAGGGAAATATTTCTCTTAAGTACTGAAGCATGTTCTCCCCTGAAAAAAAGCAATCCTATTGCCTCTAGCCTCATTTTTCCTAGAAAAAATGCTTCCCACAGTGGCCTCTGTGACCCAGGAGTTGTTATTCTGATGTGCCATCAGGCCACAGCAGCTTTCCAGCCTAATCCAGGATTTTAGAAAAGATGCACAGCATCATTCTTTGTCAGGGCTGTAGCACCACCTACACAACCTGCCCTGAACATCTCCCTGCTTCTCCCAGGGACTGGAAAAAATATGTATTTATTTCATTGATGCATGAAGAAGGAAAAAATTCAATTCACTTCTCCCTGGGCCTGACAGAAAAGCACCTGCCATTAATCACACACAAGTAACACCAAATAAGCCAAGCACTCTGCGGAGTGAGAAGGTGACATTTTAAACAGCTGCTTTTCTGAGGGGAGTACATAACACAACACTTTACATTAAACACCTCCAGTGCCCCAAAGGGACCTTTATTTACAAAATATTGTGCACAAGTCACCAGAGGGCTCCTGCTGCAGTCCTGTATTCCACTGGGGAAATGCGGGTGTGATTCCAGGACAGAAAGGCTCTCTCTGAGGCACTGTGTACATTAATATTTATCTTTCCCATTTACATTCTCTACAATTTCAGCTCAGAAGCACACAGAGGTTACACTGAATTTCAAAAGAAAACCAGTTGGTTTTGGTTAAGAGGCATTTCTACTCTGTACAGAGCACACAATACCCTGGCAAGGACTTCTCCACAGCCACAGCTTTATTACACAAGGGACATACAAGAGAAGCACTCACCGAAGACTGCATTTTCTGCAGCTCCTTCAGAACAAACTCCACCTTCTTCTGGGTGGTGAGAGAAGCCAGTAAAGCCCCATTGGACCTGCAGGACAGTTTGGCATGATCGTAGTTCTCCTTGGCACTGGTGATCTTCAGGCAGGAGTTGCCAACCAAATGCCAGTTTGTTCCACAGATATTTTCTGGGGGACAAGGGGGGAAAGAAAGTAAACCCAGAGATGCAGGTGACCTTCCCAACAATCAAGGTAGTGAAAGAACCATGAAAAAACATGAGCCCAGATGGACAAGAAGCCAGTGGCCCCTGGGCTGTGCCAGCTCCCGATGGCAGCAGGGCCAGGGCAGGGCTCGTCCCTGTGCTGGCACTGCTGGGACACCTCCAGTGCTGGGGGCAGCTCTGGAGAGCCCTGGAGGGGCTGGAGCGAGTCCAGGGAAGGGAAGGGAGCTGGGAAGGGCTGGAGAATTCCTGAGGGAGCTGGGAAAGGAGCTCAGCCTGGAGCACAGGAGGCTCCGGGGGGACCTTGTGGCTCTGCACAAGTCCCTGACAGGAGGGGGCAGCCGGGGGGGGTCAGGCTCTGCTCCCAGGGAACATGGGGAAATGCCCTCAAGTTGTGCCAGGGAAGGTTTAGGTTGCATAATAAGGACAATTTGTTTATGGAAGGGGTTGTCAGGCATTGGAAGGGGCTGCCCAGGTGAGTGGTGGAGTCCCCAGCCCTGGAAGTGCTCAGAAAAGGAGCAGACATGGCCCTCAGTGCTGTGGCTTAGTGGGCACAGTGAGACTGGGACCAAGGTTGAACTCATTGATGATCTTGAAGGTGTTTTCCAGCCTTAATGATTCCATTCCCTTCCACTAAAAAATACCTACAGCCCCATCCCAAACCACTATGACTTAGAGGTGTGCTCAGAAATGTGGATGCGTAATAATATTGGAGGGGAAAAAATTGTGTTATGGGGAGCTGAAGTCCAACACAACACTTAGTTATCTGCAGTATGTAATCAAAGCACTCATTAACATGTAGAATAGTAAAATTGTTGAAGGAGAAAAAGAAACCAAACTTGTATTTTGTTGATGTCTTAAAGGCACTTATTCACCCACAGCTGTCAGGGGACCTTTCAGCAGGAAGGGTTGTTGGGCTAATCCTGTCCACAGCACAAACCTCCAGGACTAATCCCTGCTTCATCGTGAGCACAACCCCACCACTGGAGAACTCCTTACACTTTGTGATTAATTATTTCCCTTACAGAAAAAACCCTGATGGGCATTTCCAGTGTGAATTCAGACTTAGCAGATGGAAAAGCTCTCAAGTGTCAATTTTTCATATGAGCTTTTTACACATCAAGTCATCCCCTTTTTTACATCAAATAAAACAGACCAAGCTCTTTATCTATCTCACTAAAAGATGTTTTTCTCACTCTCATTGCTCTTCTTCAAAGTCTCCTCAATTTTTAGCTGTTGCAGACCAGCAGACACCACACCTGGACATGTCCAGACCTACCAGTTCCTAGGGGAAGGCTTTCCATATCCATTAAAATATCCTGTCTAATGGGTTTTCTCCTCTTTCTCTGTATTTTATTACCTACAAATGTTAATCACTGAAGAGTCTGTACTTCTCTCCCAGTCATTGGGATAAAAAAAAAATTACTGCAAGGGAACTAATAACCAACTCCTGTGAGCTGCACTGCAAACACTCTAATAGGAGAATTTCCCTTAAACACTTCAGGTGTTACTTGCCTCATTTGTCCAGTATGTGCCATTATGCTTTTGCACAATTTTAGTTCCTAAATTAAATAGCATGCATTATTAAATCTAATATCTTGCAGAAGCCTATTATCAACAGCTTTTATGAAATGAAATGGGAGAGATGAAATACAGCCTAATAATTATACAAGTGATCATAGTCCTCTTCAGACAACAGGGACTGAAAAATATTCCAGCAGCCTTGCTGGATTTACTACAAATTAAGTTTCATAGCAAAGCTGGTATGATTAAACAACATTATTTGCTCCTACTTAACCCTAAAAATTACAGATTTGAGGGTAAAACCAACAAAAACTTTTTTTAAAAAAAAAAAAAAAAAAAAAAAAAAAAAAAAAAACCTGCAACAACTTTTGGACTGGGAGAGTTTGGGTAATGCCACCAGTACCTACCTGGCAAAGCAATGCACTCCTGATTCCTAGGTTCCCACTGACAGTTTTGATCCATGGCACAGCTTTTACAACTTGTCTTTTTGTTACAGTAATAGGCAGGATTATCCTTAGGACAATTGTCATAGAGGATAACAGGAACCTAAAATAAATAGCACAGGTGAGCCTTTTTCCAATGTCCAACCCATGTGGGTTTGTAACAGCCATAATTACAACACTAAAGATCACAGTTCAGCTCTACAGAGCACTTTAGATATCCAAAAGCTGTGGAAGTGGGCACAGCCTGGCCTGGTTATCCCAGATATTCCCCCAGAACACCACCTGACATGTTTTCTGTACTAAAGCTTTTACAAAAGGGTTATTTTGTCTTTCCCAGGGAAAGCCCTATTGATACCAAACCCAAAATGTGATTCACTGTAAATAATCCTACCATGGTGAAAGCTCCACCTCTTCCCCTGCCCGCAGCCATCCTCCTAAATTCCTTGGAAAACACCATGAAAAACCCTAGGATCAAACTGAAAAAATCCAAGCATGTGCCACTATTGAGCTAGAGATGCACTGGGAATAACAAAACAGGGATCATAACACTGACAGATGAAAACACGTGGACATTTGCTATTCCAAGGGGTAAATTTAAACTAAGGAAGTGTTAAGAGCCATTACCTGTTCCTCTGTGCAGTTGTTGTGAGCTGGGATACACTGGTCAGAACACCACTGACAGCTGTTTGTGTTGGCTGTGCAGCTGTAGCAGTCTGTAATCTGATCACATTTTTCATTGTCTACAGCTATTAAAGAAAAAAACCTGCATGACCAAAAACAGGCATTTCCTGACAGAGCTCTAAGAACTTGATTATTTACAGCAAAAGATACAACCAAATAGCAGTGCCTGTAGATTTTCCTGTTAGCAGCTAAAATCAGGTACTTTCATGTGTTTGAACTGATAGAAAATTGCTTTTATTTACAGCAGCAATCATTTTTAGTGCCCAAGGAGCCCTAAAGCACACCACCAGAAAATAATGCACCAAGACATGGAAGCACATGAACTAAGACACACTCATGCCCAGGGAAATGATGCCAGAGGATATTCCTTCAGGACAGTGGCCATCTCCTGCCACAGGTCCATCTTTCTGCAAGCCTGGCCTTCAAGTGGAGCATTTCCATGTGCAGCTTGAACTTTTCATTCATCTTTCCAATTATTTATTGCCTGTGTTTTGTGAAAATTTATTGTACATTGAGAGCCCAGCAAGGCCATGTCCCCTTACATCAGTTTATATTAAATAATTAAAGTCTGCACATCTGTTACAGAATCAAGGGGTGTATAATCAATTCAGAGCAATGAATGTATCAGGATAAAGTTGTTTAAAATTATCCTAAGGGGATATACAGGAATCAGACCTTAAAACATTCATTCGTTTTGTCTGCCTCTATACATAGACTCAGAGAATCCCAGAATGGTTTGGGTTGGAAGGGACCTTAAAGATCATCTAGTTCCAATCCCCTACCAAAAAAGTACAGTAACTTTTCCTAAAGCAGAATTCCTGCTGTCTCTTTTGAAGAGTGCAGGAAAACTCCACCAGATGCAGGTGCCCTTCCTTGCCCCATGGTGTTCATCAGCAAATTCTTGGCTCTCAGAAGGTCAATTCTTGGAGCAAGCATTTACAGAATGATGGTCCAGGCCTGGTTCCTGGCTGGTGATGCTTGTCTGGGATAGAAAAGTAAGTCCAAGAAACTTCTCCACATTTTCATGACACCTGGGCAAAGGAAGGGGTCCCAGGACACCTGGAAACACAACCACAGCTCCCCTCCAAACCTGACCTTGTAATGGCATACGATTAACATGTGACAGAATTTGGAAAGAGACCCCACACACCCTTCAGAAAAGGGAATAAAAGAGTGTGACACATACCTGGCTTGGGAGGACAGTCTTCAAAGACCTTTTGCTGCTGCTCCAGCGTTGCATTTTCCCAGGGGACACAGCGAGGAGGGCTGGGAGCCCACACGCACCTGACACCAGGCCCTGCCCGCAGGCAGGACGTGGCATTGGCAAAAGCCTCACATCTCTCAGGTGTGAACTTCAGGATGTCACTCAGGAGGAGGCTGTTGAAGCCTCCAAATACATACATGGTGCTGGACAACATGGAAGTAAAGGGAGAAAAATTCACAGCTGTTTTCATGGACAGAGCACTGTTCAGGTAAATGGGATTTAAGGTCTGAGGGAAGTGTTTTATTACATGCCAGCATATATAAATCCAAATAAATAGCTCTTAGTTAAGGGAGGCACTAAAGAAAAGGTCACTCAAATTTCACTGTTTCAGAGAAGCCAGACAGACTCAACACAGAGTCAAAGCTATTCAAGGTCATCAACCAATCTTCCCCTCCAGCCAAAACTTTGGGGGCCCCTGATCAACATGATTATACATAAAATGCTGCAAAAATGTGGGATCCTCTGTAATCTGCAGTGGCAAGACACGGAGGAAGGCTAAAAATTGGGGAGATGGTATCACAGCATTAAACCAGAGTTCAGAAACTGTGACAAAACAATTTGGTGCTGTCACTGTCTCTGCTCCTCTGTCAGAAAACCACACTTTGCATGGCTGGTAACAACTGCGCAGTCATTGTGTCAACTAAAAAACCCCAAACCACCCCAAAACAAATAATATTTTATAAGGGGAGAGGTGGGGGACTTTAAACCTCCTTCAGTATCACAATTGCACCAGGCAAACCACCAAATTTTAATAGTTACACAAAAACGTCACCCAAAAATTCTCTGTGCATCTGTGTTTGTCAATGCACCCTTAAAAATATGGTGAAGAAGGATCAAGGCAACTGAAAAGAGAAGGTTTGGTTGAATAATAAGTATTTTTAATATGATTTTCATTCTATTTTAGAAATGACTTTCTCAAACTTGGTTCCACTGGTTCAGTAAGAGCTGCTCATCTGCTAGCAGGGATATCACTACAGTGGGTAAGGTTTAACAGCCAAAATCTCACCCCAGATTTCACCCAAATACTGGACATCACATGCCTGGGGAAGAGCAGCCCCATAGGATAAGATGTGTGAAGTGAAACATGGACAAATTTAAAAAGCATGAGGGAAATTCAGATTTGGAAATAAATGTTGCCAGTGCAGCTAAGAAATAAATGTGAAATACGCTGAAATGCACAACTGTGGACTTAAAAAAAATAGAAATATATATAAAAATAATGAAAAAAATCGAATTATTGAAAAAACCAAAATGTTTAGCCCAGTGAGGAAGGGCTGATGGGAACAGGTGAATACTGAAGACATGCAAGAGTGAAGAGTGACAGAATGGTTTGGATGGGAAGGAACCTTAAATCCCATCTCATCCCACCCTTGCCATGGCAGGGACACCTTCCACTATCCCAGGTTGCTCCAAGCCCCATCCAGCCTGGCCTTGGGCACTGCCAGGGATCCAGGGGCAGCCCAAACCTCCCTGGAGAAGGAGGAGCCCCTGGTCCAGAGTTACTGATAGAAGGGGAACAGCCCTGCCCTTACCTGTTGTAGAGCACAGCAGAGTGACCAAACCTGTTCACATCGTGGTGCAGGCCCGGGCGGGGAAGGACAGACCAGCGATCACAGGCTGCAAGGGAAAAAACTCTTCAGAAATGTTTCTCTGGATAGTGAACGAGACCTCACACAGCATGGCTCTTCCTGAAGGACCCCAAAGGACTCGTGATCTTTCAGTAAATACATGGAGGGGCTGGAGCAAGTCCAGGGAAGGGAAGGGAGCAGGGAAGGGGCTGGAGAATTCCTGAGGGAGCAGGGAAGGGGCTGGAGAATTCCTGAGGAAGCTGGGAAGGGCTGGAGAATTCCTGAGGAAGCTGGGAAGGGCTGGAGAATTCCTGAGGGAGCTGGGAAAGGAGCTCAGCCTGGAGCAAAGGAGGCTCCGGGGGGACCTTGTGGCTCTGCACAAGTCCCTGACAGGAGGGGGCAGCCGGGGGGGGGTCAGGCTCTGCTGGCAGGGAACAGGACCAGAAGAAGCTCCTTTTCCTCTTTACTAGTAGAATTTTTCACCATGTAACAAGTTCTGGTTTTATCCATTTATACATGAATTATTTGCAGTTTTGCCCCAAACCAGTATCACTGAGAACAGAGGCTTATCTTTTTTTTACTTTTTCCATTGCCATTATGTTCCTAGAGGGCAGATATCCATGTTTTTAAAAATATTTTTCACTCATCATAGCTTAAGGATTTGTGGCTGTTTTTCTCTTTTAATACAATGTCAGATTATTCCATCTTTTTCTATTAGCATAACATTTGTAAGTTCTGCTTCATTTTTTACTTGGTTTCTCAGGTAATTTTTTCCTTTGGGCAGCATGGGAGAAAAAACAAACTAAGAAACATCTAACCCACTGAGCAAAGGAACAAAAGTAGGAAAAGTCTGTCCAATTCATAACACTTAAATTTCATACAGGCAATGGATCACCTTGGGGGCCAGTGTCCCAAAGGCATTTGGATGCAATTTATGCAATTAAGACAGAAAAGTCAATCTTCTGTAAAGTTCTACAGAGCCCTCAAATACTTCTAAGATTTTTTAATGCGAGATAAAACCATTGTGTCATGGACTGACCCTCTGGGGAAAAAAAACCCCACAAACCAGTCCATAGATAAACTGAAAGGGCAAAGAAAAACAAAGTTTTAATTTTTCACAACATTTAATTGGAGAATTGTTGGCTAAAACAACAGATGCAGAGCAATTTTGTTCAAGAGTGCTGATGAAGAAAAGACAGAAGAAAAAGTTAGATTTAGTACTTTGATAAATTGTGATTTTTAATTTTATTTTTATATATCATTTGCTCCATTTTCAAAGAATTTAACCTAGCCCAGCATCACTCCTGAGCCAAGCATGACAGTTCCAATTTTTAATAGGAGACTTCAGAAAAATTGGACAGCAATTTGCAATTTTTTCGCCATCAAGTTGTGTGTTATGTGAGGCCAAGAAACATGTTTTTCTAGATTAATAGAAGGCCTGGAATATTTTGCTGTCTAAGCCTCTTTCTCATCTTCCACCAACGATCAAGTATTGGAAAAACTGAGTAATTCTGAGACTATGAAGAATCTTCTCCTTCCTGACTTAACCTAAACCTTACAATGCCAGGATTTATTGAATGTACTGTTCAAGTACAACATACCAGCTGTGAACACATCCAGCCTCTCCCTGTGTTTGCCATCAGAATCAGAATTGTGATGGAGTAAATAGAAGAGTGTTAGTTTATCTTCCGGGGGGAGAAAAGATCATCATAAAAGCAGCACCTTTACATAAGTAGGAGGGAGAGGATTGAGTCAGGCATTTCTCCACCCAAAGCTGCTGCAGAGCAGGAAACTTTTTGACAAAGGCCAGAGGGACCAATTTTGGGGATAGGAAGAGCTAATTGGCCATTTCAGTGTGCAGAAAATAGGGAAAATACTGTGAGACAGCTCTGCCCACATGCTTACCCAACCCAAACGTCAGCAATCCAAAGGCTTGCCCTGAGAATCAACAGGAACAGCACATGCACAGCTGGATTGTTATCCTGGAACATTCCCAAACTAGGCAGTGCCTGCACAATTTGGACTGAATATGCCCCAGCCTGGTCAAGTAGAGTACAAAGGATAAGAAGCATTCAAGAACTTTTTCTGCTCACCCCAGCACCCATCTCAGTGCAAGCTGTTAGCACCACCCCACACAGAACAAAGATTTTATGTCCTCACAATACTCAGTGCATGTGCTCTGACTACTTGGAAATTTGAGGAGGGAAAACCAGAAAAATTTGATGATGTAAATAAAATTAGTTACTACCAAAATAAGTTTTAGTGGCAAAGGTTAACGAGAAGACCTGGGTTTGAAGCATTTGTTTCAGACTGGGTTTAATTCCACTTCTCTCTAGTCTTCCAACCATCACTGTGATCATTAATCAATCATGATCACTAGTCAACAAGATGTAAAAAATGAGCAAACCAGCCAGCCAGCATACTACAAAAACAGGGAATAAAGACAATTATTAAGCCTCTCCACTGAAGGGCCTCGGTATCGACTGACCTTGCTTGGTTTTCCCCTGGGTAGCATCAAGGGATAGATAACAGGGGGGCTATAGGGGTTATTCCCATGGTGACCAACACCAGCATGACCAGGGGAATTGATTACATGCATGAAGAACAACTGAAAAGGTGTTTCTGCTGTGACACAAATGATGAGCCACCACCCTAATGTATTTCCTAGTCACATGGGATAAGGAAGATCATACACAATGGGTCCTGCAATGAAGAGAACAGAAGAAGTGGTCTTATTTCTGAAAGAAACAAAAAAGCTGTTTTTTTCAGGCTGAGTCTCTTCTCTAAGGAATGAGGGGACTCAAGAATACCTCTCACCCATCATGTGAAGTAAAATCAATGTAAGCTCCCCATGTCAGTGAGTATCTGGTAGGAACAGGGGATGCTGACCACACCACTCACGTCAGGTAACATGAACCTGCCTGGTACCTAAACTGTCTCAAAATGAACATCATTATTGACATATTTTGTCAAATTAATGCAATTTGTGTTTTACACCTAACAGAAAGTTCAATAGGTCAGGGCAGAGAGCAGAATGCAGAAAGGAAAATCTATTACTATTGCTACCAAAGTTTAAAAAAATCAGACTGTTCATGGCTGCCACAGAATAACAAAATACTCTGGGCTGGATGGCACCTTAAAGACAATCTCACTTCAGCTCTGTGCCATGAGCAGGGACACCTTCCCCTAGACCAGGCTGCTCCAAGCCCCATCCAACCTGGTCAAATACCTCATCTTAATTCTTCAATTAAAAAAATCCAAAAAAAGTCAAAATAAAGCCAGCTAGGAGCACACAAAAATTCCAGAGGGATGTGACTAGAAACCACAGGAGGCAGAATGGAATGACTGCTGTAACAGAGAGGAAAATGGCACAAGGATACCAAACCACAATGATCCAAGTATTCACTTGCATTTTCCGGTCACAAACTAGGAGTGAGATCACAGTGGACAGACACCTCGAGATTTCAGAGTTACATGATTATTTCATTTTATTTAGGGCATTCTGAGAGCAAAAGGCAATGTCAGAGTACAGAATGGCATTTTTCCCCAGTGGGAATTATCTGGGTGAGTATGTATCTTCTTTTATGTAATTTCATCTCTTCTTTCCTTGTTCTTCTTAAACTCACAGTTGGAATCCAAATCCACAAATAAAGGCTGCCCTCTGCTGGCTACTGAAACTCAGCAAATCCAACCTAATAATTTGGCTTTATTATTGAATAAAGCAGTTAAAACAAGATAGTGCACTGCACATGTTGAGTTTCAGAAGGGTTTAGTGTTTGTAACTGTCCCAAGAACCTGAATTTTTCATCAGTCATAGATTAAAACACACTCAAAACATCAGGAGAGATTTATGGCTGAGATAGCAGGACA
Source organism: Erpornis zantholeuca (assembly GCA_013400515.1). NCBI lineage: Eukaryota > Metazoa > Chordata > Aves > Passeriformes > Timaliidae > Erpornis > Erpornis zantholeuca. Next base: position 100,262 of record VZTN01011617.1, read on the forward strand.
GGAGACAGCCTCAACTTGTGCCAGGGAAGATGTAGATTAGATATTAGGAAATATTTCTTGATGCAAAGGGTTGCAAAACACTGGAACAGGCTGCCAAGGGCAGTGATGGAGTCACCATCTCTGGAAGTGTTCAAAAAACACATGGATGTGGCACTTGAGGACATGGTTTAGTGGTGAAAACGGTAGTGTGGTGCTAGGTTGCCAGCTGGACTTGGTGATCTTAAAAGTTTTTTTCCAACCTTAATGATTCCATGATTCTATGATTCTGTAACAATACGCATTTTAAAACCTAATTTTTAATGCCCAAGGCTGTGTATAAACTGTTGACAAAGGAACTGCTGCTGTCTGTAACTGGAAGTCACTGCACCTCATCTGCCTGGAATTCTGTACCAAGCTAAGGAGCCTCTCCTGAGTGCACACCCCTGAGTCCAGCAGCACTTTAACACACCCAGCACGTGTGTTACACACCACACTCTTCTGAAGGCAAACTGAAGACAGCTCCCTTGGAATAGCCAAGAATTTGGGGCTCTCCTGTTATTTCTGCAAGAACTTACCAATATCATAGGCCATAAAATCCGAAGAGAAGCACTTGGCTCCATGGCTCATGGAGGTGTCGTTGTGAGTGTTTCCTCCAAACACCAGCATGGTCCCACTCACGATCACAGCCGTGTGCAGGTAGCGGAAGAATCGACTGTCTTTGAGAATAGTCCTTCAGAAATAAAGATATACCTATTAATGAGACTGCTAAGTACCTGGCAAAGACAAAAAACTCCATAACTCCAAGCTGAAGAACATTTTGAGGGTGCAGGGAGGAGGGTAATAGTATCTAACTACTTTTCCTAATGAGGTGCTTAACAACTACATTCCACATTGTTCAATTCCTCCTGTAATTTCATTCTCATCTTTCCATTTGCTTTGCCAATTTATGGGAGAAATTATCTACCAGAGTATCTTTCCAAAGCTATGGATCTTCAAATCACCAATTCTTTCCCTAGGGATTCTCAAGTTTTCACACTAACTTGGCTTTTGAGCACTGGCAGCCTGGGAAGGCTCCAATATTTTATAGTAACTCTGCTTTTACAGTAACCCAAAGAATTCTTTCACACTGGGCAGCATCTGTTGCTCAAAACTAAAAATGCTATTTTAAGGAAATCTATACAGCTCCTGAAAATGGAGCCCTGCAGCTTAATACCTGCACAACACACTGGCTCATCGGGGACTAAATCATGGGAAGCACTAATCAAACTCACCACTGATCTCAACTTTAATCAGTAGGATTGATGACACAGAACACAAAGGGCGACCTTTTGGAGGATTTTCCTACATTTCTGAGAGGATTTGTGTTGAAGGAGGGGATTCTCCCCCTGTCCCAAATGAGGTGAGAGCCAAGCTGCAGAGCTGCCCCAGCCCTGGGGCCAACAGCAGCAGCACCTGGAGCTGCTGGAGAGAGCCCAGAGGAGGCCCCGGAGCTGCTCCAGGGCTGGAGCCCCTGTGCCCTGGAGGCAGCCTGGGAGAGCTGGGAATGTTCCCCTGGAGAAGGGAAGGCTCCAGGGAGAGCTGGGAGCCCCTGGCAGGGCCTGAAGGGGCTCCAGGAGAGCTGGAGAGGGACTGGGGCCAAGGCATGGAGGGACAGGAGGCAGGGAATGGATCCCAGTGCCAGAGGGCAGGGCTGGGTGGAATACTGGGGAGGAATTGTTCCCTGGGAGGGAGGGCAGGCCCTGGCACAGGTGCCCAGAGCAGCTGTGGCTGCCCCTGGATCCCTGGCAGTGCCCAAGGCCAGGCTGGACAGGAGTGGCACTGGATGGGCTTTGAGGTCCCTTCCACTCAGGGACACCTCGGGGCTGACACGCCTGAGGGACAGGATTTGACCCAGAGGGATCTGGAGGAGCTCAAGAAGAGGGCCCATGGGAAGCTCATGGGATTTCACCAGGAAGAGAGGCCCCATTGAAGAATAAAACAAAGAGTCAGTGACACAAAAAAAGGCAGAGATAGGGATGGATAGGCAGCCCTGCACTCCCCACTTGTTCAACAGCACATGCCAGACTGACAAAATAAATGTGACAAAAGAAAACTGGTGCTGCAGGAATTGGGAAGAACATTGTCACATTTGTGAAGTTTCTGCCTGCTCAGCCAGATTTGTGCACTCCATGGCTGAAGATCAAATTAACCTAGAGAGGAAGTGTGGTTATTTCTGTGTGTACAACTGAGCGGGAAGGAGGGGGGCTGGAAATTAGTCACTCATTACCTTACTCATCAGTACAGACCCACAAACAGATGTTGCAGAAACACAAGCTATTTTAACACGCTTAAATAAGAGATAGAGTGACTCAAATTTACATGTATTAATCCAAAAGACAGTCTCCTTTTTGTCTGGAGCCTTTAGAACCAACATTAAGAAAAACACAGAACTAACAAAAATGTATTTCACCTCTGTTGCTCCAAGTTGTAAGTGTGGCTACAGCTTTTAAAAAAAGCTCACCTTTGGGCAGAAACAAATCACAGAAGATTTCAGCTTAAGAAATGAACATTTCAAGCAGTTACAGAGCCAGAAGAAAATGGGGTTATAATAGAAATTCTTTTACAGTCTTAACAGCAGGATGGATTATCATTGCTTGACTGCAGTAACTGCACTCATATGCACAGGCTGTAAGGCTAGCAAGAAAAAAAACACTGAATATTTTTCTTTTCAGCTTCAATCCAACAATAGATTAAAATGGATTTCTTGGCTTGTTCACAGCCTTGATTATATTGATTATATGATTGTCTGTTCATAAAGGGACATAAAAACAAGAGATCCAAGAGCACAGCATCTATCCTGAATTCAGGTAGATATAAACCACTGCACCCTTATCAAATACCCATCCTCTTGTTCACTACAAACAAAATGATAGGGTAGTAAACAGGAAAAAGAGAGAAGAACCACTTACCACATACGTGAATCAACTTCATATTTGTACAAATCATCTGCCAGCCTGTACTTGTTGGCACTGAATGCTTTGTAACCTCCATGGATATAGATTGATCTTGTATTTGGATCATAAACACTGCTGTGACCATATCCTCCTTGCACCAAAGCTCCACTCGTCTGTAAGATGCTCCAGGTATTTGTCACTGAAAAATATGAGTGACAAAACATAGTTAATTTCTGTCCATTAATAACTCATTAACAACAGGAGTTAATGAGTTGGGATTAGTTAATGAGTTAAATTGGGATTCCCCTAACTCAGATCTAGACACTGTCTCTATCACATCATATCCAAAAATATTCTCCTTCCAGAAGTTTGTTGTCAAGAAGCATTGCCAGGTATATTTAACAGAGCAGAAATAGCTCTTCCACAGCCATTTATTACATCTTGCAGACAAGCTAAGTAAATGGGAAATAAAAAGTAGACAAATAATAGATTGCATTTCAATGACATGAAAATGCCAGCACTGTGACATGATTTGGAATGGGGCTCAAGAGCACTTTTTTATATATATATAAATATATATATATAAAGCCAGACAGCACTGAAGCCAAGACTGACTGTGAAGAACACTGCAGTTAAAAACTAATATGTGATTCATGATCCTATATCTCACTCACTAAAATAACATCGGTCTGAAGCACTTTAGACGTATTATAATGGCAACTGAAATAAAAATACAAAATTACACACCAGATCTCTGTAGTAAGTGCTGAATGAAACCTTCTACAAACTTCCCAACTCTGGGCCAGAGCAGGCACACAAAGGGCAAATGAAATTAATAGTCTGCAAGATCACACATGGCAAAACCAAATCACTGCTCCACACATCCTGCTTCTCTCTGGACTTCTCCTAGAGGAAGAAATCTTGCTCACATGGGCACCAGAGAATCAGGCTCCAGTAGATTCTCTGGATCAGCATGACTGGAGGACAAGGATAACAGGTCCAAAGTGCAGAGAGGGCCACTGTTTGTGAGAATAACCAGCACATTCCTGTTGAGAACTTCCTGTGCTTAACTACACTCTCTTCATGGTCCATGGAGCCAGGAACATGGACCATGGAGCCAGGAACGTGGACCATGGAGCCAGGAACGTGGTCCATGGAGCCAGGAACGTGGACCATGGAGCCAGGAACGTGGACCATGGAGCCAGGAACGTGGACCATGGAGCCAGGAGCGTGGACCATGGAGCCAGGAACGTGGACCATGGAGCTAAGAACGTGGTCCATGGAGCCAGGAACATGGACCATGGAGCTAGGAACGTGGACCATGGAGCCAGGAACGTGGTCCATGGAGCCAGGAACGTGGTCCATGGAGCCAGGAACGTGGTCCATGGAGCCAGGAACGTGGACCATGGAGCCAGGAACGTGGTCCATGGAGCCAGGAACGTGGTCCATGGAGCCAGGAATGTGCCTCCATGTCTGAGTTAGGCAGAAGTGCCGTTTACCTGGAAAGCTTCCTGTGCTTCTCCACTGATGATACTAGAAATCTCTGGATCCTAAAATCAGAGCCTGGACTATTCCAGGATATGGGGGCCAGATCCTGTCAGGGATACAGGAATCCAGAAATTCAGCACCTGCTTCCCTAAGCATCTGCTGCTGGGCACATGGGTATCAGGTTAAGCAGATATTTGGTCTGAACTGTTAAAGCCATTATTATAATTACAGAATTACAAAGGAACTTCAGAAGTGTTTGTTTTGTCAGAGGGAGAGAGGAAAATTAATTTAAATTGTCCCACAGTTGTCCTGCTTAGTCTCTCAATTACAGCTTTATGCCTTTGAGACCTAACACTGTGTATTAAAGCTGGAGGCACATGGCTGCCTGCTCACTGGGTTATACAAATATGTTAGGTTCAATTTCTTGTAAATACAACCAGGAGGAGAACACGTTTGCCTGTGTTTTGCTATCTGAACATGAGTTATCTAAATAACTTTCACAGCAGCTCTTACGCTGGAGGTGGCTGGCAGGAGGCCCCCCTGGCACTCACCCAGGTTGTACTCCTGGACGTTGCTGATGTAGCCGTAGAGGGGGCAGTGCCCGAACAGGACGAGCATGACGGTGCTGTTGTCCTGCAGGGTGACGATGTGGGCCGAGTGCCCGACCACGGCGTACTGCTCCTTGGCCTTGGGAGCCACCGCGGCCCAGCTCTGGTTGGAGATGTGGAACACCCACAGCTGGCTGCTCACGTTCCCTGTCGCGTCTATCTTACCTCCATACATGTAGATGTTATCCTGAAAGAAGTCAGATGAAATAAGGCCAAGGAGTTCAGCATTTAGGAAACAGCTTTTGGGTTAGGAATGAAGCTGCTGGTCTGAAGTTACGTAATGAAGTCCCCTGGAGAGGGGCTGTGGACAAGGGCCTGGAGTGACAGGACAAGGGGGAATGGTGTCCCACTGACTGAGGGCATGGCTGGATGGGATCGTGGGCAGGAATTGTTCCCTGGGAGGGAGGGCAGGCCCTGGCACAGGTGCCCAGAGCAGCTGTGGCTGCCCCTGGATCCCTGGCAGTGCCCAAGGCCAGGCTGGACACTGGGGCTGGGAGCAGCCTGGGACAGTGGGAGCTGTCCCTGCCATGGCAGGGGGTTTGGAGCAGGATGAGTTTTAAGGTCCCTTCCAACCCAAACCATTTTGTGATTCCAAGATGAATTTCCATCCTTTGAGGTTCTTCAAGTGTCTGTCTGTGAATGGGGCTGTGTGGAATTTTTCAAGTATTTATAATTAAGTTTTGTACAGACCTGCACTGTTTGAGCTAAATAACATTCCAAAACTCAAAGGTCAATAATGGCTCAGCTCATTTCCTTTCCAAAGACTTTGCCATCCTGCTCTCACATGGCCTTCACTCACGGCAAGGCATATGTGAGAAAGGAGGCAAAAGCAGTGACATCTGCTTGCTGTGTCAGATGGAAGATCAGATTCACAACTTTGCTTGCAGAGCAAGAAAAAAAAAATCCTAATTCCCCAGCTCTGCTTTGGTGTCTTGGACAACAGAGCTCATAAAAATATCCACGGGATCTACATGGAAGGCAGCTGGAGAACTAGCTGAACTCCAACAAACTCAGCCTTAGGCATGTCTTGTCAGCTCAGACAGCAAGAAGGAAATAATGGACTCACTGACCTCAGTCATCCTTAAAATCTCTGGAAAAAGGGCAAAGAAGGAACACCCAGGCAGAAGCACTACAGACTTCCCAGGGTACCCACCCAAGGATTCCCTGGAGCACAACCACACAGCCTGGGCTAAGCACAGACAAGCCTCTGAAGGAGGAACACTCCTCCCAAAGCAAGGCTGATCTGGGATAAGGGTGAGAAGCGGGAGAGAAGAAGGGGAAATCAGCTGGGAAGTGAGTCTGGAACACTGAACTTACCTTGTGCAATGCCAATGAATGACCATATCTCATCTCTACTGAGTTCACAGAGTTGTTCAGTGGAAGCCACTCTTCAGAAATAAGGTCATACCTGTACAATAAAAACCAAATTATTTTGCAAGAAATGGGTATTAATGCTGAGAATATGATTGCTCATCCTTTCTAAGATTTGGGGAAAATTATTTACCAATATAATATATTAGATACAATTATTTACTAAAATAACAAATCCTGCCATGATCTCAGCACGGACAAAGCTCCCTTATGGGTTAAAACAATCTTGTTGACCCTGCTCTATTACACAACATCCTATTTATTTCCTTTGCCTGTTTTCCATACAAACCCAAGAGCTAATGCATTGCCTATTAAGCTGTGACAACTTACACCACCTCTCCCTCAAAGCAGTAGGAAAACTTTACAATAAACTTAGGTAATTTCCAATTGCTTGATTAAAAAAACTCTGTCAGTGCAAAAAGCACTTTTTAATTATGTATTTGCCATTCATGCTTGAACTAACATAAGCCCTCTGCCCTGAAAATGGCTTGTGGCTTTTTATTTAAAATAATGCACTATATTTGCCAGGCTTAGAGCCTTGTGAGATAAAATAATCTCTGAGAAAGCATTCAACAAAGCCATAGGGTATCCTATTAAAAAATGAGGCATGACTTTGGAGGAGTAAATTGTGGGTGCATCTAGCAACTGCTCTACATTTAAATGCACATCTCCAGCTCCTCTTCCCCATAAGATGTATCACCTCTGTCTGGGAGTGCAGAGCACACAGCTCTCACTTAGGTCCATCAAAGTGAGGTATGCCAGTATCCCTGGAAAAAAAGCCAACTTTTGCCTAAATCTGCCCAAATACAATACAAAAGCTGGGTTTTTTAATGGAGTATTTCCATGAAGTACACAATTATTACTTGATATTTTAGTTACTGTTAAATCTCCTTTAACAATTGTATGATCACAATTGTTGTGTCATCACAATTAACAATTGTACTGATCACAACATGCAGAAAAAAGTGCAGTTCATTCCAGAGGAAACACTGTCAGGATCTGTTGACAGCACTGCTCAGGCTTCTCTGCCAGCTTCACTCTTTGGGGGACTTGCTAAAAAACCCCAAAGAAATGATAAAGAGGAAAACTCTAAATGTCATCCTGAGTTGTGAAGTTTATATTAAAATTTAAACCTCCTCATCCTAATACCACTCCCTGTTTGGTATCCCATCCACTGTGTATAACTATCCAGAGTTATCAGTATGTGTTAATTAAGGAGCCCAAAACTCTGAAGTCACGCAGACAGGACACAGGGAAGGGCTCAAAACACTGAAGCAAAACTACCCTCTTTGAATATGAGGCCAGATGTCATTTAGGAGCTGGCCCAGAAATATACAGAGAGTAGGTAAATGCTGTCAGACACAGATGAATCAAAAACTCACTGAACATCAGGAACCTTATGCTTTTCTTTTCCAAAATTAGCACCCCTTAGCAAGATTTTTCCCCATCTCAGACATGAGCCTGAGTTTTAATTATGAGGTTGTTTTCCCTTGGAGATGAAGCATAGACCAAAGCAAAGCACATCAGGTGGCATTTCCTAAAAATAATTCAAATCTAGGTTCCTCTCTTCAGTTTTTATTATCTGGGTGTATACTCACGCTAAAACCTTCTGAGAGTCAGAATTATTGAAGACATAGCCTCCAACAATCCACATTATATTGTCATGGATGACAGTTTTGTGAGATGCTCTAGGAAGTTTTGGAAGAGAGTACTCCTCCCGGGTCCAAAACGACTGGTTTGCAGGAAGAGGAATTGAACAGCCAGGACCTGGAAAAAGAAAGTTTAAAAACTGTTTTTTTCCAAAGCCTGTATTTCAGCCGGAGGTCAAGCTCCTACCAGTGCTGTACTTGGCTGCATTTAATATGAGACTAATTCTTACATGTCAGTAGGTCTTTGCAAAGGAAAAATGTATGTCCAGCCCAAATCATTGCCAGGTTGGACATGGCTGACCAGCTCAGCTGGACAGGAGAACAAGGCATTTTACATGTTCAGACAGGTCAGCTATGACAACCAGGCTCAAATTTGCTTTAGGTGCACAGGAATGAGGTTTGAAGTGATGCCTGCACACCACAGGTTGGTCCCACTTTGGATAGTGACGAAGTTGCTTTTAAAAGCAATTGTAAGGAAACAGAATCACAGACTGGGTTGGAAGGACTCCCTTCCAACCCCTGCCACGGGCAGGGACACCTTCCACTATCCCAGGTTGCTCCAAGCCCCATCCAAACTGGCCTTGGACACTTTCAGGGATCATGGGGCAGCCACAGCTGCTCTGGGCACCTGTGCCAGAGCCTGCCCACCCTCACTGTAAAAGACCTTCTTCCTTTTATCTAATATAAAACAACCCAGTTTCAATTTATAGTCATTCCCCTTTGTCCTGTCCCTCCATGCCTTGGCCCCAGTCCCTCTCCAGCTCTCCTGGAGCCCCTTCAGGCCCTGCCAGGGGCTCCCAGCTCTCCCTGGAGCCTTCCCTTCTCCAGGGGAACATTCCCAGCTCTCCCAGGCTGCCTCCAGAGCACAGGGGCTCCAGCCCTGGAGCAGCTCTGGGGCCTCCTCTCCAGCATATCCACCCTCACACAAATGAAGTGTGATCTTTTCAATTTAAAAAGCAGATACTCTGTTCCTATCCAAAATGCTAATACCTGTCGTGCAGAACATTCCCACGTACTCCCAATTAAACTCCCAGTTCCATACCTCCCAGAAGTTCTCTGTACCCAGCAGGACACTCACCTTGCCAGCCTGCAGAGCACGAGCAGGCTTTAGAGTCGTTGAGGTTGCAGTGGCCTCTGTCGGGTGCCCCGCAGCCCTCGGTGCAGTAGGGGATGTCGCAGGCCTCTCCCTTCCAGTACGCGGCACACTCGCACTGCAGGGCGCGGCTGCTGCTGTCGAGCCTGCACTCCCCTCGGCCCGAGCAGTTATTGGGACACATATTGAAACTGGGGACAGAGCAGTTTGTCAGGAAGGAAGCAGATGCCCATGATGCCTTAGGTTTGAACTTTCATATGTTCCCAGCCCTGCCCTGCCCAGTGTCACTCTGCAGTTCCCTGGAGCTCGTTCAGTGCTGTTCTCTCATGCTCACACACACACAACAAAGCCTCTCCAGCTCTCCAAGGACACCCAGACCCTCCTAGGCCCAACAACTGCAAACCACAATCTTGGGGACAGGGGGGCAAGCTTGGGCAAATCCCATCCTTGCCTGGCTCCTGCGTGGGGAATTGATGCTGAGATCCAAGTGGGAAGAACTCGGGAGCTGTCCTTGTCCATGTTGGGATGCACTGAGGCAGGAGCCTCTGGAGCCCAGAGTGTACCTCTGAAGGCCTTTCCAACCAATCCCTCCTTGATTCCTTTATTTCTGCCTGCTCTCTGTTCCTAGGGAGCCATTTAAGGCATCACCCAAGACTTATTAACAAAGGCAAGAGTGATGCTGAACAAAGTTAATACAAATCATTACAAGCCAAGAGACACTCATCTGGTACCCAGTGTGAAGGACCTGTAGAGATTTGTACTCTAATCCTACAGAACTGTTTCATTTCACAAGTTAAACTCTCAGCTCCTTGCAGAAAATTATCAATATGATTTTAGCCATTTGTAAGGCAAATGACTTGTCTTAAAACACCCAACAGCAAGGGAGGAATCTAATCAGAGTATAAGGCTGCTGTGGTGTCTGTGCAATTTATACTTAAACTGCTCACAATTAGGTGCTATTCTGGGATCTGCTTACCAAGAGAACACACTGGAGATGAAACCTAAGTCAAAGACGTGCCTGCTTTGAATAATTTCTGATTTTATAATACCTGCAATGTAGCTGAGGCAAAACCAGACACATCCTTGGTAAACGTCCAAATTTTGAGATCATATTAATTTCCAGACTCCAGTTTTTGCTGGTGTATTAACCAGTATAATTCACAGGTGGGGATTAACACCCATTATTCTTACTGTAACTTACATAATTTCACAAGTGTTTGTTGAGTACCTATACCCAGTAGTAACTATGAAGACAGTTAAAAGAAACAAAGGTACCATTTAAACTACTTGCCAAAAAAATGTGTGAGGAAAAATGAGAACCAGAACCCAAAACACATGAAAATTGTTTGAAATGATGAAGAAAGTGAAGTAAAAGAATATTGTTCTTGAAGAGAGTATTTTATTGCAATGGTGCAAACCCAAGAGCTGGCAGTAGATGGAGTCCTGGTTTATGTGATCAGCCAGACTTGGAAAATGCTGCTGCTTCAGCTCCTCTGATTCAAGTAACTTTGCAAAGGCTCCTCATCTTCTGGAGCTTTCAAGGGGTTCTGGATGCCCTCTGCTTTTCAAAGAATTCACTAATATGTGGATTATTAAGCACATATTTATGTTCTTACTAAGGATGAAAGCACCGAGACTTGATATTCAAAAACTAAAATCCTCATTTTAAGATAAACTCAATTTTTGCAAAAAGTAAAAGATTTTTTCCAGCTGTTTTTTCCAAAAGAGGAGAGACCTTCTGCAGGTTACTCCCAAATTAAATCTCCTGGTGTGGCACAAACATAACCTGCATCTGTAGGAGCAAAAAAGTTTCAACGCTCATGATCCCTACAGAACCAAAAGCTTCCATCTCTGTGAGGATGTCGACACATTTACTTCAACACAAAACCTTTCTAAAAGCAGCTGATGAATTAGGGAGCACACCAGAATTACTTTTAAAAAGCTCATCAATGAGGACTAAATACATATCAATGAACAGAAAGCACACATCTATTTTGAATAGGAATGAAAGAATATAAAACCATTCCAGAATAAAAAGAAGCCAGATTAAGGGATTCAATCCAGGGATTGAATAAGAAAGAGCATCCCAAGGATGAGGATCCTCAAGAGCAGGTACAGCTCAGTGTCTCAAGTGAAATTTGTGACTGATGGAAAAGTGTGTTTGTGCAGAACTATCTCTGCAGAACACTCAAGAGCACAGACATGCACAAATATATAAATTCTTGTTGATTAGATACAATCAAACTGATCTAATAACATGAAATAAATAATATGATATCTTTTGGAGCAAACGTTTGTCCACACTGACAACTGACAAGTTGTAACATCGAGCACATGCCACTTACTAGCTGTTGCAAGGGTATAATAAAGATGAAAACTGAATTTCAGATGTCTGCTCATAATTACACACTTCAATGGTAATTCTTATTTCAAGACAAAAGTGAGAAAAGAGGAAATCTCCTTTTGCTCAACTTGCAGCATCACTGTGGAGTGGAGCCACTTACTTATAGGTGATGTTAAACCCTGTGAGATTATAGGCAGCATCACTGAAGAAATGTAGAAGAGCATATCCAGAAGTAGCTACAACTTCAGGTACAGTTTCATTGCTGTCTTTCTCAGGAACAATAAGACCACTGCAAAAGCAAAAGAACAATATTAGAATTAATAAAATAATAATAAATAATTAATAAAATGAAAGGGAGCAAAGCAACAAGAGTAAATGCACCAGTACTAATAAAATAATTGAAACTCAGTGTATTTCCATTATTTGAAGTATAATGAATTTGTGGGATTGTAAATAAATGTATATCGAAAGTATTTAACCTGGAAAAACCTGAAGCTGTCTAGAATGAGTTATCCTTATCAAAAACCTTTCTCTCCCTTGTTACTCAGCAATTAATTAAGCAGGTCCCATTCATAAAACAAGGGGGCATGTTTGGAAACAGAAATTAGTGTGTCCCAAAAGAATAAACCCGGTATTATGAAGTCAAACTAAAGGTCTGCTGAGCCCAGATTTCCTCCTGACTGTGGGCAACAAAAATTATTGGGAAAGGCTTTGACAAATCAAGCAAGTACAGAGTGTTTGGTGCTGTGTAATCCAGGTTCCAGACACCCAGTTCAGATGCTCAGACCTGGAGAATGCACCCAAGTCATCACAGTCAAATAAACCATTCATCCATGCTTCTATCCAATTCTTTTCTTAATCATTTACATCCTTTTCATCTACAAAAAATCTGCAGCAGTAAGGTTAACAATTTAACTCTACAACAGCAGAGAAAGGATTATTCTACTCATTTTTGACTTGCTGCCCCTTGGGTTCCTTTTCTATGAGAAATACGAACAGTCAGTCATAGAATCACAGACTGGTTTGCATTAGAAGCTTATATCAGAGACTTAAAGCTCACCTCATCCCACCCCTGCCATGGCAGGGACAGCTCCCACTGTCCCAGGGTACTCCCAGCCCCAGTCTCCAACCTGGCCTTGGACACTGCCAGGGATCCAGGGACAGCCACAGCTGCTCTGGCAATTCCAGCCCAGCCCCTCCCCACCCTCCCAGCCCCAGCAATTCCTTCCCAACATCCCAGCCCAAGCTCCCCTTTCCCACTGGGATCCATTCCCTGCCTCCTGTCCCTCCATGCCTTGGCCCCAGTCCCTCTCCAGCTCTCCTGGAGCCCCTTCAGGCCCTGCCAGGGGCTCCCAGCTCTCCCTGGAGCCTTCCCTTCTCCAGGGGAACATTCCCAGCTCTCCCAGGCTGCCTCCAGAGCACAGGGGCTCCAGCCCTGGAGCAGCTCCGGGGCCTCCTCTGGGCTCTCTCCAGCAGCTCCAGGTGCTGCTGCTGTTGGCCCCAGGGCTGGGGCAGCTCTGCAGCTTGGCTCTCACGTCAGGGAGCTCCGGGACACAATTCCCACCTTTCCTGCTGCCCACGCTGGCATCAGCCCAGGCCATGGGGGACATTCTCGGTCCCAGCTCATGAGGTCAGGGCACATCCAGCCTCTCACCCACCAACATCCCCAAGTCCTTCTCCCCAGGGCTGCTCTCAAGCCTCCATCCTCCAGTCTGTTCTGGTACTCAGGACTGATCCAATCTGATGCAGGACCTTGCACTTGATCTTGCTGAACCTCATGATGTTCCCATAGTGCCTCCTTGGTCCAGGTCCCTCTGGATGCCATCCCTCAGGCATGTCAACTGCACCACATCTTCCTGTCATCCCTTCTTTTATAAGCTCCACCTGACTCATCACATCCACGTTTGTTGTCTTTTCTATCCTAGAAGTCTGTCACACTCCTAACTCCCACCTCATTCTTTGCTTCACACTTCTGGATGCCTTTGGATGTTTCTCTCACCCTCCCAGGTTCTCTGAGATCCTCCAGCCTTTTCGTTTTCCAGGTCTGGCAGAGAGAAGCAAATGGTGGGCAAGACTAGCTGCAATATTCCAGACTGGACACAGCACCAATTTATACAATGGTTTGCCAACATAACTGGAGTAAACCGATAAGGAGACTAAATGAGCTTTGGAAAAAGTAACTACTACCTATTTACCTATTGCACTAAATACTTTGTATCTGAAAGGCAATGTTTATTCCTCATTTAACAGAAGCCTGACAATAACAAAATGAGAAAGTTAATTCCTCCCTCATACAAAAGGCATCAAAGTGGGCACAAATTCATAGTCTATTGAATTTATGTTTTCAAAAGCCTTTATCCAAGCACAGTACATTGTCTACCACCCCTATTCACAGTCAGCTGCTATTTTCCTGTACAGATTGGTCCTTCCCCAGCCTCAGTCCCATTTTGAAAGGCAAAGTCGAAGCTTTGTGAGAGCAGAGACTCCAGAGCAGAGCGGAGTGTGTCGGGCAGGGAAGCAGAGGCAGCTCCAGCTGCTCTCCCAGGAAAGCAGCCGAGCCTTGTCCCGTGCCCTGTGACTCCTGAGTATCCACGGCCACCATCAACCAAAAAGCAACAATGAAAAGAATTTCCCCCCCCAGAAGAACTTGCTTTTCCTCTTTTCACATCTATTTAGAATAAAAAGCAAATGCAGTTGAAGACAGTTTCCTAGGACAGAGTAAATGAGTTTATCCACTCAAGGAAATCACTCCCAGCTATCCACAGCATCCATCAATACTGCCTGGAAAGCACTTTTTTGTGACCTGAATTTTTCCGTCCCCACGAAACAATACAATGGTGTGCTCCAAGAACAGAACAGACACCCAGCGACCCTTTTTGCTACAGATTTTGGGGTATTTGCACCAAAACCAGCAGATGAACAAGCTACCTACAGCAGGATCACACTGCAAACTGCACAACAGCCCTTCCCACGCAAGTCTTATGGTGGACAAAAAGATATCCATTTTACCAACTCATCATAAAATCACTGGAACCTGATCATGTTTTGGCTAAACAACTCCAGCACATCTGCTGATATGAAGTTCAGTAAATATTTCCTTATGAGAAACCCAGATTTCCCCCCACTGCTCATTTGCTTCTCAAGGACATGGGATTAAAAGGCAAAATTAATTCTATTTTCTCCTCTCTGGAAGAGGTGCCTTGCTTCATTCTCAATATTTCAGACTTCTGAAGTTTATCTCTCCCACAAAAAACAAAAAACAAAAAGCCTAACAAACTTCTTGTTTGGTTCATAATATTCCTTTGTAATGGAAACTGTAGGACAGTACATCTCCACCACAGGAAAACAGACATTTGAAAATAATTCGGGTAAGGAAAACTGCAGCTCAGGGACAATAAAAAAATTTCTTTGTTCTGTTTTTTTCTTCAGCACTTATCATTGATATTACAGGGAAAAATAGGTGGAAGGCAAGACAAAAATTCCCTTCAATAATCTTTCCTAATGAAAGGTCTATCACTAGACAATTCTTTGCTTTCTCACAGAAATCTCAAATTTGGGATTTGCTTGACAAAACCACACAGGTACCTCCAAAATGATGCTTGCATCCTACTTTCTCTCTCATTTCCATCTTTTTTCTGGTGATTAATGTGTAAATAACTAAAGAGGATGTTTTCCCACCTATGCAAACTTAAAATAGCCTAAGGAAACGTAATCACAGAATGGTCTGGGTTGGAAGGGACCTTAAGGGACATCCAGTAAAACTGCCATGGGGGGCTCCAAGTCCCATCCAACCTGGCCTGGAACATTTCCAGGGATGGGGCATTTTAATTTCTTTCTGAGAAAGCCATGAAGAGAACACAACACAGTGGTAATATTTAGATCCCTGAATGGTTGAACCTCGAAAACAGCGAATAAACCAGGCTGCTTCCAGCACCATATGGAATAAACAGAAGCACAAACAGAATTTACATCTGCCATGAAAAAGAATCCAATACGCAGAATCAGAACGATAAAGGATTATGCAAAACTTCCTTTAAATTATGATCCAGAATCTCTGAGCAACTCAGCTCTGGCCAAGATTAGCATGTTTCACAACACACTGCTTTTATTTCCTTTCATAAGGTTTCAAAACATTTTGCAACCATCTCTACTCCAAAGCAAATAAACACTCCTACTCAGCTCAGCTGCCCAGTGACACCCAGGGAAAGGCAAACCTCTGCTTTGCGCTGAAAAACATCTATTTTCTGTAAGCTGGATTTGTGATGTCACTGGCAGAAAGTAAAACAGTATCACAGAACTGATGAAACATAGAATGGCCTGGGTTGGAAGAAACTTTAAAGATCATCTTGTTCCACCCCTGCTATGGCAGGGACAGCTCCCACTGTCCCAGGCTGCTCCCAGCCCCAGTGTCCAGCCTGGCCTTGGGCACTGCCAGGGATCCAGGGGCAGCCACAGCTGCTCTGGGCACCTGTGCCAGGGCCTGCCCACCCTCCCAGGGAACAATTCCTTCCCCATATCCCATCCATCCCTGCCCCCTGGCACTGGGAAGCCATTCCCTGTGTCCTGCCACTCCAGGCCCTTGTCAAAGTCCTTCTCCAGCTCTTCTGGAGCTCTTTTAGATACTGGAAGGGGCTCTGAGCTCTCCCTGAAACCTTCTCCAGGCCAACAGCCCTAGCTCTCCCAGCCTGTGTCAATGGCAGAGGAGCTCCAGCCCTTGGAGCATCTCTGGACTTGCTCTGGCAGCTCCACATCCTTCTGCTGTTACCCAAGCTGGATACATGTTCCCACGGCAGCAAGGTCAGCTACAATTTCTGGCAAATAATTGAGGGAATAGTAGGAAAAAATAGAGGAGGATCAACCCTATGATCTATGTACAAGGAGAGGTAGAAGGAGTGAGTTTTCTTTAACTTCAAGGAGAGATGGCTGAAGAAGGGTGAAATCCAATTTCTGACCTCAACTGCCTCAGGAGAGATCAGAGAGAAGGGAATACCAAAGGTTCACAAGAAAAGAACAGGAGGCAACACACACAGGTTGCAGCAAGAGATTGTGGTCAGACATTAGTATTAGATTAATTTTTTATCATTATTTTCTTTTTTAACACCAGTCTCTGGACCACAGGAGCAACGAGATCTCCACCCTAAAGATAAATTCACACCTTGACTCAACGAAGTCTTGAGCAAAGGGCTCTGATGCTCGCCCTGCTTTGAGAGAGGGGTCAGAGCCTCCCAACCCAACCCAACCCAACCCTACACCCAAATTTGGGTGCTCAAGTGCCTTACAGACCAGCAAGTAATGAAAGGACGGTGAGCTGATGCTGTGTCCTGAGGGAACAAGGGCTCACATGATTGTCCATCTGGCACCTGACAGCAACCACCAGGAGCTTCTGGGCCACTGCCAAAGGTCTTGCACAAGAACAACTGGGTTTGATGAGGAAAGCACCCCCTGCCAACCACAGCAAAATGAAAATAAAGGTGCAAAAGCAGCTCTGGTAAATGTTTAATGTGGAATAAAGTTAAAACCAGTAAGTTCACAGGTGCTGAGTGGAGTTTATCTAATTCAGATTTCTTCATCAGTGCTGACAAACATGCTGCATTTGTTCCCATGTTCTTTTATGGCATTTTTGAAGCAGCACATTTACACAGTCTCACTGTGCCTATGACCACAGATTTAAACCAGCAAATATATATTTTAATGCTGTTTAATAAAAAAAAGCTTAATGTGCAGGACCAGGCAGCTCTGGGGGCTCTCAGACTACAAGGAGTTTAGTCTGTGCAAACACTTGAACTGTGTAAATGTTGGCATTATGCAAATATTGATTGCTGTTAAAAATTGCTAAAACCAATTTAAAGCTTCCCTATAGTCCAGTGCTGAGATTTCCAAGATCATCTTATATATACACTATATATATATTTGGGATAAATATGACCTTGTGAACAAACATAAATGAGCATCAGAAGGTCAAGAAAACAAATGAGAGCAGTGAAGGAAGTGAAGGCTCAGGGAACTGCTGTAAAAAGCCAGGGAGGGAACAAAAACTGAGTTCAGAGAGGAAGGAATTTCTAGTGTTTACCAACAAACTCTGAAAGTTTACAGGGTTCAACTGTACAAAGCTCAGTCTTGAAAACCTCCAGCAGGGTGCAAAAATAATGAACAAGGAAATATAGTTATGGTAATAATAAATTTAATATAACCCAAGTAAACTGAGAAAATATGAACACTGCTGTTAAAAAATTCCGGTGCATAGATTTTGTATTAGAGAAAGGTGGTTTTCAACAGGTGCTTTCTGGTACTTCACCAAAATGAGAAGCATCTGCCATTTCCTGAACTTGGATTACTGAACACCACAGCTCACTGTGGTGAAGTTAATGAATGAAGTTAAATTCAAATGGCCTCTAAAGAAGGAATTTAAAAAAAAAATGGATTTTTTTCCCTACCTCAAAAACATTATTGTACTAAGCTCACATTTGTTTCTCCTCAGGCCCAAGCTTCCTGATTTACAGAAGATTTCCCAGTCTGAATCATAACTGTTAATGCTGTGAACTACTTAT
Source organism: Erpornis zantholeuca (assembly GCA_013400515.1). Taxonomy (NCBI): domain Eukaryota; kingdom Metazoa; phylum Chordata; class Aves; order Passeriformes; family Timaliidae; genus Erpornis; species Erpornis zantholeuca. The sequence goes on from VZTN01011617.1 coordinate 118,275, forward strand.
AACTTCAATTTAAACAGCCTATTAATTTTTGGAAAGCACACAAGAAACGGCAGGCACAAATCATCATCATTTCACCTTTGCACCAGTGTATTAAAAAATAGCTTGATTAGGATAAAATGGCACTGGGTCAAGATGGCATTTCCTTCTCTTCCCGCACATCAATCAGGGCATGACACCAGGAGAGCACTTCCAGGTGTCATTGACAGAGTTTTGGAGGTTTTTAGAAGAGAGAAAGTTGTTTCTTCTTCAAATGAGGTGTCCTGTTTTGACCTCACATTAGTCTGAAAACTAACACTAAACTGGAAATACTCCTTTGCTCCAAAACAATTCTACATTTGTAGCTGAAGACCAAAAAAACCACATGTGGTGGTTTAAATTTTTATCAGCTTTTGTTCCTCTGCTGATCTTCTCTCACAGACATGACAAGGATTTTCTAGAACAAACACAAAGTATTTTTAGACCTTTATTTCACAAATGAGAGGAAGCCCAGCAGAAGGTTAATTCTGGAAATAGTTACGCAGCCACTTGGAACAAGCAGAGTCCCAGGGGAACTGTTATTTTTTTCCATAGATAACTTGGGATTATTTTCCTAATTTCAGTTTAAAGAATAGAAAGCATGAGGTGGTGGTGTCACTGTGAGACTGAAATACAGAAATGCACAAGTTCCATTTAGGTCTCAGCATGCAATGTCGATTGTTCACCAGCATCCATGGGGATCTCTCAGCACAGGGACAAGCCAAACACCTGTAACCTGCTGGCAGAATGGATACTTTTACACATCAAGAGCTGGAGAGGGACATTTGACATGGGATGGAGAGACAGGACACAGGGAATGGATCCCAGTGCCAGAGGGCAGGGCTGGGTGGGATATTGGGAAGGAATTGTTCCCTGGGAGGGAGGGCAGGCCCTGGCACAGGTGCCCAGAGCAGCTGTGGCTGCCCCTGGATCCCTGGCAGTGCCCAAGGCCAGGCTGGACACTGGGGCTGGGAGCAGCCTGGGACAGTGGGAGCTGTCCCTGCCATGGCAGGGGTGGGGCTGGGTGGGCTTTAAGGTGCCTCCCAACCCAAACCATTCTGGGATTCTGTTTTTACAAGGTTGATCCATTGTTGTTGTTCCTGAACATGTTCCAAATAGTTTAAAAATGTAAAGTTTAAGGTACATAAAAGATATACGTAATTCCATGAGACCTCCATGTCTCCAACCTTAGCTGCCTTTTGCCCTTCTATCTACATTGACACACAACAAGTTTAACTTCTAAATCATGTTCAAACTCATAAATTGGGCAGTTTTGTCCTCTCAAGGGAGCCTGCACACCAAATCATCCCTAGCCCAGACGGATGACAATAAATTTTTTGTCTCTCAGAGAAGCAGGATTTGGAAATGAAAACATAATACTTACATGCTACAGTGCAGTGACAAGTCTTGTTCATTGTAAAAGCGAAAAACAACTCCTTAATTGTTTATGCTGACAAACAGTGCACAGAAGGACACTGGCTATATGTGCTGCACTTGCAGTGTTATACATTTGGGTTACTGGATCATATTTACAGTGTTAGAAGCCACATTTGAGTCAGGCTCTAAGTTAAGAAAATACCACTGGCTACAGTTAACAGTCTCACCAAGGGGAACTTACCTAAAAGCTGCCAGTAAGGGAGCATAAATTGAGTCTCCATCATACACATACAAGTGGTCCCAGCTGCACTCTGTGGCAAAGTGATTGAATCGAAGCCTGAGGATTGTGTTTGGCCTGTAAAGAAAAATAAATAAATTTTTAAAAAGATTTGTAATTAGCCCCTCAACACACAGGGCAAAATCCCTTCAAAGCACTCTGCTGGTGTGAAGCTCTGGTCTAGACAAGACCAAAACTGAGTGATTGGTGTAACTGTAGGTGCACTGAACATGCTGCACCTCAGGTTGGTTTTGGTGTGCAGCTCCCCTGGTATTAAGCAAAAAGTTCTTTATGGTCAGAAAACTGTGTCCTGTTGTGCAAAACAGATCACAGAATGACAGAATATGTCGAGTTGGAAAGGATTAACAAGGATCACGGAGTCTAACTCCCAGACCTGCACAGGACATCCGAAAAACCCCACTCTGTGCTTGAGTGCATTGTCCAGTTCGTTCTGGAGCTCTGGCAGCCTCGGAGCTGTGCCCATTCCCTGGGGAGCCTGGGCAGTGCCCAGAACCCTCTGAGGGAAGAACCTTTCCCTGATACTCAAACTAAACCTCCCCTGATGCCACTTCAAGCCATTGCCTTGGGTCCTGTCCCTGGCCACAGAGATCAGTGTCTGCCCCTTCTCTGTGCCTCAGAAGGAAGTTGCAGACTGTGGTGAGGTCTCCCCTCACTCTCCTCTTCTCCAGGCTGAACAAACCAAGTGCCCTCAGCCACTGTCCAAACAAGCCAAAAGTCCCTCTCCAGCTCTCCTGGAGCTCCTTCAGGCCCTGCCAGGGGCTCCCAGCTCTCCCTGGAGCCGTCCCTTCTCCAGGGGAACATTCCCAGCTCTCCCAGGCTGCCTCCAGAGCACAGGGGCTCCAGCCCTGGAGCAGCTCCGGGGCCTCCTCTGGGCTCTCTCCAGCAGCTCCAGGTGCTGCTGCTGTTGGCCCCAGGGCTGGGGCAGCTCTGCAGCTTGGCTCTCACCTCAGGGGGCTCCAGGGCACAATTCCCACCTTTCCTGCTGCCCACACTGGCATCAGCCCAGGCCATGGGGGCTTCTGGGGGCTAGCTCACACAGCTGGGGCATGTCCAGCTTTTCAGCACGGTAAGATACCATTTGTTCCCTGGCTAATATAAAAAGATACATCTAAAGACAATCACAGAGACACCACAGCAGATATTTAATTCAGGGCTCAGCTCCAAGAGGGTGCAAACACACTAACATTGTGCTTAGAACTGAAACAAATAGAGAGTGAATCTGTATCAGCAGTGCTTGTTCCCACCCACAGCTGGAGCTTTCAAAGGACAGACACAAGTGACCAGGATTTCCCTGACAGCATTGCCCTTGGATCCAGATGAAATCCCTGTTCATCCTAATCAAATAAATTTTAAACATGTCAGCTTGCCATAGAGTCCTTCCTTCCCACAGAAAGGGAAGTCTCTAGGGATTTATTCTGCAAACAACTATTTTTTGATAGGTACAACGATCTACTCTGGGCCTTTGGAAAAAGAGCAGCAGGTGGAACTCAAGGATAATGTCCTGCTTAACAAAAAGGCACAAAGAGTACCTATGACTTCAGAACTGAGCAGCCTATGGAGTCATAGGGGTTTGCTTCTACTTGAATAGCCTGGCAGCTGTAGAGCAGAAAGAAATTGTCAATCAATGAAGCTTCAGACCACAAACAAAAAGGAAGAGCCTCTTAGCAGACCAGATCATGTGGTTCTGCCATGGCGTCCTCAGGCTTCAGGGATCTCATCTGCTTTGTTCACGCTCCTGGGAAAAATGAAAAGGACTCCCCTGGGATGAGAACACAGAACAGACACCAGCCAAGAATACTCAGGAACAGTGCAGAAAGGAAATGAGAACACTAAGGAACACATGGCTTATTTTGTATCTGAATTTCTCCAGTGCCTCCAATGGCTCACTGGGGCTGTACCTTCCCTGCTAACCTCAAAGCCCTCTGCATCATGGAATGCCAGCGACCAGGTGAGGGCACTCAGGACTGAACAGCTTTGCAGGTGCTGCTTTCCAAGTCCAGATCTCTGGGAATTTCTCTTCTGGCAGCGAGCTTGGACTCTTCACACAGCTGCATAATTCAGCTGGTTTAATCAGCATGATTATCTCTTTTCTGTTTAGCACCATGCTGACAGCAGGGTATAAACAGTCACAGGCAGGAAAAGGACTCCAACCTAAATGCCTGGCTATGGAATAGGGAGGAACATTTCTGTCTTTCCAGCAAGAAAGATCTCACTTCAAACCCCACAAAGTGGTGGTTCCCTAGGAAGCCTCTCAGCAGTTGTAATTATAGGCTGGAGGAGCAGCTTTGGTTACATTATTGAGGACTCATGAAAAGAACTTCTCTTCTGATAAAAATATGAGTCACAAAATCCTTTAAAAACAGAAGTTATGAGGGTTACGCTGGCTGTGCTGGGATTGCTGAGGTTAGTTTGTCTGCAATAATGCTCTTGTGAAACAGTTTTTAATTATTTGTAATTGCAAACTGTCTGCAGCTGTATTCCTGTTACCTACAGAAATTTAAAGGTGTAGGCACTAGGAGCATCCAACTTTTGCTCTTAACCACCTCGAACAACTGGGCTCCTTATAAAGTCAATAGTGAGTGGCTGCCTCCCAATTTCATCATTCTGGATGGTTCTGTGGAGCAGCACAGCCCTCAGTTTTGAGTACTTTGGGAGCTTAGGAATTACACTTCTTCAACTCAAATACATGTCTGAAGCAGATACAATGAATAATTCCTCCGAACTCATCAGACCTTCCGAACAAAGAACCATATCTCATTCCACGCCCTGCCATGGACAAGCTGCTCCAAGCCCCATCCAACCTGGACACGGATGCTTCCAGGGATCCAGGGGCAGCCACAGCCCCTCCTAGCACCCTGTGCCAGGGCCTCACCAGCCTCAGAGAACAACAATTCCTTCTCAGTATCCCATCCAGCCCTGCCCTCTGGCAGTGGGAAGCCATTCTCCCTTGTCCTGGTACTCCAGGCCCTTGCTCTCATCCTCCAGGATGCCAAGAGGGCTCAGTTTGCAGCATCCAGTACAAGTTCATGCTCTCACATGACTCATGCCAATTCTCAAACCTCCCTGCCTGCAGATTCAGGGAACAACATGGAATGTGACTGAACACACAGATGTTATCACACAGCATCAGAGCTGGCCATGGGAAAGCTTAAGAGACTAAATAAATGGATCTTACAGTCCTGGCACCAGCTTGGTACTATCAAAAATGTCTTTCAACAAGGGAGATGCTCTGAACTGCTGCACCATCAATCAGGTGACAGAGGATAGACACTAAATATGCTACTCCTAAACACCTGTGCAAGAAATTGCTGTAAGCAATATAAGGATCAAATAGAGGAAAGGCAGCAAAGCGAGGGGAGAGATCTGAGGGACTTCTCCCAGTTTAGAAACCCTTTGCAATAAAAGGTGAATGGTTCCTCTGAAGCCCTCATGGCTCAGTGAGTAAAGAAACATCTGACGTTCATCACTACAGAAACTGATTCTTCATGAATAAAAGCTTTGAGAGCTTTCTCTTGTTTCTTACACTACCGAAAAATCCCATGCGTAGTGACTCCCATCATCTGAATGGCCCACTCTGATATCAGTTAAGTAATTCATAATCCTTCATTATTTACAGAAATGCACTTATTTTTGTTTACCACATGCTGTTTCAACACAAACCTCTTTAATCAGAAGTCAATTTGGAGGGCTCAGTTGCACAAAAATTTATTTACCAAGAGCAATAAAGTGTTGCCCTATCTAGTTTTTAGAATAGCCAGAAAGAATCATGAGACCTAAAAATATTCAGAGCACATAATACTCACCTAAAAGTCCCAATGAGCAACACAAAACCCCAAGCTGTTTCTGACACTCACCTTCCTTCAATGAGCCAGGTGCATTTTGTCTTGTATTTGTAATTTCCAGGCCCATCTGTGACATACCCTGAGGGTTCAGTGAGTCTGTAAGTAAAAAAACAAACACAAGCATTAGTCTCCAGTGGTTTTAAGCATCCAGAAATTATTCCCTAAATTTTGAAGATCCATCATTACATTACTGTTTACTTAAGAGCCACTATAAACAAACCAACTACAGCACACCAAAACCCAGCTGGGAGTCTTCTGCTGACCTGTCTGTGCAGGCTCCTGACGATTGTTCTGCAAGAATGACATCTTGAAGGACATCACTTCAAGAGGGATGGTTTCCCTGTCAGACTGATGTCATGGTTCCAAATCCACATGTATGGATATACCACCTAACCAGCAAAAGGAATTCCCAACAGAAGCTACATTTTTTCCTAAACTATTTATTTTCACAAACTGCACCATTCTTGCCTGAAGTTCAGATGAAGAGCATGGTGCAACCTCTCACTCGCTCTGTGTTTGCCTGTCCACAAACTCCCTGACAATCTCCTGAATGGAGGACTGATCCCCAAGGCCCATCCCTGGCAGCATCCAAGGCCAGCCTGGATGAGGCTCGGAGCACCCTGCTCCAGTGGAAGGTGTCCCAGACCATGGCAGGGGGNGCAAGTTATAAACTCCATCGAGGGCACATGGAGGCAGCAAATCACAGCCCTCTGGCAAAATCCAACTGTCCTACTTACAGCACAGCTTCAAAACAAAAACACTGTAAATCTAAACTTGGGAAAAAGAGAAGAAAGCAAGATCAGAAGTTCCCAAAACCAATATCTTGGAACCTTTTCTATGTCTTTCCCCAGTGATCTGCTAATGTTAATGTCTCATCTTTTTTAAACATTTTGGCTGAGTCAAAAATGATTTTCCAAACTTTTTTCCATCAAGCATTTTTAAGGCTGAGCTCTGATTCAAATTAAAAAGACAAAACCCACAGATTTTTAAAAAACACCTTCCTCTCTCTATAAATGAATTTATTGTAATACTTTTCAACCTGAGAAATTGAGCTGAAGATTTTTAAAAGTCAGTTACTGAAGTTTACAGGAAATGGACATTCAGTCAAGTGAAGAAAAAGCTCAGATTTTTGGAAGTACAAGAAGCATCTGGGCTTTCTATGGAGACACAGATGTAGGTGTAAACAGAGATTACATTTTAAAATATACACATACAGAAAATATAGATTCAGACTGGATATTGGGAAGGAATTGTTCCCTGGGAGGGAGGGCAGGCCCTGGCACAGGTGCCCAGAGCAGCTGTGGCTGCCCCTGGATCCCTGGCAGTGCCCAAGGCCAGGCTGGACACTGGGGCTGGGAGCAGCCTGGGGCAGTGGGAGCTGTCCCCGCCATGGCAGGGGTGGGAACTGGTTGGGCTTTAAGGTCCCTTCCAGCTCCAAGCACTCCACAATGCTGTGATTTATATTTCTTTTAAAATTTCAACATCTTTGAAAATTCAAACCATTTTACTGACCAGGAATTCACAAAAACAAATGAAACTTCCAAGTTGGAGGCAGTAACATCTAGTCTTTTTGTCTAAAATTTCATCCTTTGGAATATAATATCCATGGAAAAGCCATGAATCAAAAAGTATCAACACTGATAGAACTTTGCCTGAAACCAAGAGCAGAGATTCTGAAAACCTGAGCAAGTCTCTCGAGCTAAAAACAATCTCATGTCACGTGGCAAGCTCTCAGGGAGCCCCTGCTAATAGAACTCTTGGAACAATTTTATCTGGAAACAATTACTAATTCATTCACCACAGAAATGCTACCAAGAGTGATACAAAAAATAAAATAAAATAATCATCTTAATACTGTAGCCCCAGCCATGTCACATCTCAGGGGGAAAAAAAAAAAAAGAGTATTTCCACCTCAATGTAATTCAATGAAGTTTCAGCAAAACATTGGATTTAGTTTTAAAAACATAAGTCAAACATCTTTGATATGCTATTAGTACAAACTTACATCAGTAAGTTACTGAGACACCTTACTAAACTTCCTGCCATTATGGATAAATAAGGGATATTAAAAATCTGTAATACATCAGAGTTGACATCTCTGAAAGGAAAATAGATAGGAATTAAGTTCTCACTGCCTGGCCAGAGAAGAGCAGTAGCACCCATGTTCTTCTATAAATACTCTCCCAGACAGACAGAAATAAATCTTCAGCACAAAGGCAAACTGAAACTAGAATTTCATCTGCTCATTCAATACAGAAAGCTCAACTGATCTCCAAGCTCCAGTAAAAAAGCAAAGAGGCACCCGCTCCCCATGGCCAGCGCTGCCTGTGCCAGCCGGGACTGAGGGCTGGGACATGTCCCACACAGCGTCCGGGCCTTGTCTGGGGAGGGAACATGTGAGGAACCAGAGAAGGAAAAACACCCCAGGAATGAGGGACTTGGACACGGAAAGTTTTCCTGACATACATCAGGCTGCTCTCGCCTAGAAGGCTCCTGCCCCACATCATCTGTCACCAACACCACCAGGCTCAGGACTCTTCGGCCCCACTGAGAGCTTTGGGCGTCTGTGATGTGGGGCTCAACAAGGCCAAGTGCCAGGTCCTGCACTGGAGCTAAAGCAATGTCCTGCAGCTCCAGGATGGAGCAGAGGGGCTGGAAAGCTGGAAAAGGCCCTGGGGGTGCTGTGACAGCTGCTGGACAATGACCTCAGGGGTGCCCAGGTGGGCAAGAGGCCCCTGGCCCCTGCCAGCTCCCGATGGCAGCAGGGCCAGGGCAGTGCTCGTCCCTGTGCTGGCACTGCTGGGGCACCTCCAGTGCTGGGGGCAGCTCTGGAGAGCCCTGGAGGGACTGGAGCGAGTCCAGGGAAGGGAAGGGAGCTGGGAAGGGGCTGGAGAATTCCTGAGGGAGCTGGGAAGGGCTGGAGAATTCCTGAGGGAGCTGGGAAGGGCCTGGAGAATTCCTGAGGGAGCTGGGAAGGGGCTGGAGAATTCCTGAGGGAGCTGGGAAAGGAGCTCAGCCTGGAGCAAAGGAGGCTCCGGGGGGACCTTGTGGCTCTGCACAAGTCCCTGACAGGAGGGGGCAGCCGGGGGGGGTCAGGCTCTGCTGGCAGGGAACAGGGACAGGAGGAGAGGGAACAGCCTCAGGCTGGGCCAGGGGAGGGCAGGGTGGATTTGGGGAAATTGCTGCATGGAAAGGGCTGGAAGTGCCCAGGGCAGGGGTGGAGTCCCCATCCCTGGAGGGATTTAAAGCCCTGTGGATGTGGCACTTGGGGACACGGGTGCTGGGGATGGTTGGACTTGATGGTCTCAGAGGGTTTTTCCAACCTAAACAATTCTGGGATTCTATGGTATTTTTATGACTCAGATGGAGAAATCAGACACCAGAAAATATGAAAAGGCATCACATACCACTTGTCTTTGCTAACTTGGTAAAACATGTTGCTGCTACACAAGAAGTGCTTCCGTACTACCTGGGTGTTTCATCTCCTACTCTGCAAGGAGCAGCTGCTACACCTTAAGAAAACAAAATGTCAGGTCCTGTACTACAATACATACCAGGCCCTAAACTACAACATCAACTTTAAAATCTCCAGGGTAGAAGAAACAACTACAAGGATCTATTCACAAAACTCAGATTAAAAAAATACATAACTATACTGCATAAATACATACATATACATGCATATACACACAATACTTAAGGCTTGTTTCAAACTTCACTGTTCACAACAGTGTTGTGTACACTGAATTTTTCACTGATTTCCAAGTGGACTGCAGGAGATAAGAATCAAAGGGAAAGAAGAGAGTTAGGGAGCTGAACATACAGCCCACACATTCAGAGTCCCAACCTTGAGTGCTGCCTATTCCAGCTTTTTTAAAGAAAAAGACAAAAGAAAAGCAATGACAAGGAAGAAGATCTAACAAAAAAGAACTTCAAAGATAAATATTTTATGCAAAAAGATTCTGCATCTTTAATTACTCCCCACTCATTCTGGGAGCCCCTGAAAAGCACAAGACCAACACAAGAAAATCAGGCAGCAATCAATGGTATTTCCTGGGTAAACAGCCAAATCTGAGATTGGAAATCACCAGATAAATCCGTGTGTTTTTAATAACAACGTGAGTAATACTAGCAGCGTATATTTTTCAAATATAAATTAGTTTACACTGAGAAAATTCCTACATAGACAGGAACTTCACAACAAGGCAAAGCCTCAAAGCTCTTGACTAATTACCATCTAATAAATCTAAAGCAATCCTGTTGCTAGTGATTACAAGAACTCACAAAAAGCACCTTAGAATTTAGGATTAAATAATTTTGCAGCACTTACTTCCAAAGCATTGTGACATTAAAGGTACATTACATGCTGGCAACAGGGTGTTGAATATATTTCTTTTCATAGAAGTATATTAAAGAAAAAATGCAGCTTGCCTTTCCTTCATTACTCACCAGGAAAGGTAAGCAGGCTGGTTTGGTTTATAAAACATATTAAAATGTAACTTCTGAGTGGTCATCACTGGATCTCAAAATGGGTTTGCGTTACTTTCAGTCAGACTGCAGTGACACTGACAGAGAAGACTTATTAACAGCTTGTCTAGAGAAGCTTAGCACAGCCTTTTCACTAAAAAAAAAACCCAACCAAATAATAAAAAAAAACAAACAAAAACGCCAAACAAACCAAGCAAACAAAAACAACAAATGAAACAAAAACAAACAACCAAAACCACCAAACAAACCCAAAAACCTCTTGTCCTTCCTAATTTTGAAGTTGCTAAATCTGGAGAGTGATGCAAGCAATGAATTTTCCTCCTTTTCCCTTCTCCTTCACAAGGGCTCAAGCACTTCACAATCAAAAGTCATTGTTTCGGGTATATTTGGAGTTGAAGGCATAAAGAAAGGGCTGTTACAGCCTCTTACCAGAACAAACACTTTCTATCCTAAACTGATTAATAATTTGACTTTGTTCATGTTCTCACTTAAAAGCACTGAGGATAAAGGACATGTATTATAAGCACATGCTTTAATTTATAGTCATGGAATAGTGATCAGGCACACAGGGATGAGAGAAGCAGATACACAACCCAGGCAGCTATTTCATTAATTTCTAATGTAGAACAGCTAAATCCCTTCTTCTGCCACCTTGGTTCCACACCACAGATAAAGCTGGCGAGATGTAATTAACTACAGACCAGGTCTCACAGATGAAGGTAATGACATTACTGCAAAATCCACTCTGATAAGGATTTACACAGCAAGAGGTACCTAAAACAGAGACTGTGAACTGCTCCAGGTGTACACAGAGCATTCTCTCCTCCTCTCTCTTTAACATACAAACTCTCCAGTACAACTGAGATAAAAGTCCTTAAGGTGAACAAACTCATGCAAAAGTTACTGCTGTAGCATAATCATGGAATCCCAGAATGTTTTAGGTTGGGAGGGACCTTAAAGCTCCTCCAGCCCCACCCCTGCCATGGCAGGGACAGCTCCCACTGTCCCAGGCTGCTCCCAGCCCCAGTGTCCAGCCTGGCCTTGGGCACTGCCAGGGATCCAGGGGAGAGCTGCTCTGGGCACCTGTGCCAGGGCCTGCCCTCCCTCACAGGGAAGATCTTTTTCCTCACAGTAAAGATTTTTATCCTAATAATTAAAACACTTTTTTTTCTTTTTAAATTAAATTATAAAAACAATTAGAATTACCTAACCTCAACAGTAAGACAACAGAAACTATGAAGGAAAAGCTGATTTCCGTCCTCCAACCCCATTTCCCTCATCAGAAGCACTGAAAAAAACCCCAGAACTGTGCTGGATCCCAAACACCACCAGCATTTCCCCACTGCTGCCAAGCCATGGGTCAGAGACACTGCCTTGTGCTTCCACCCGTGCCTGCTGTACCAGAAACATGCTGGAGCTCCAGTCTTGGTCTTGCCTCTTAAGTTTTTCCAGCTATTAAATTTAAATTGAAAACATCCCTAATGTAGGTCCCTGCATATTCTCCCATTTCTTTATTCCCAGCCTCATCTCAGGGATGAGCATTTATTCACTGCATAACCTCAGCTTTATCTCTGCTGAACCAACCAGCCAAGCTGCACTATAAATGTCAACATCACTGTGTACCTTTACCACAAATTTTTCCTCATTCAAACTTACTGGGTAAAACAAAGAATAAAAGATATAATTATTATTAGAATTACACTGAAGGGGATGTGTTCTTCACATAAGCAGCACATTTTGTGCTGTTTGTCAGCACATTTTTCTGTGGCATTGTTCTATTATCTCTATATATCTTTGATCTCTGCTTTCACACTGCAACAACTCCAATCTTAGCACTCTTACTTCTTTGAACACCTTCCCCAGTGCCTGTATTTTACACAGAAACATTGCCATGACAAAAGGCCAGTTCATGAGGTCCCCTTGAAGCCCACCCATACCCACCACTCGTCCCTGAGACATCGGCCACGCAGATGGTGGACACTACAACAGCTCTCTATTAACCTAATCCAACAGTTGCACTCTACAACTGTTCCCCATCTGTTCCCCAGTCCACTTATTGGATCTTGGCCTAGTTCTTTGAAATAAAGATAATTTAGCTGAAAGTGTTTGTAATGCCAAAAAAACTGAAGTCTCCTCCTTTGCTGGTGGTCCCAAAATGCCCCTGGGGTTTGTGACAGGGAGCTGTCTCACCCACACCAGGCAGGAGGAGACAACAGAGCACAGTGGAAGCAAATGCACCTCACACATCATAAACCATCTCAGTGCAGCAGAAAAAGAATGTATCGATGTATCAATCCCTCTCTTTCCCTGGCACACAATGAACCCCTAAAACCTTGGGCCAAGAGCCCTTGCAAATGTCTTACCCCAAAACTTAACCCCCTGCAAGACAAAAGGACAAAGAAACCACATTACTGCAGTGGTCAAAGAGAACTATCAAAGGCTCGTGCACACAAGGTCTTTGGCTGTAGCAACATAAAACCACACAAAGATCAGGGAATTGATAATGAAAACATTGCATTTATTACTGAAACAGATTCTCAGCCAATATCATAATTTAATGACACTTTGATCAACTAATAAGGAAGACATTCTCAAGGATGCCACAAGTAGTAAAAATAATACAACAGCAAAGGAGCCCTTTAAGCATCAAATATTAAACCTGAGAGAACGAGGGAAGTGTGGACCCCCAGAAAAAAAAGTCTGTATGTTTATATCATACAAGGATATTCTGTCTGTCCCAAAAATGTCCTTCTCCTCACATGTGTTACTGTAAAGAATGAAAGGCACATTATATTTGTCTCGAAGGAGGGCACGGAGAAGAATTTCATTGAGGGGAGGTGTTCTGTTCCACAGAACACCAATAATAAAAGAAACCAACAATTTATCACTACAATCTCCTAAAATCTATTCAGATTATTCTATTTTCAACCTCATTTCAGAAAAATCTGCTCCCAGGCATTCTTCCTTCAGCCACATGACCTCTCACTCCTACCAGTCCATCCAGCACATCCACCTGAAGGATACTGGGCAGCCACTCAAGCAGGACTGTGATGTCAGGGAGCAGAGCCCAGGCCAGCACCAATGCCAGCCCAAGAATCCAGCTGAGTTTGCAGCTTTGCTCTCTCCCATGAACAGCGGATGACACCAAGCTGAGTGGTGAGGGTGACACACCTGAGGGATGGAATGGCACCCAAGGGGACCTGGGCAGGCTGGAGAGGTGGGACACTGCAAAGCTCCTGAGGTTCAACAACGTCAAGGGCAAAGTCCTGCACCAGGGTCAGGGCAATGCCTGTTATCAGAACAGGCTGAGGATGGAGAGCAGGACATGGCCCAGCCCAGAAACCTTCCAGCCCTGGGATGATCCCAGCATGGGCAGCAGGAAAGGTGGGAATTGTGCCCTGGAGCCACCTGAGGTGAGAGCCAAGCTGCAGAGCTGCCCCAGCCCTGGGGCCAACAGCAGCAGCACCTGGAGCTGCTGGAGAGAGCCCAGAGGAGGCCCCGGAGCTGCTCCAGGGCTGGAGCCCCTGTGCTCTGGAGGCAGCCTGGGAGAGCTGGGAATGTTCCCCTGGAGAAGGGAAGGCTCCAGGGAGAGCTGGGAGCCCCTGGCAGGGCCTGAAGGGGCTCCAGGAGAGCTGGAGAGGGACTGGGGCCAAGGTATGGAGGGACAGGACACAGGGAATGGATCCCAGTGGGAAAGAGGGCAGGGCTGGATGGGAGATTGGGCAGGAATTGTTCCCTGTGAGGGAGGGCAGGCCCTGGCACAGGTGCCCAGAGCAGCTGTGGCTGCCCCTGGATCCCTGGCAGTGCCCAAGGCCAGGCTGGACACTGGGGCTGGGAGCAGCCTGGGACAGTGGGAGCTGTCCCTGCCATGGCAAGGGGTTTGGAACTGTATGTCTTTAAGGTCCCTTCAACCCAAAACATTCTTGGATTCTATCTTTTAGCACCTGCAGAAACTATTGCAAATAAGCACCCAACTTCACAATGTAAACAAGCAACACTTATGTTTGCCAATAACCAGGGGACAGAAAGACAGGAACAAAAAAGCTGTCTCCTAATTTCTGATTTTACAGGAACTTTTCATTTCCACATACATATTGGTACAGAATTCTAAATACTTCCACAAACACTTCATCCGTTCTTCTCCCTTCCCTCTTCCAGTTCAAGCCAGCTGTTCCTCCCTCCCACAGACTGTTGTGCTAAATTCGGTATCACAGCAAGAAAAAGAATGATTTGCAACCCCTTACAGAAAAGCATGAGTAGCATTTTCTCCAAACAACTCATGTTAATGAAAGTGATTTCACACTACATAGAAAAAAAGGAGCTAAATACCAAACACTTCAAGTATCTAATGAAGGCAGGTGTACACAGTTGGCTTGCTTGAGAAGTTCCCCTTTGTTAAGCAGAACAAAACTCAAAAACAAAGAATAATCCAGATGACTCTGAAATTCGGCAGGACTACACTGACATATGAAAAATGTGAATACCGAGCACTCATCCAGCTGTGTGTTCTCACCCACAACTATGGGATGGGAACTCACCTGCAGCACTTTACACTCAAACACGCAGCCAAAATCCTGCCTTAGCAAATGGAGAAAAGACCAAAAGATTCATGTAGCTTTGATTAAATCACCTTAATCCCTTCAATGAAAACTTTCTACTGCTGGCACACGTCACTTTAACCACACAGCCAGCCAAAGCTTTCCCACCAGCTCCTGGGAAGAATTAAATAAACCCACAGTGCTCAAACCATCCTAGTGTTTATTTAAGTGCCTGAGCAAATAAACCAAATGTGAAAGTCACCCAGTAACTCAACAGCTCCAGACTCCAGGAGGTGCAGAGTTTGAGGGACTTTCAAATGCCAGAGTGATTGTCAGCCTCACTGTGACCGGTCTAAATCTCTTAAGGAATGGGGTGGGTTTAGGCACTATAGACTGCTATGCCTTATTAAATGCATCATAAATTTTACAATTTAGATCAGGTATTTCCTAACCCACCAACAGAAATTCTTGGCTATTAAAACAACAGGCTTTGCTTCCTTACCTGAGCAGAAAAAGCAGCAAGAAAAGTTGGTTTTGGTAAAAGAAAACCCTTCTAGAAAATAAAAACAGGCTGGGAGAGCTGGGATGTTCACCTCGAGAAGGCTCCAGGGAGACCTCAGAGCCCTTTCAAAAGCCTAAAGAGGTTCCAGGAGAGCTGGAGAGGGACTGGGGCCAAGGCATGGAGGGACAGGACACAGGGAATGGCTTCCCAGTGCCAGAGGGCAGGGCTGGATGGGAGATTGGGCAGGAATTGTTCCCTGGGAGGGAAGGCAGGCCCTGGCACAGGTGCCCAGAGCAGCTGTGGCTGCCCCTGGATCCCTGGCAGTGCCCAAGGCCAGGCTGGACATTGGGGCTGGGAGCAGCCTGGGACAGTGGGAGCTGTCCCTGCCCTGGCAGGGCTAGAATGAGATGAGCTTTAAGGTGCCTCCCAACCTAAAACATTCTGGGATTCCATAACTTTTTAAGCACACTTTAATCAAGCAAAGACTACGTGAAACCATTTTATTCCTGGAACAAACCTTAAAAACACAGAAACAATGCACTCATTAGCACATTACACAGAATTTGTGGTTGTGTCAGTGTCGCCTTAGCAACAGTCTCGCTACAATATTTTTACAATCCAAGACCTGTTAGCAATTCTTTCTAGGATAAGTAGCTCTGGAGTGTTTGTCTGTGAAATACACTTGGTTCCCTCTTGGTCACATGCAGCATCCATTCCTTCGTTGTGGAGGCAGATGTTCCTGCATGGTAGGGGGGGTTTGTCTTTTCTTGTAGTAAGGCAGTGTCTAACATGCTGATCTCTTGATAATCACTACAAACAAACTCTTCCTTCAAAAAAATCAAGAACACAAAACAACATATACAACACATGAATAGAGCAAACAAAAAAATACTGCAATTTTGGACATCCGACTCAGCCAGCAAAGAGCTAAACACCCTGAGGGAAGATGTAGCTGTAAAAATCATTGCTTGGCCATATGCACCTTTCCTATTGCCTCTAAAATGACTTTGAAAGGAGTTATTCTGGGACGGTAGTGGGAAAAAATGAAATTCCATCTGCTCGCAACAGATTTGTGACAACAAAAACAAAGACAGTGGCTCAACACTAGTTATGCAAAGTTTTGAAATAACCCCTCACTTCGCTACCAAGCCGAACATGACTGACAGGCCACCTCTCTGCTAAACAACTCTAAAAATAAAGTCCCAGCTTCTTATTTAGGATTCAGTCATCACCGACTCTTTCCTCACTCTGGTAACATCCATAGGAAATGGCCCTAAGATGAAGGAGGGTTTAGATTAGATATTAGGAATAAATTATTTTCTACAGGAGAGATGAGGCGCTGGCACAGGGTGCCCAGAGAAGCTGTGGCTGCCCCTGGATCCCTGGAAGTGTCCAAGGCCAGGCTAGACAGGGCTTGGACCAGGTTGGGATAGTGGAAGGTGTTCCCACCCATGGCAGCAGGATGGAATAATAGGATCTTTAAGATCCCTTCTAACCCAAACCATGCCATGATTCTAAAAGCCTGTTTCCACTAACAAGGAATTGTGCACAAAATACTGCTGTGTTTGCCTTAGTTTATTAAGAAAAACAGGAAAGGAAAAGGTTTTTCCTCATTCTATTTTCCCAGTTAGCTTCCTACATTTTCATTTCATTATCTCGATTCATAATCAAGACAGCTTCAAACATTATTTATAAGAGAAACACTGACCACCCCCAGTCCACACCCTTAGACCTTGTAACGAAAAGTTCATTCCTGCTTTAAAATTGCATAGAGAAAGAAACAATACTTCACTATACCCTAAGACAGAGCACTAGGAGAACCACTTAAGTGGAGTCCTCGAGAGCAGAAACCCCTAAGGCACTTCACAGAGTGCTTCTCTCGGGCACACTCCAACACTGCTGCATTGTCCGCGCCCGGACGGCGTGGGAAGCATTTCGAGGTGTTCATGTGGGTGTCTGCCAGGCTCTCTTCCTCTTGGATATGTTTTTGTCCCAGGCCCAAATCAATTCTCTGCCCTGCTATGAGGAACACACACAGGTATAGCACAGGTGTAACACCGAGGGCAATCTTGGTGCCAGTCCTCGTTTCAGATATTTAACACAATAAATACCAAACTTCAGGTCAAGGGAGGAAATGCCAGCTGAATGCTTCCCAGACCTAACCACGGATGCATCATAAGGTCAGTAACTTCCTCTCATCTCCTGTACTTTAAATTAATCTGTCAGAGGTAATTTACAGGATAAGGAATAAGAAGTGAAGCAATCACAGAGATAAATTACTCTTAGACATATGAAAAAATCCAAAGGTACCAGGCACTGAACAACAGCTTTCAGGAACCATTTTGTTCTTATGCTAAAATTATCTATGCAAACGTACAAATAAAAATTTATAGTTTCATGACCAAAAAATTAAAAATACTTTTGAATGACATTTCCTAGGAAATTTTAAAATTCCCACATCCAATTACAAAGTCACTTCAAGTATCTGGACCACGAGTGCTTGACCAGGCAAGGTCTCCATAGCCCAGGTCATGTCAAATCCCTGTTACACCTGAACACACAGAGCTGAAACCTCAAAAAGTAAACATGATTCCCACAGCAGAGGGAAAAGTGGTGCTCAACTCTCAACAGTGTCAGTGCCTGAGATGAGCTCTGGGAAGAAGGTGAGCTGTCACAGCAGTCCACAATAGGGACAAGTAAGAGCAGGTTGAAGACCTAACTTGTTTTTCCCCTTCATCCCACCAGCAGGAACAGCTGCTTTCCTGCCTGCCAAGAGCTCTACAGTAGTATTTTGAGCTTTTTCCATCTCGTTATTTAATTTATTTATTAAAGCCTGATAGGGGAAAAGAGAGACAAAACTTGCTCAAAGTACTGAGTTTTATTTAGATTAAGACAGGCTGTTCAAACTGGCTCAGAGTCAAATGGTTCTACTGACTACATTCCTGGTTTAGAAAGAGTGGAAGCAATT
>VZTN01011618.1:0-11859 GCA_013400515.1 Erpornis zantholeuca
TTTTAAAATGATAATTTTTACTGTATTTTCTGAACACTGTCGGCAAAAATCAAGTCTGGATTCAACCTGCAATTGAAGTATCAAATTTAAGTTATCACCTTAATATTCCTGTTTCTTATAGTAAGAAAATTTGAAGAGAAATAAATTAACACTTCTGTACAC
This sequence comes from Erpornis zantholeuca, assembly GCA_013400515.1. Lineage (NCBI taxonomy): Eukaryota > Metazoa > Chordata > Aves > Passeriformes > Timaliidae > Erpornis > Erpornis zantholeuca. The sequence goes on from VZTN01011618.1 coordinate 163, forward strand.
AGTGTCAGGTCATTCAATATGGACTAAAATTGTATTATCATCCACTAATTAGAGTGAGGCCAAGTTACAGTTATGGAAGAAACCTTATTCTATCAGTTTCCTAACCTTTCTTATACCTTTTCCATTCTTCCTTAAAAATTCATAGAGAATGTAACAAAAGCTAAATGTTAGCCTGAAATGCTTCGTCTTCAAAAATATCAAGTTAACATGTATGGATACCGGCCACTTAAAAAAAAAAATCTTTTATTTTTTTGACTTATCACAAGAGCAGACATGATCTTATAGATCAGTGAATGTCATAGATGTTTTATTGGAATTGACATGAAACAGAAAAAAAAAGCTTTTGTTTTTTTAATGTCTGATCTAGATAACATTTCTATCCTTCAGTGCAAACAATTGGAGAAATATCACAGTATACAGTTCATCATATCTGTTATTTGCCAGTAAGTTCAGGCACTTCCAGCAGAAACTCAAGATCTAAATAATAAATAACATATGGCATTGCTGTTACCTGTAAAGCAATAAGCTTTGCAGCACTTTACATATCACACATTCATATGGTCTTAATTCCTATGTTTCTTTATAAAAAAAAACCAAAACACTATTTTTTTCTGATTTCTTAACTTCAATTAATGTCTCATATTCTATCCAATAGCACTTCAATAGCATTGAGAAGAGGCCACATATTTATATTAACTACCAATTTGCTGCTTCTTAAAACTAGAGCTTTCAGAAAAAGTTCAGACATTAATCCAAAATCAGGATAAAATTCCTGAATTGTTTTATAGAACAGTCAGGTTTTCCACAAAAACTGACTTTCCAGAGCTCAGACATAACAAAATGAGTGTGCAATCAAGCCTACATACCGGAAAACTGATGGCTATAGTAACAAGTATATTAAGTCAGTACACTGGGCAAAGGTTCTCTTACGGTTACAGTCATTTGACCTTTAGCCAGCTCTTAATGCCCCTGCCAACCCTCTAAAGATGGAGATTTGCAGCAGCTTCTTGTCTGAAATAAGCCATGAAAAGATTCTTCTGAACCCACTGTACAAGCATTCATTTAAAATGTCATGAATGTGCATGAAATCAGAGTGCTTCTAACAGCTTACTTTGCAGCTTCTGTTTAAATGCACTAACTCTGAACCACCAGAGGATAAAAGGACTCAAACCTTGCAGTCTGGCACTCATGGACCTAAAATATACACAAGCACCTCTTCACAGGTGTGTTTACCTAGTTTAAACCTTATTTAAATAGACTCTTGATGCACACACTTTCCACAAACACCTGCTTCTCCCACTGTAGTCATGACTTGCACAAGGCAGTTGCAGTCAGTCATTCCTGTCCTAAAGCCATCCTACACACCAGCAGGCAGCACTTTGGGCGTGAAAATCCTGGTTACTGACTCAGTCCCCCGGCCAGAGCAAAGCACAAATTCTGCAATGAGAAGAATGACTACAGAAGTATCTGCTCTTACCTCTACATCATACCAGAACGGTTTGAAGATTTCAACACCCAGAGAAGCATTTAAAGAAACCAAATCCTCATGAAATCATGGAAAAGCAGATTTATAATGAATTCACATTTCCAGCTATTTGTGGTTAAAAAACCTTTCCCTGCTGACCTAGAGAGCATCCTAAGTTGGAACCATTCATTAAAGAGACAGTGCTCAGTTATCACTGGATATTAAGAAGAAGCTTCCTTTTGTTGACCTATAGCCATAACAAAACTGACAAAATGAACAAATATTTCAACATCCATACATATTTTTCAGGGTACTCAGCTCACTTTAAAGAGCAGTCAAATGGAAGCTGTGGTGACAGTGGCCCTAGATCCAAACTTGTATCAATACTGTTTTTCATCAGTTTTAAAATAACTTTTGAAGATGTAGCTGTATTTCAATATTGCATGCATGGACAAAGCTTGCTAGTCATTGCTTCCATATGGTCATAATTCAGGAGACCGACTTCTGCTTTTTCTAAGCACTAGAAATATGAGACACGCCATCAAACTTAAGCTTATTATGCTCATCTTAGCATAGCAAGCATTCAGCTATTAAATTTATCTTGGATTAACTTATGAATCACCCAAGACAACAGAACCTCTATGTTTCCTTTCTGTTTTTCAGGTGAGTAGTATTAATAATAACTAAAATATATGCAGCCCATGAAAGTGTAAAAATGGCATCCAAGAAATCAACTGACAGTGGATCAGAGCAGATGTGCTGTTCATTTTCAAATTATTAAACTCTTTTTATAAATCTGCATAAAATTGTCACAGAAATTAAGTTTTTCTATCAGAATTTTAAAGACAAACTTTAAAATATATTTCAGGTTCAAGGCCCTTATCTAGGTATGCTGAACTGTAGAAGTGAAGTTACTCTTATCATATCATGGGACTGTGCTGAGCAACATATCTTCTCTATATGCTTTCTCTAAGAGCACATGTAGATGTTACAATAGGATGGGATACCATATTTAGTTGCAGGCAAGCTTTCCAGTATATAATTTAGTTACTCTTGAGGAGCAATACTTTGAAACAGGAATCTTTAGCTGCTGGGGGCATACAGTGCATCTTTATACCCTTTACCAGGGTATTTCAGCATCACAGCCATCACAGAGTTAATACCCACTAGCTCAGAGGAGAACAAAAGGTACTCCACTGCAACATGCCTAACATTTACATTGCCTCTCTTTGCTCATTAAACAGGTTTTGGTTAAATAATGAACAAACTGTATTACAGACTCCGATGAGAATTCCAAAATTATAAATCAACTGGTAAAGCCCAGAGGAGAATGAAGGGAGTGGGAGGGAAGGAAGGATAATATTGACTAATATAAAGGGCGCAGCTTGACAGTGGATATTCCTGCCACACCTGATCAAACATGCTCCGTGGGGGAGGGGAAGGGAGGGAGAGAGCAAGAGGGGAGATGGGACAAGGCAGCCTGAAATTTGCATCCGGAACAGATTAAAATGGGTTCTTGGGGGATTGAGAAAATACATAATATATATTACTATAAATGCAAAATTGTACTAAAAGCTAACTCAAATGTCAAAGATTACAGCTTGAATAAATTTAAATATAAAAGCAATGCGTTTCCATGAGCTAATGAAAGAGACGTGAAAGGAAGGTCTAGGGAAAAAAAAATCACCAAAAAACCCCTGTCCTGAGGACTCGACTTTTGATTGCCTGGAAGATGATGCAGGAGACTCTGTATCATCCAAAGTATTGCTTGAGAACAAGTCCATGTCTAAAATGGAAAAAGATGGAGCACAGCAATGATGTCCTATCTCAAGACACTAGTCAGTAAATAGCAGTCAGTGAAGCTGAAATTACCTGTATAAAAGAATCCCATGTTGTCAAACCAAGATGCTCTCATCCCCATATACAAGCAATTATTATCTCAGCATGAACCACACTTACATGATGACTAATACAAAGGGAGTTTCTGAATCTCTCAGTACATTAAACTTTGCTTTCTCTAACATAAGCAGATAGTGAACTTGCATTTTTTCCCCAACAAGTCAACAGCAGGTTGTATCTAGATAAATGCTCTAGATAAATGGCCAGTCCCTGACATTTACTTATATTGCATTTATTTGAGCATCCTGACATTCCCTGCTCTTGTTGATGAGAAGAGATATTTGCAATAATGGCAAAGAACTTCAGGAAGCTTATTTGAAAGAAAATTTTATCTCATAGAAGGAAGGAAAGGAAAATTTCCTCCCAAAACGGTTTTGGTGACTGCACGCATATCTTACAGAAGGTGAGTGAGCTTACAAAAAACTCTACAAATCCAGACTGTCATGTAGTCCAGGTACAAGCATAACATCCAGAACAAAGACACTATCCAGAAATACAAGCTGTTCAAGAGTTCCCTATGATGTGACAGAAAAATCCTGCTTACAACCACAGGAAGTTGACCTGGCAAAGAAAAGCACAGCATTACATTTACAGGCACAGAACTGGCAGATGTCCTCAGCACTTCTTGCCATCACTTGGAACAGCACTACTGTACTTCTAAGGAACACACTTTTTATGGGATTCCAGACTCAGCACTGATGCAAGAATGAGCATGCTTCACAGTTAGAAATGCAAGCAGTCCATCTCAAACGAAGGCTGAGTGCAGTTCTGAAGACTCACTGTCATAAAAGGGACCAGAAATAAAGTTCACTTTCAAATACTACAATCAGTAAGAGAAATCCTGGGAAGAACGTGCAGAATGCCATATCGAGTTTAGGATTAGCTTCACCTCCAGATTCTCAACACATACTTGGGTTACACTTAAACAATCACTCCTGAAACTACAAAAACAAAAGATGTTGGGGGAAGGGGAGAAAGATGGGTTGTGAGGAAAAAAAATGGTCAAAATACACACCACAGCCTTGTGTTCTACTTCTGTTATCAATATAGATTTCCAGTTTCTTTCAGTGTAGGTGATCACAAAGTAGGTCTTTCACTTAAAATCCAAGAGACCCAAATAGAAACAGAGGTCTGTGCTTCATTTATTACATGTTAACACATGATGAAAGCTAACAAACTTATGTGAGGAAAGAATGTGAGGAAAAAACAGATAGAAAACCACTTTCTAAGCAGATTCTTTCCATCATTCACTGCTCAGAAAGCATAAATAAAGCACAAAAAAGCAATGCATGATAGTACACCAGATTTCATATATTAATACAAGCTTCAGTATATCAAAGAAACAGGCATGTTTATAAAAATATGTGTGTGCATATACACACAAATACATATATACATACACATACATATACATCTGTATCCATATAGACAGTGGCAGCAGTGGTATTTCTGTGCTAGTTTATATTATTTGTCTAAAAGTATATGCGTATTTCCTCTTCTCTTGTTTTTCAATAAACGACTTCTGGATAATAAATAAGACAAATAAGTACACCTGTGCATTTTTTTGCATATACCCTAGAAGGTGCACATACCTGCTGACTTTTGTAGAAGCTTACCTGTTATATTATTCAGCACTTCTTTTAGGCGGCTAAAGCTATGCAGAAGGGGATCCCTTTCTTCATCCTATAGGTTATATATAGGAAGTAATTAATGAGGCAAAGATATTCCTGAAGACAAACCTTAATAATTGCTCTGTCAAAGACCTCAGCATCATATTCACAGAAGTGGTTTGAGTCCATCAGTGTCAGCATGTTTACACCATCAAATCCAAGAGAAGCATTTTTATTTTCCTGACAGTGCTCCCCAATATCATAAAGCTCAAATGTCAAAGCATAGGTCCAAGACTGAGCATTCTGGTTTGGTTTTATTGTCCTTAGAAGTATTTCTGATTAGCCTTCTGCTGTTCAACAAATTTCACTGCAAATCTAACTCATACCATATTGAAATGGCTCATCTGGATTTGCTATAATGTTAATCTATGCAGATTGTAATGGGAACAGAAATACAATGACATTTGATGCCATTAAAATAACTTGAAGGAAGAATCACAGTGCAATATTTATATGAATTAGCTGCATCCTTTAGCCTTAACCTATCTTTATGATATTAAAATAAGGAGGAGCAGCAGTCCCTCCAAGCTGAGTGCAGCCGCACCCACGGCTCGGATAGAGAGGCCGTGAGCTCCAACGAAGAAATGCCTGCTAGAAAGAAAAAGGGCCCTGCCCTTTGACAAACTGAAACCACTTGTGCTGGATGACAGCCATCTGCTATTCATGTGACATTCCGAAGTGCACCATGATACAGCATGCCACATCCACACATTTACACTGTGGCAGCCATAAACCTACCACAGCATGGTTAGACTGTATTTAGAGCTTTTACCAAAGCAGGTTTGAAAGTATTAACATGTTTTAGTCAGGAATATGGAGAGCAGCAACAAAACAGAGCTGAAAACAGATACTATGCCGTATGAAAAAATTAAAAATACTCTATATATAGTGATTTTCCCACTTTTTATTTCATGGTTTTCATGATGAAGACTGTCTTCTCTAAGAGGGCACAAAAGATACATAAAAACATTGTGCTACATAAAATAACACCATATATTCAAATTCCCTGATATTACAGGCAATAAAAGTCTAAATGAGATGATTCCCACATGGAATACAAAGTGGGGTTTTCATATTTACAGGACAAAAAGGTAGAAGACTTCCAACTTTGTAGCTTTTACACTCACTGGCACATGAGAAACCCAAAACAATGTAAACAATGTAGAAAGTTATTCCAACTTTACTTAAAAAAATACTATAATAAGTGCTAAAAAAACCTGAGGTACTTTTCCAAAGCTAGGTGGTTTCTGCCAGAGGTGTTTCTACCTGCTGCTACAGATAGCAACATTTCAAGGTAACTTACCAGATGTGTGTGAGTGCTCCATCGGGCATTACGCTTTATGGCTCCCACCACTGCATTGATTTCACCTTGTACAATGTAAATGTTCTTATCCACCATCCTGACAATTCTGAAAATAAAAGTAATTCAAATTAATCTCTCCAGAGTAGTTGTCTTCCTCAGATAAAACCAAGTTGACCCTAATCAAGAGAAGGCCTGCAGTGATGCAAGCAACTCTTTCAGATTTTTGTGCATGCACTAAATACAAGTTATGACATAATAAATACAAGTATTTTATCAAAAGGAAGACACTTTTCCATAGTGTGTTTTCAAAACCATCAGAGCAGACAGTTCTAACAGGATCTTTGTAATGCAAGAGATCACTTTGCCTAGGCACATTCCTCATTTTTTTCCCTGTCTTTTTCAGTTCACAAAAAGATAAAGTGCTGGGGTACCTGGACAGACATCCATGACAATGCAGTAACACATGCATCTCCAGCACTCATGCAGATTCCTGCAACCCTACATGGAACACAAAGCTAACCTCGTACTCTCTTAAGTAAGCATCAGTGAGTTGAACAAACTGGACAGAGCAAACCTCTTAGGGACTTAAAACGTTGACAAAATAAAGTAATTTGTAAGATGTTGATTTCACACTTGCTTCACAAAACAAAGCTTTCAAGAAAGCAGGAAAGTAAAAAAGACGTAAGACTCACAAAGAAATGAGCAATACTTCAGACAAAATTGGATGGAATACAGGGAGAAAAAGTGAGATAGCTAAAGGCAGACACTTAGGCTCCTGTAGTCTGAGGTCTTACAGAGAAAAACCTTAAACTCATGCACCCAGAAGGAGGCAGAAGAGTGGGAAAGAAATTAAAAGCAAGAAATATTTGTAGAGAAAAAGAAACAAAGAGTGAACTACGATGGGACTGTTCTCTTTATATTAGCTGTAGCCCAGATACAGTCAAGCATAAAGAAATAAGAACGAAGGGGAATGAACAGACACAAATGTTTATAAATAATAAACAGGACTTATAAGGAGGCCAAAGAGACAGATGATACCATGTCCATAAATGAGAAGGATTTAGTGAAATGGTAGCCAAATAATGACACATTTTCAGGAGAATGAAAGGAAAATGAGGACTCCAGCTTGAAATCACAACAGGTCATCCACAGGGAAGAAAAAGACTGGAAACAGGTGAACCATTGATCATAACACCTCAAATCTGACAGGCTCATTTAAAGGACTCAGCTGGGAAGGGGAGGCAGGAGGTAATAAAATACAGAGAATATGAGAAGGACTTTTGCCCACGCAATAAAAGCAGAGCTGGAAGGAAATGGTTTTGGTGGATTACTCAAGAGTTCAGAAAGACCACCACAGAAATTCAGAACATACACCCTGGATCTGTCAGGCTTCATGTTAATTAACATATCTGAATTATCAACAACACTTCAAATACACAAATATCCCCTGAAAGAAAGAGACTATTTATGGAGTCCTGAAACAAATTAATGGAAAGAAAGTAAAGCATTATAAAAAGATACCTTATCAAAGGACAGCATCAGATTAGTTGCTTCATTTTTTCAGGTGTTTGCAATAGAATGAATAATCTTACAGCAAAATTGTTTATTTCATTAAATGAATTATACATAATGGTCTTCCCAGGTGTAAGGCAATAATTTAAGGGCAAAAACAAAACTATTGTGTAAAAACAGTCATGACAGACAAATAGTGCTTCCAAGTAATTTGCTTGCGCCCTGAAAAGCAAAGGTGTATATTCTTCCTCCACAGCTGTACATAACAGAACCACCAATACACTTCCTATTCATGTGGCTAATGCCTGAGAGATCTCCCATCCTCAACAGTAAATTACTCCATATATTATTCATATGATTGCATTGAAATACCATTGATTACAATTTTTTCTATTTTACTTTATTGTCCTTGTTTTAGTACAAGGCATGAATGGGAGATTTCTCCTTCATGCAAATTCCTTGCTTATTTATTTTTTCTTTCAATAATTCCATTATTTTCCATATTTCTACATGGGCAGATTCAGGGCTCAAAATTCTGGTCTACAGAAGTACTTCTGAGGAAATACTTTATACATTCATATTTGTCAAACCTAAGTTTTTCCTATCTTCACTGTTACAACCAGCATTGAACATGTAAACTGTGCAGCATCATTCCAGGCATTTAGCAAACTGACATGGAAACATTATTTCAAAAAGCATGTAAACACCAGACAGGTATTACAAAGCTTGCACATATATAGATACTCAATAGTTTTGACAGTACTTAAAGTGATGCCAAAGTTTAAATGCTCTTCTGCATACTACTGAATCTGCTTGTAAGACTCTTATTTCTTTTTCATCTTAATTATTTTATGCTAAAAATAGAGGAAAAGTTTGTTAAACTCAGTCTTTCCTGAATGTAGACTTAAGAAGCCCAGCTAACTGCAAGTGGCATAATATGAAGAAAACAGACAAAAACCTCCAACACACACCTTTTCCTTTTAACCTGATCCTTTCAAGCAAGGGTGCAAAAATTCCTTGTTACTTGGCAGGGCTTTCCTGAAATATTAAAACCCTACAAAACCTAGGGGAGTATTTCATTGCTAACTGTCTAAGAAGACTCAATGAAAATGCAGTCTTTTCCTCACTGCAGACTCCATTAAATCTAACTTTATTCAAAGCACAAAAATTCACTTTATGCATGCCAACAAACTCTCTTGACCAATGCAACTGAAACAACCTATCATGCTGGTGATGCAAATTCACACTCAGACCTCTGAACATCAGACATACAGCTCACTTCCCCACCAACACTCGGTAGAGATGGAAGGAAATACTGCTTTATATTTAAGCTTGCAGCTACCCAGGCAATAGAATACACATATTCCAAAGTAAACCACAAAGCCAAATACCCTCACTTATGCAAAGGACCCTTGCAACTTCATGTTGGAGAAGGAAACAGAAAATAACTACAGAGTGAGCAGGAAAGACAGACAACTATTTTCAGAGAGATGCACCTTGTAAGCTAAGCCCACCAAAAGAACCATTCATCCCTGTAAAAATTAAAAAGTTTATTTCTAGTGATGGATATAACTTCACTAAACCCCAAACTTCCCAAAGGCTACCCTTTTTAAATGATTAGATAATTTCTGTATGTGTTCCGTCAACAGTATTATCACCACAAGCAACAACTTAGAGCTCAGTATAGATGTCCTGTATTGAAAGAAGTTTAAAGATTGAAATGAATGCTGTGAAGCAGCAGAAAAAAAAGTTACACAATTGATCAGGCCAGCACTGAATTATCAGCTGGGTTTACAAGAGCATGGTGGGAGTCAAGCAAAACCACTAGACGTTTGTTCAACTTAGAGGAAAAAAAATGTTAACATGAATTTGGGCTTCCTGTTACAAAGGTATGATCTGAAGAATGGGATATTGTAAAACTGTTGTTTGAACAGGTTAACAGAACTAATACTGAAGATCATTAAAAATTTTGAAACAACCTCCCTAGCAAAAGCATTGCTTGAATAACTCTTGACCTCAAATCAAGAATGTATGCCTTTCTTGCAAGCAATCTTTACTAAAACACAAAAAGACAGTGGACTTAATACAGAAAGAAATTGATTCAGTTCTGTGGTCTTAAGTTAGGAAAAAAAAAGAAAAAAAAAAAGAAGGGTACCTACTGAATTTCAAATTCTTTTTAGCTCCTTAACAGTTAGTTGTATATAAACTCCTATTTCTTTGTCAAGACAGATTCATACATCTGCTTAAAACTGCAGACTAGTCCTCAGATATGCTTTTGCACAAAAGTTCAACAAGCAGCACAGTGAAAATGACAGCTCCAAACTAAGGCAACAAGGTGCCCCAGCCATCACGTGAAGAAGGGAGACTGTTAACTTTCACAGCCTCACTAATTGTGAGGAACAGAAAGTGGGAAAAGGTCAATGCCAGTCATGTCATAAATGAACAAAAGCTCATGTTCATAACCTCAAAACCTTCAACAGTGTTCTATGGACAATAGTTATCACTATTCTGAGACTTCTGAAATAGCATCACACATAGAATCTTCATATAAAAACACTGACAAGATTTACACCTGCAAATTTTATTTCACACATGCACTGAACACTCCATTCATCAACCTCAGAACCTGTTACCCCTACACATCCCAATGAACAGGAACCCAAATTATTCCTGTATTACCACAGGAAGTCTTGGGTCCAGTTTTAGGAAATACTCCCTCTTCTGCAGCAAAATGTTTGCAATTCTTCTGGAAACAAGCAAGAGTTAGAATCAGAAGCAACAATGTCTGGCAGACTTCCATCAAGTCACTTCTTCCTATCATTAACTTTAGCCTTCAGCTATGGCAACCAATTTAAACCCAGTGAAACTACTCCCATAAAGAGCAGTAATGAAAAACAACATAACCACAATATAGAAACTCAATATTTAAAAGTAAGCCTCTGTCAAGCTAAATTTTCACTGTTTTTGACAATGAAGTAATAATCTACATAGCCTCTGACCTAGATTTGGCCATCAGAGTCCTAATACAATACACTGCTACCAAAACGGAACACACAACCACGAATCACAAACAATTCCTGACTATCGCCCAGACAGCTAGGTTTCCCAGAAGCCCAACTGGCAATGAAAAAGCATCTTTTCTTCCTCCTAAACCTCACATGGTAGGTACATGAACCTCTATAGGGAAATTTAACTTGCTTGGGTTTTTCAAGTAGTACCTGTTCTGCAAAAAGCACCACATGCAGCAAAAGTTCAGAGAACTCAGGATGTTTCTCCAAAGGCTAGCTCCTAATGCGTGGACAAATGTGATATTAAGCAATAATTCATAAGTATGGAAAGGAACTGTGCAGTCCTGGGCTTTTAATGCAATTTTGAGCATTTAAGAATGCCCTTTAAAAGATAAGCAGCAGCAACATGGTAGGGGTGGCACATCAGAAAGGAAAAAAGGGACAAGCTTCTCTCCAAGCCTCCACATTCAGCTGCAACAGTGAGATAGGGCCTAGAAATCAAGAAGAGAAAGGCAAGTCGAATTTACCTGTCAAAACTGCATAGCAAAAATGAAGGTTAATTTCTTCCAATTACTTCATACTGTTGAAACTATGAAACACGCCACCACATGAACTCATAACGTACACTTTAAGTGAGCTCTGAGCTTTCCCCTGCAACAGCCATGGAGCTGACCACATGCCAGGAAAAGCCTGTCTCCACCGATTTCAAGTAGCAAGCCACCGTGGTGCACGGGGAGCGGATGCCTGTGCAGGTGCAGCGCCCACCCTGCCCGGCGCCGAGCCCTGACCCCGCTCCTCCCCGACGCCCGCAGCCGCGGCGGTCGTTGCCAGGCGGGCCCG
>VZTN01011618.1:21753-110586 GCA_013400515.1 Erpornis zantholeuca
CGCCGAGCGGGGCACACCTGTCGGCCGTTCACCCGGCGCCCCCGCGGCTGGACAGCTGAGGGGACGAGCGGGGAGGCGGCTAGATTCCCCCCGGCAGCGCCAGGGCCCTGCAGAGGCACTGACGGGGGCTGGCGCAGCCCCCACCTCCCGCTTGCATTAGCCAGCTTGGGGCGGCAGTCCCTTGGCTGGGGCTGCGCGCCCCTTCCTCTCCTGGCCCGGCGGGTTACCAGGTGCAGAGCTCGGCTCTGCACGGGCAGCCGCAGAGGTGAGCTGGTCCAGGACGCCGGCGCCCGGCAGAGCCTGGAGGTGAGCCCCCGGCCGCCGCACCCGGCTGATGCTTCGAGCTGGCAGTGCAGAAATCAAAATTAATCCCTCATCTCCGCCCCGTTCCTTCACCTGGGAGGGAAGCAGCCTCCCAACTGATGGGCGCGCGATCCATACGCTTTGTAAGTGGAGTCCAGTGCTGAAAGCAAAGAGGAATTTAGCGTCCCCCAGACAAGCTTATGGGTCTTCCACACATGGCCCGTGGCCTGGAAGGCAGGATGCTGGGTATGAAATGGCTCTCTCCCATCTGCAGTTTCCGGAGATGCTAAAAGCATCTGCATAGGAAGGTGTCTTTCAGAGTCTCACCTCTGTTCCTGTCCCATCTTCCAAAGGCAGGGAAAAGACCACCTTTTTGGCGGTGGGATCAGGGTTTCCCTGGCTCCCCGCACCATGTCCAAGCCCCTCACCCCCCAGCCGGTGACCTGAAGGGGATGGGTGTTTGTGCAGGCTTTGATGGTGCCTTGCTGTGAGGGACAAAGGGCTGCCTGCTGGCTGCTGAGGGACTGTCGGATCCTGGTAGCTGCTTTCAGTTTTCGCAAATGTCTGCTGAAGCAGAGCAGAGTTTGATTTTAATTTTTTTAAACTATTTTTCGTTAGCAAATTGTCACACCATGCCCAATACTCCTCACAAGGAACCTCACAGAGAGATGTCTTTCCCTGCCAGCCTGGAGAGGGGTCTGGGCAAGGGTGGTGGTTTTCCTGCTATTACTGTAGTTCCTGAGTTTGCCTGACCTGCGGCCCAGATTCTGCCCATGCAAGCCCACCTATATTCCTGTCCACGGTGGTGGTTAAAAACCAATATTAATCTTTTTCAGAGAAACTGTTGCAAGCCTCAGTTAATATCTATTACATTTCTATAAAGGCTTTATTCAGGCAATTAATAGATCTGCAAATTGTGACTGGATTTCGTAAGTGTTGGTTAATGTACCCTATGGAGAGCTGGGGAAAAAAAAATGGTATCTTCTCTCTGTCAGATGCTACACAAAACCTTGAGATTGAGAGGTGAGGCTGACTTTGGAGACTGCCAAAAAGAAAAAGCCAGAAACCTGATCTAGGAGATCGCTCCAAAAGGAAGATGAGATGAGCAGGGGACATGAGGTCTTGTCTCGTGACCTGGCACATGTGCCCTGGCCTTGGGGACAGGGGAGGTACCTGGGTCTGGGAACAAAGTCCCAGATGGGGAGAACTTCTGGTTTCAAACTGGGTGCCCTGCATCAGCAAGGCAATGGGATGAGACTGTGGGGCTATGGAGGGAGGACAGGAGTCAGAAACAGGAGGCTGTGGCATCTCTAAGCAGGCTCAGCTATTTATCTGGCTGTTTAAAAATGGGAGATTGCTATTTACTTAGGGCCTGATGGCAGAGGGGGCAAAGCTCCCACTCTTGCTGTGGGCCACTGGGGCTGAGGGCATTAGGCTGTGCCAAGGCTGGGCATTTGCTGTTGGCTGGAGAACAGTCTCTACCAGCTGGTAGAGAAGTTAGTGCTGAGGCTGTTGGAAAAACCCTTTATTGTCAACACCCAGCTGAAATACGCCGGGGTTTCAGACAGCTGGGGAAAGATTTCTGAGGCCAGTCCGCTGCACTTCCCTTCCTCCTCTTTGTGTGCTGCTCCCCCTCACCAGCACCCCTGCCCTCCTCCCACCTCACCTCTGAATATTAATGCCTCTGGCAGATTGGATAATAATGTGACTGGGAATTGAATGAAGCTGGTTATTAGCTCTGGGCTTCCTTGGGGTATTTAAGGGAGTCCACAGGCTGATCCTGGACGCTGGGCAGCACAAGGGACCAGGGCCAGACTCAGCAAAGAGGGGGTCACTTCTGTGGGAAAGGATTTGCTTGAATCCTCATCTCCCTCTGACCCCAGAGGAGGACAGGTACGGCAGCCTGGCCAGAGCAATTCCTTTTGGATGGTTGGCAATAGATCTATTTTTATTCTATTCTGAATAGGGTTTTGGCAAAAAAAATTAAATATTAGATATTTTTTTTTTTCAGGAAAGACCTAGGAGATCTAGCTAGGCAGAAGGTGAGAGACATTTCTGTTATTAGGCTTTAAAAAGAGGTGGGAAGTGAGGAAGGGAGGTCCCTCTCTTCCCTTCCCATCAGTGTCAGAGTATTACCAAGCAGATTCAGGGAGAGAGCCAATCTTCTACTCCTGAACAGGAAATTTCCTACTGATTTGCAGGGTGTAGGTTCAGCCTTGGAGCACTCATTTCTGAAGAGCTGAACCTTATGATCTCTCTGCTCAGGAGCCTTCTAGCCTTTCCATACATAGGTCTCTCAATGCTTTAACACAAATGGAAATATCCCTGTTGAGCAGAGGAGAAAGCAGTGGCAGAATTACCTGATCTGAGTCAGAAATACAGCCTCTGTCCCTTGATCCTCAATCTGATGCTCTTTGCTATCTCCTAAACCATAGCTCCCCCAGAAAATAAACATTTACACCCTTTTGAATAGCGCAAAAGAGGAGGGAAACCAGAGCTGGATTTTCAGAAACTGATATTAATTTTGTCCTTCTGATTTTTCAACTATTCAAAATGTTCTGAGATGCACTAATGGGGCTGTATTTACTGGGGATCTCAGCAGATCCCCATCTTGGGGGAGCTGGGTCCTGTGTGCACTAAATTAACCCCTAAAAATCACCATCAGAGTTGCTGTGATTGAGACACATGTTTGTAAACTCCTATAAAATAAGTTCGCAATCCCAAAGCTGAGAGCCTAAGAAATACTTCTGTTGGGAGAATATAGCACATATGCCACTCTGAAGCACACAGCACTGATAGCTACTGATCCTACAGGCTGTGCTTTCAAATAAATACATTAAATAGCTCCTCGGGGAGCTTTGATGGTGTGGCACAGGCTGAAAGGCTCAGCGACCACCGAGCTCTCTGCAAAAACTGAAAAAGTACAAAGATGGAATAAAACAAATGGCTAGAGGTTTGCAGTTACTTCTACCTCTCTCTGCTCTCTCTCCATTCCTTCTTCCCCTCAACCCCATTTAAAACAGAAGCACCCTTCCCACCACCCATTGCCTTTTCTCCCCTTTCCAATGCTGCCCTTTATATGGGTCTAATTTTCTTTTAAAAAGTTGATTATAAATGACCATTGTGAAACATGAGTATTTAACAGTAAATCAAGTTGACCTGTCTGTGTGCGGACATTTTTATTTACTCCTTTTTTTGAAAAGCAAATAAACATAGAATCCCTCCCACATAAAGCAACTCCCCACTTAGATTTGAACACAGTTTAAAAGAAATCCCTTTTGTTTTAGCCATTTTTATTTCCTGTTTGTTTCTGAGCTTAGACTTGACAATGAAAACCACATGAAATTCCCTTTTTGTTCCATCAGTTTTATTTTTGGTGCCACAATATCCCAGCTTCCAGTTCTATGAGTTGGGTTGGGGTTTTTTTGTTAGCATTTATTTCAAGGCTATTTTTTAAAAGTAAAGGCATGGAGGTTTTCTTCCAAAATAAAATAAATAAGACTTTTTAGAGGACTAGATGTACCAGGATAATTTTAAAATATTAGATTGTTACGGTAAATTAATGGAGCTATAAAGGTCAGTCTCCATATGGATCCATACCTAAGCAGGGAGAAATACCAAAGTGATGAAAATATGGACTTTCTTGTCCCGTTTAAAAGGGTTTCACAGCTTACTTTGTGTTGGGTGGGTTTTAATAACGGTGCTCTAGAGCCTGAGCTCAGATATGCCAGGGTAGCAGGCCAGGGTGAGAGGCTGGAAAGCTGTTCCCTGGCCCTGGAGCTGCAGAAGTGGTTGCTCTCAGGGTGACAGGGTCTGGGAAGGCAGAGGCGTTTTTGGCTGTACAGCCCCGTCCCCGGAGCAGGCGGACCCGTGGATGGGACATGGTGTGAGCCAGGCAGAAGCGTTGTGAGATGGCTCACATCCTTCTGCCCCATCCCTTTTCTCTCGGAGCCGCTTTGATGGGATCGCCCGAGGGCCAGACTGGCTGAGTAATTAGGGCTCTGCAGCTTCCTCTACTACCCACCCAAACTGCTTACCTCCCGGGGCTCCGCATGGGATGGCAGCCTCGAGCAGATGGAAAAACTGAGGATTTGGCGAGGGGGGGCGGAGGAGGGCGGGATAGGGGTGAAGGGGAAAAAAAAAAAAAAAAAGAAACCGACTTTGTACACAGTCTTTAGGCAGCACACTGCATTTCAGGATCCCCAAAGTCAAACCTCTTGGTTTATGCTTTTTAAATGACTGTTGTGCCCGGGGATTTAGGGACGCGAGACATTTTTCCACGGTCTCGAGTGGGGCCCCTGGGCGAGAGGCTCCGGGAGAGAGGGTTTGCTAGCCCTCTCTGCTTGGCCACCCGCCCTTCCTCCTCCTCGCCCCCGATAAGCACAACTTCCGCGGCCGGTGCACGGCAGGAAAACGGAGCGCTCCGCGGGCCCGATCCTGCCAGCAAAGGCCGCGTGCGAAGCACTGCGGGATTGGCCCCGGCAGTGTTTGCTAATTGCCTCCTCGGCCCCTTCAAACAGTGTCTAGGTAAACAGGCTGACCTTCAGGGGATGTTGTAAGATGCATAAAGATGGAGTGTGGAGAGGGAGCAAGCTCCAGCATCCCTCCCGGAGCCACTCGTCTCCTGCCCCAGCCCTACCAGCCGTAGTATTGCAAGGAAGAGGGGAGGGATACTGTGAGCTGAGATCATGCACTTGTTTTATTCACGGCAAGGACCTTCATCCTGCAAGGATCTTCCTGCCAGAGAGCTTTAAAAAAACTAAAATATAAATTACCNTACAGTCAAGCAGAGCAGACATCGGCTTTCTCTGGCACTGCAGGTTTGCACTGAGACAACACACCTCTCAGAGCAAGCCATCGGTTTCTGGGCTCCTGTTTCCTTAACCAGCAGAGCTGTTCATGGTTGGTGGGGCCATCACAGAACTCGTGGCAGTTACCCCTTTTCCCTTTGCAGCTCTGCAACCCACTGGGCTCTAACAGGTTGTTTTAAAACTATGATCTAGTACCACCCCTCCCCCCCAAAAAGCTTCTTTCTAGCTGCTGGTTTTGCCAAGTTCTGTCATAGAACAAATGTTTATGATCAAGTTGAAGTTCTCCAGAAAGGATTTCCAGAAGTGCCGATGGATGGCAGATACTGGCAGCTCTACAGTGCATGGAGGTCACACAGCTGTGGTGGTGTGACATGCTGGTGGCAGGGAATCCCTCTCTAGCTTCAACCCCCTGTGCCATCCACTTGATGAGAGGCTTTCTTAACCTTGTTTACTAATTGTGAGAATCATTTACATCTTCGATAACATCTGATTCATCCACTGCCCTCCATCTGCATACAAATCTCCTGACAGCAGCTGGAGTCACAGAGTTATCTGGGCCTCCCTAAAATGAGCCAACTTTACAACCACAGAGATACAGAAATGACCCTGCCCTGCTTCTGCAAGCACAGCCCCCATAGGAATCAGGCCAGTTTCCTTTGACTGCCAGAATAATTAGTCAAATTCATACAATCGCCCAACTAAATACAGCAACACATACCGATCTGCTGATGCCAGGCCCTGGTGGCCTTTGCTGCTGCATGAGCAGCGCGTGTCCGGCCCTGAGCTGCAGACAGGCTGCCTGCACCTCTCATTTCTGCCTGGGATCCTGGCTTGCAACTGTCTCATCTAGCTCCTGGTTCCACAAGAGGAGATCACAATCCCTTGTACACTGTGGTTGTGCAGTTATTTCTCTCATGCAGATGCAGGCAGATCCCTCAGTAGTGGCATGGGTCGCTTTGGAGCCAGCCTGATGGGGCTGCAGGAGTGGGCAAGGGCAGGTGGGTATGAGCAGAGTCGGTATGTTCCGCCCAGGCCAGTGCTGGCACTCCACTTTAGCAGATCCTTTGTTACAGTTGCAAGATTTTCCCAGGAAGAATTTCTTACCAAAATAATTTTTTTTTCTCCCTTCCCCAAAACAAAGGGATTAATTTCCCTAAAGGACTTTTCTTCTCCCATAACTGCAGACAGCGCTCCCACTCCCAGCACTCCCGCATGGTGGATCCACACCATTCCAGCAACTTTGTGCGATCAAAAGTTGTTTGGGCAAAACCGAGTTTTTGTTGTTTTATTTTGTTCCAGATGCCTAACAAACAAAATAAGCCATAACAAAGCGTAACCTTATTAATATAACTGTCAGTATGAAAATCCCAGTCCTGGTTGATAGATCCAAGGTGCCAAACACCCCACTGAGGCATAGCATCCAAGGGATACTGGAAACACAGCTGGACACAGTGAGACCTGGAGTACAATGCTTACAAGAATGTAAGAACTAAATGAATATTTAGTTTAGGGAAAAAATTAACTTTGCAGAAAATCTGGCAGGACTTTTCTTCTGTGCTAGGATTAACAATTTGTTTCCAAATTTTGTGTGCCATTTCAAAAACTATCTAGGTAGGCTAAGGACAGTCCTGAGGTCCAAAGATACTATTGCAAAGAACTTGATTTAAGCCAAGCCCAAGTACATTACCCTGCCTCTGCAGAACCAAGTGCTTCAGCTTGGCAGGGTCTGCAGCAGTCCGGGGGACTGCAGACACACCTGTTGGGGGGAATGATGCACTGTGTATGGGGCATGGTGACATCAGGGCGCTTCCACAGCACAGGGGCATAGTGCAGCCCATCAAATAAGCGAACGGGACACATTCCATTGTGGACTTTTTTTGCTGTGGACATGGGTATGGAGCTGTCAATCCTTGGGACATTTCCATTGTGATAATCCTCCGGAATACGGGCAGTTTATTAACCCTCTGCTGCCCAGAGCAGAGGTTTCAGCCATCATCCTCCTCTGCAGCTGGAGGTTCATGTCAAAGTGAAGGAAGCGAGTGGCTTGGTACCATTTTGCAGGCTTCCTCCAGCCCCCAAGAAAAGCATTAGGCAGTGTCCAGCATGGTTGGGCATTTTCCTAGCACTTTTTATCTGAGGATCTGAAAGCACTTAAAGGAATTTTGCTTCATTACCTTCACCAGCTCAGATATGCTCATTTACATGATTTCTGAGATGAAGGATACAGTCCCAGAACAGTCAAATAGTTTTACCTACATCATAAGACAAGTCAATAGCAGCACCTTACCTCCTCACCCTCTTCCCACCTCACATTATTGGAAACTTCTCCTTAGAGCTATGCGCAAAAAGATAAACAATCTGGACCTCCTTAGCAGAGAGCTGCCCGCTCTCAGATCCTTGCTGCCATCTGTAGCCAGTCAGCCTGGCAGCAAGAGCCTGGGCTACTGCATTTCCATGGCACCATGCACGGCTGTCAGTGCTCTGCAGCCCAATCCACGTGTGGG
The DNA here is from genome assembly GCA_013400515.1 of Erpornis zantholeuca. Taxonomy (NCBI): domain Eukaryota; kingdom Metazoa; phylum Chordata; class Aves; order Passeriformes; family Timaliidae; genus Erpornis; species Erpornis zantholeuca. Next base: position 29,372 of record VZTN01011618.1, read on the forward strand.
GCAGTGCCAGACAACTTGCTCTGACAACAAAGCCACTAAGTGCCTCAGGGAGCTTTAGCAATTCCTACCGATGAGAGGAGTAAAACCCCTAAACTGTGTTCCAGGCTTCAAAGCAGCACACACCACTATGAAGCCACCCTCAGGAGCTCAGGGGTTAGCGCCCAGCTGTAGGGACTAAATCGAGAAATAAAGTTTAATATAACCTGTGACTCAGCCCTTGCTGTAGGTTGATGATCCACTTCTGAGTGTGCACCCGAAACCACTGCTCAGGCAGCCTGAGGCTGTGCATGGCCTGATGTTTTTGGAGGCAGGCAGCTTGCTCTCCTGTCCCATAATGGCCCTGCGCTCCGGGTCACCAGTTGGCTGCTGCTGTTTATCTTCCAGTGATTAATGGTTGCTCTTGGTTCCTGCTGCAATTCCATTAAGATTAGAGATTTAAAGCTACACTGAGATGTTTAGCAGTGGGTGACCTTGGTCTCCCCATAGTTATATTTCTATAATCTCAAGGAAACAAATATTAACTCATATTGTACCCCATCCTTCTTGCTTTCTAGCAGCGGGGAAAGAGCCTCTTGCAGGCAGCACTTGTGTTGGCCAGCAAAGAGGATCTGACTCTTGGTTTCTGCACAATTAATGTGCTGTGCTGATGTTGCACTTATAATTCCAGCCCACAGACACCCCTGATGGCACCATCCCCTGAACAAACACATGTATCCAGAGAATAAAATGCTCTTCTGCAAGGGAAGAAGCACAGTCTCAATCATTTCCTCTTTGACAAGGAGCAGAGAGAGAGGCAGGGACTGTTCCACCTTAGCTCAGCCTCTCACGGGGACCAAAGTACAGAGGCAGGTCATCTTCCTGAAAATGTAAAGTTAAATAGAGTCCCAAATGTTTGTCTCTCCTAAAAGTAAGCCAGCACACAGGGAATACAAGCATGGGAGGAGTGAAGCAATCAGCAGTAGTTTCTGCAATTAATGGAGCAGGAAGAGACAGCTCTGACCCTAAGAATCTAGTGTAACATCAAACCTTCACCTCAGGGGATGCAAGAAAGAAAGGACACTTCCCCCCAAATGATTGCGGAGCACCTTTCAGCCTGAGGGTTAACCCTGAACTCTTTGTGGAGATCAGCAATTCCAAGCAGAAGATTCAGCTAGTATGGCCCCGGTTGGAGGCAAGAAACTCAGATCCACAGGGCTGTGCTGATCTGCTTGAGAGAGGTCAGCTTAGGGCTTCCCTCCTCGCCTTGGGTTGTCAGTAGTCATTGTGCTGCTACCTTGGAACTTGAAGCATCAGGTCCTTGTTGAAGCACCCTTGCATGCCCACAGGAAGTCAAATAACATCAAAATGATGCAGGAGACAGCTTTTCACTTCCATATCAACCTGCCAAAGCAGGTCCGGCAGGAAGCCTGCTCCCCAATGGTAGTGCAGAGAGTCAAGCAGCACACACTAGTCAGTCTCTAGGCAGCTCTCAACAGGCAAGACCCACATTACAAAAGCCACCCCTATAATTAGCCTTACTTAGCTAAAGTCAGCTTTTATGTTTCCTTCCAACCCCCTCAAAGGAAAAAAAACCAAGCAAAAGCCTCTTGCTCCCAGGTGATGGAGCCATGTGTTCCTGAGAACCAGGAGACGGGTCACAGGGACACTTGTTTCTCTTTTCAGTTAAACAAAGTTGCCCTCCTCACAAAGGAGTGTCCTCCTTCTAACTGCCCAAATTGCCCTGGCTTGGGCAGTCAGGATCTGACACAGAAATAGAAAGGGGGTGAATATGAAAAGAGAAGAGGTCTAGAGCCAGGACTGCTCTTTCCCTGCCCTCTACCATGCCCATGGAGCAGGGACAGCAACTCCCTTTTTGGCTGGAGGGTCTTGAACAGGTGGCTGCAGCATGTTCACATGGGTACCAAGGAGAGGACACATATGGGCAGTGACTGGAAGAAGAGATGCTCCCCTTTATCTTGGGAGCAATAACATACGCCGATGGAAGGAGTTACAGGTGCGGGAGCAGAATGGGAGCCATGGCTAGTTTTACAAAACTGAAGCCTCTGAGCAAGCCTGGCTGCATGTTGCTAGTACAGGAGCTGTCCCTAAAGAAACCATTCTTTTATGATAAAAGAAAGTGAGATGAAGAGTTGGATGAAGATGGTAAATTTGATTTTATCTAAAAATTGTTTTGAGGTGCCAATTTCACTAATTCCTCGAAACCAGGCAAACAACTTAGTAGAAATGCCATGAAGGTTTAGCATTGACTTTCTTAATGTCTCTGCCTACAGCAAGATCTAGCCAATGTGGACAAAAGCTCCTTTCTTTAAAACCAAAAGGGCTGTATAATCTAGAATAATACCTTACAGCCTTTTGTGTCAGTAGCATGGTGTTGCCTTTGGGTAAATACATTGGTACAGAGCTCACGTGCTGTCCCCATTGCAGAGCTTTCCTTCTTTTATAATCATGCTGAGCAGATCCCTCTCTCCCCTTGCTTTTGCTTCTCCATGACCTACTCACAGCAAACTGAGAAGTCATTCTTTGCTGCCACCACATATGGCACATGCAATAGGTTATACAATTACATATGTACATACAACATCTCCTCTCTGAAATCCTCCTGCTTTTAAATTCAGTTCACAAAGCAAACTTGTGCTCAGCCACAAGTCCCTGTTTAAACTTGAATACTGGCCACTCTTCATAATCAGTTTTAATCTAAGTGCCCACTGTATCTCTGAGGCAGGGCAAGTATGCTATGTTGTGTCCAGCAGCTTGGATCAACTTTGCAACCACTGCACTGGTGCAGCCCAGAATGGGGCATAAATTTTCAATACCAGGACTACGTTCTTCTGAGCCTTGTACCTTGTGTTGTCATTTATGCCTGTGGAACCTTACCTGTGTAAGATACTCCCCCCTGGTTTTTCTATCTTCACTTTAGTTTGCAAAGATGAAAGCAATGCAAGATGTGGGAAAAAGAGCAAACAGAACCCTGCACAGGAGGACACTGTCCTTGAGTTACAGCAAGGCAAGAATCTGAATTCCTCCTTAAATCGTCCAGTACAGAGTCAAGCCCTAGAAGAGAGGAAATTGTGCTTGACAGATGCAATCATATGCAAATGGCTGTAGAAGAGGGGAAATTATCATCTACAAACATTGGGCAGAAATTCCATCTGCTGCAGACTCAAGAAGGGCTCTTAATAAATTCTGAGACAGCAAAGTGACACACATCTTAATCAAGACTTAATCCATGGAATTAATTCACTGCGCGTTTCTGCATAATTCTGAGAGCAATGCTAAAAGCCACAGCAATATCAGCAGCAGATGGACTCCCCTACTCCATGCAAAGGTATTAAAGAAAACACAGCCTCTGTCACATCACTTCATGTATGTACACATGGCAAAAAGCAACAGGGCTGCGCCTGGCTGCTGCCAGGAGCTTAACACAGCCAGCAGACATCAAAGGTCAGGCTTGCCACAAAGTGGAAATGGAAACCAGCCTCATAGCAAAGACGGAGTCCTGCCACTCCTCTCCCACAGGAGAAGAGAATCCCAGAGCAAGGCAAAGGTCTGGGAAACCAGAACCAGGCCCTGGTTCATTAGGTGCTGCTTCCAGAGCGCACTGACTGAGGCCGGTGTTGAGACTGCCCCACCAGTACCTGGGAGAGGTGGTGAATGGAGATCAAACGAAGCAAAGGGCAAGGAAAACTGCAGGGGTTTTGTGAGTGAGATCTGCTGCAGAAGCCAGACAGATAACCATTAGAAATGGCTCCTTGCCCTTTCATCACAGCCTGGGAAACACACCATGGGTATGGGGATCAGCCCTGCCAAGGGCCCTGGCGGCAGCCTTGTGCAAATTGACTAAAGGAGGCTTTAGACAGCTCTGAAAATACATTCTTATTTTACACTTATTTACACTCACTGTCCTCCACCTCCAAAGAAGGTGCAACAGCTATGTGATTAATCTCTTGTTTACGGGTCTAAAAACCACTACAGTCCAGACTGTCTTCAGCACATTCCCTCCCTGACACACATGGATTTGAGGGGCTGGGAAGTCCTTCATCACTCAGAATCCAGACTTCACAACTGATCTCCATCTAAAGTTTGAAAGTCCCAAACACCTGGTCCAAACTTCCCTGAACCCAGGGGTCCCAGATCCTGGCACAGTGCATCAGCTGTTGTGTTTTAGCTGGGAAGGTGAGGTATCAGCTGGGGATGGCCAAAGTTTCAGAAGCTGATGTGGTCCCCTCAGAGCGATCCAGCCTTCATAAACTGTGCACTGGTGGCAATGAAACGTCCTGCATTTTGCTGGGTTATGATCCAAAATTCAGATTAGGGGCTAACACACAGCCATCTCACCTTTCCAAGGGGATGAGGCCAGGCTTGGAACACTCACTCCCTCATTCCTGCCTCTTCGTGAGCATCAAATGTGGTCAGAACAAAGTGGTGCTCTCAGCTGAGCTCCTTTAGGCAATACAGGTGGAGGGTGCAGGGTTCATAAGGAAGCAAATGATTAAAATAATTCATCTTGAGAGAGAGAGAGGTGTGGAAAGAGGTGGCAGAAGAATCACAGTGGTTCCGGCAGTTGTGGGGAGCAGCACTGACAGCTTCCCAGTTGGGGTGCTTTCAGCTAGGGAAGATGGCTCACCAGCACAGGCCTGTCTCTCAAGGATACATGGGGAGCCTCCAGTCAGGATGATCTAAGGCTGGAAGTGAGCTCCTGCTGCAGCCAGGATCACTCATTCCCAGACACCTAAGGGTGTGAAATGTGATTCTCGTGTTAATTCAGTTTCCAGAGGTCCTTGTGTACCCCAAAGGAGTCCACTTACACTACCTGGCTCTCTGCTTGTAGCAGTGGCTGTGCAGGCAGATATGCCTTTCTATCAGTGCCAGATACAGGAATGCTTTTCTTTTAGGATGTGTGCATGTAATGGTCTCTGGACAGCTTTACTTAGGCTTAACCAGCTCATGTAGAAACAAGGGAGAAAGAAGAGGGAAGCTGGGCAGGGAGGATGGGAGAGGTGGGATGACTGGGGAAGGTGCTAACAGCCCTTGGCTGGCCCAGAACCACTTCCTCAGATCTCTATTACACAGCATGCTCCCGGCGTTGCTATTTCAGTCTGAATGTCACCTATAAATTGGAGGCTCTTTCTCTGAAGGCTGCAAATAGAAGTGTCACTAGATGATCTTTGATTTATAGGGAAGCTCAGCAGAAAGCCCAGTATGTCCATTCTCCAGCCAAGAAACTCAAAGGTGTCCAAGGATCACACAGGGATCCTTTGCCTTTCCTAGACCTTTCCTCAAGGCAAGTCCCTGCTGGAGGTGGTGAGGAGAGGTCACACACACAGATTGATCTCCCTGATAACCCTGTGACTATTGTTTTTCAGATTCCTTCTCCTCCACCACCCATTCCTGCCCCATGGATTTCAACCTGCTGGCAGACGCAGAGGCTCGCAGCCCAGCCTTGTCTCTCTCAGACTCTGGAACTCCTCAACACGAGCACAGCTGCAAAGGGCAGGACCACAGTGGTGAGTGAAAGAAAGACCATGACCCATCCTTTATGGGTGGATCTGGGTGGCCAGTGGCTTGCAGGGGCTGGCTGCAGTCCTCCCAGAGGGACAGTCTCCTGTTGTACTGGGAGCCAGCACAATACCGTAGCAGCATGGCTGTCCCAACAAGCAGGGGGAGGGCATAAGGGTGCAATGTTGCAATAACAGCTATTGGGAGGATGGGAGCCCCATCCCAGTGCTGGGGTCATCTGGCCCTGGCTGCAGGAAGCCGCTGCTCACAAGGGCACAGCCTATGGCAGGCTGGAGCCAGGCAAGTCAGGTCACAGCCCAGTCAAGATTTTATTATTTCCCTAAACAGAATCCCCAGAGCAGGAGAGCTCTCCCTGCAATATAGGAAGTATCATCCAAGACACAGAAGGCTATGCCTAATTTTAAATTGCCCTTTTATTTTTTTGCCTCTGTTTAAATTGTTTAGGTTTAAACTTTCCATGGTAAAGGTAAGATTTAGGCTGAACTTTCCAGGTTCAAGCAATAAGATGAAAGGGAAGCACTGTCTTGCTCCTGCTTTAACTGAGAAAGCGTCCTCACCTGTGCCTTGGTGCACTGCTCTGCTGCTCTCCCACAGAGGCACCTCTGACCATTCCCAAAGGCTGAACAAACCCCAAGCCTGCTGAATTTTTTATCAGCCTCTGAATAAGAAACATGACCGTTCACACCTATTCAGAAATCAGCTACCAAATGCTATAGGTTCCTCTGGATTTTGCAGTTACCGCTCCATTCCTTTTTATTCTGGATGTGTCAGGACAATGCAAAGCTGCTTCTGCCAGTGCCAGCATGAGAGAGTGAGGGCCAGGGACAGCCTGCTGCTCTCCGTGTAAAGCCTCCAGGCTCACCCGTGTGCAAAAGCTAATAAGGATAATGATGCAGATTAAAATTCCCCAGAGAAAGTATCGTGAAGGGAGTTACGCTGGGATAACTAGAGTCAGAGAATCCACCTGACAAATTCCCCACCGCACACGTACCTTAGCTGGGCACATCCACAAGCTCACTGGCTCCTTGTCAGCTGCTTTGGATGCATGGCAGTGTCTCCATTCAAGTGGCCTTCCCTACTGAGCCCACCCTGGCATGCTGTAGAACTGCCAGTTTAGGTACTGACTTTTTTTTCCATTAGGCATGGGCAGCTAATTCCAGCTATTGGCCACAGTCGTTTCACTGAGTGGGCGAATGTGTACACGATATATTCCACAACCTATTTTGGGGTGACAATAAATGTTGGATGCCTGGCTACATCGCTGCCCACTGTCTTAAGCAGTCTAGAAATAAAATGGCTCTGCTAGGTGACTGTTTGTCAGCACTACCTGTGTGCAGATGCTAGCAGCTTGTGCCTTTGCACCGGAGGCTGATGGCAGCCACGCATCAGCAGTGTCAGGCAGAATAGAGCTGGCTACCAAAGGCTGCTGGGGACAGGGGCAGTGCTGCACTTCTGGCTCTTCTTGACTCCCCTCAAGATAGCAGCCTCCATACTTCTCCTTGGCCCTACTTCATTCATCCACACAGTAAGTGATCCTGAGAAAGTGAACACAAACTGTGCTTGCCTGGGCTCAGCACTCAGGCATCTCAAGTGTCCTCTGATAGTATGGCATGGTTTGTGACACCCCCTTCTGTTAGGTTTCATCAAGCACAGGTAAAGGGAGAGCAAGGATGAAGAGTGAGGCAGGTAAAGAACTGCCACACATCTCCCCATATTGTGCTCCTCCGCATGGATTCAGGGCACCCACATCCTTTCTGTGGGCTCCTTTCTTTCCCTGTATTGCCATGGTTTTGGTCACTACTGCAGTCAGCCAAAACTCTGCACTTTTTACAGAGGACACTTCTTCCCTGCTTACAGAAGAAGCAGAAAAGAGATGACACACAGAAAGAAACACAAGTAGCAGATATGGAAACAAAGAGGACACCAAGATGAACTGCAGAGATTTTTCAAGGCTCAAAGTTGGGATTCCTACTTCTCAGTAGACTTAAGATTTATGAAAAATAGGTATACCAGAGGGTATTGAGAAGACAAATACCAAAGCAAGATACATCGTGATCTCTTTCAGCCAGTTGTAGCCCATAAACCAGTGGTACCTTCACTCCATTTTCTTTCCCTCTTGGTAGAGTTTCTTCCTGAGTGAAGAAGGGCAGTCCTGGGCAGGAGTTCTCAGTTAGGGCATAGCCTCCTGCTTCACAGCAGCCCCTTTGGAAATGAATATTTGTCAGGGACTTTGATGAGAATACATCCCCTGTATGCATCAGGCTCCTAATTAACCCAGGCTCAGCAGATGAACAAACAAACCAAATGTCCATTCATCTGTATTGAGCCATTCCTAATAACTAGCTCAGATGGGTGGCCTCACTCTCCTTTTAATCTCTTTTGGAGATGGGTAATGCAGGAATCTCCTGCATCTCCTGCTGGTTTAGAGCACTGAGGTAGAGAAATCAGATTAATCTTCTTGGCAAGAACCACTATAAAAAATCTACATTAAGAGCATGCTTCCAAGAGTTCTGCTGAATATGAGATCAACAAACAAAGATGCTCATGAAAATGAGAAGAGTACCACAAGACCGCAACCAAACTCTTTCATTCCACTTTTCAATTGCTATGGCTTTGTTTCAGCAGCGTGCTGGGAAAGTTCTTGTATGGGTACACCCTGGACAGAAACACAAACTGGTCCTGGTGCTGGGAACAGGACATGGCACCTTCCTGCTAGGAAGAACCAGCTTATATCCTGCTGCTGTGAGCGATGGCCATCTCACTGTCCTTGCATTCACATGCCTGCTGGTGGATAGCGTCAGATGTGCTACAGAAGTAGAGGTGGTTGGTGGGGAGGAAACCACTGACCACAGCCAGGGTTTCCTCCATGAAGAGCGAGCACCTTTCCTGCAAATGTTCTCTGTGGCTCCAGCATTACTACCTTGGAGAAAGGCAAGAACAAGGAGGGTTTTCCAGGAACAGCAGGAAAATATTTCTGAATTAACAGGCTGTCATAGGAACAGGGTAGTGGCATCAAGTTAATGAAACAGGAGCAACCTCCAGGTCTGGGGTCTGCTAAAGCACCTGCTGTTGACACAGCACTGCCCTGCAGCAGTCTCTTCTCTGTCAGGGCTCAGATGCTTTTAAGCGTCCCTCATGCCCCATAAAAACGAAATGGAAAAAACAGACCCTGTTATTCCAGAGCACATCCATTTGATTTGAGGAATCCCTTTTTTCACTGACTCAACTGTATTACAGGCTGCTGTCTCCTTGCCTCCCTGCTCATTAAGGGGCTGTACAAGATACCTTCATGTTGAGATTTTTCTGGACTTTGAAGCCTTTTAAGCTAGCTTCCACTGAAAGAACCACAACCAAACAAAAATTTCAATTTTAGCAAAGTGATGCCAGGATTTTTGTAAGGGTTCTTCTTCCAAGTGGAACAGTTTGAAAGCTATTTGCAGAAATTTCTGTTTAGTTTAGCTGACTATTTCCCATCATAAAAGAACACCTCCACTCCCTCCTGAAGACCTGATTTTCATTTGGAAATGCTTCACCTGGCTTCTAGATCAGAGGAAGAAGGCATTGAAGATCAGAAATTATTTATTTTCACCACAATAATTTTCCTCTATGATGACTTGTCTTGAATCCCAGCAGAATTAAACACAAGCTATAGCTTTCTTCCATCATAAAAGAAAATGTCGCATTTGAGCAGTTGGGCACTCTATGGAGGACAACTAAATAGAAGATATTTGTATGTGCATTCTGTCCCTATTTGCATTTTGCCTGCTTGCATTTGCACAGCCCCCAAAAAGGGCTGTGGCACAGGGAAGCAGCTGGCTGCCCACCTCCACCCACAACAGGCAAAAATTCGGTATGCAGACATGTATTTGATGCCCAGAAGGAGGCTGAGCTGTATATTTCAGTGAGATACCAGTGTAAACACTGGAGAGTTTTGAGATGTTCATTTAATGGGCACTGAAACTAAAGACACTGTCTCTAGGAGAGGGATCTGTGAATAAGGAGAAGGGCAGGGTCAGGGGTAGAAAGACACATAGATGCTGGAGAGCTTCATGGTAAAGTCTAAGAGAGGCCTTTCCCTATTTTTAAAAAATCAAAATGTGCACCTAATGTAAGAAGGTAAAGGAGCAAGAAGGGGAGTGAGTATTTGTGCTCCTCAGGTTTAATTAATTGAAGAGCCTCAGCTTGCTATCAGTTTGCAATTTGCCTTTTCCCATCACTCGTCCACAGCAACACTACTGGATCTTTTGCTGTGTGGTAAAAGTCAATTTCTGTTCAGTTTTTCTAAAGGACACCTTAGGCAGAGAGTTTTAAGCAGAGTAAGAACCTTCTGATCTGGGTAAGTTCTACCACTATCTCCCATGTGAACTGTGACAAATGAAAACCAAATATTGGAAGTTTCAAAAATCTAAATCCAGTCACTTGGAAGCTAACATCTATTATGGCAGTTAAACAAAGGCAAGCTGTGCTGCATGAAGGGGCCATTGCTTTTAGTGCTGGGTGGATGCCTGCTTGCATGGACAAGAGAGGGAGACGGGACCACTCCTGGTGGCTGCAGTGCAGGGGGACCTCACTGAGCATATACTAGTTGGCTCAAGGATAGGCTCCCCAAGTGCATCCAAGCCCCCAGCTTAACTCAGGGGATCTCTCCCATCTTTCTGTTTCTTGCACAGACACTGAGAAGTCCCAGCAAAACCAGACGGACGACTCCAACCCTGAAGATGGCTCGCTCAAAAAGAAGCAGCGGAGGCAGAGGACGCACTTCACCAGCCAGCAGCTCCAAGAGCTGGAAGCCACTTTCCAGAGAAACCGTTATCCAGACATGAGCACCAGGGAGGAGATTGCAGTCTGGACCAACTTGACAGAGGCACGAGTCCGGGTAGGAGTGCAGCCCTTCCACCTTCCTGGGCCTGAGCTTGTGGGGAAGAAGCCTGCTGTGATATATGACCAAGCTCTCCCAAAACAAGGGAGGAACTAGGAGCACTAGAAAATTTCCATCTTGGAAACACCTCACTAGGGTCTGCACTTGAGATTTGACACATCCTGTCACACACACACTCCATGCTGGTGGTACCTTCTCCATCCGGGGCCACCTTGCAATTATACAGATAGATACAAAGTGCCCAAGCTCTGCCCCACAGAGCCCCACCAGCTGGCTGCCTCAACCCCACAGACCCCTTCCTTGCAGTATCATCACTCCCCAGCCTTACCCTTGCTGGAGGGCACTCTTTTGGGTTCCCAAACCACTGTGCAGTCACAGGCATGGTGTGGCAGAGCAACAGCTGGAGTGAGAGCTAGTCTCTGCTACTAGAAATACCAGTTACCAGCACCATGAATAGCCTTCCAGCAGCTTCCATGCTCTAGGAAGTTATACTGTTTCAGCCCCTCTAACACTAAAAGATTTTCCTGTCAGGAGACAGACTTACAACACTCCACCCCAAGCCAGTCCTGAGGTAAAGTCAAAACAAGAGAAGTTATTTCTTTTGTTCAGCAGCTCTCAAGCCACACCCCCCAAATACTTTGCTCCTAAATCACACAATCCCAACCTCTCCTCCTGGCTGTAGTCACTTGGAAATACAGCAAGAAATTTTCTCTTTTTCCTGTATAAAGGGCATCTGTTTGTTGAGTGAGGTGGGTTATTCTGTGTGTTGTGAAATGGCAGTGGTTTGGATTTTTGTTTGTTGGCTGAGGACCACCTGGTGATTCCTGCTAGGAGATGACCCTGAAGTCCAGACATCTTGCTGCAGCTCTTTCCTGATGCTCAGCCTCCCATCTCTCTGGGAACATCGCCAGCCCTTCAACAGCTCTTGAATTGCTGGGCAAAGAAACCAGGGCAAGGCCCCTCGCAACGACAGCCAGAGCTATTCCCATACCCTCCCTCTCTCTCTTTTGCAGGTCTGGTTCAAAAACCGCAGAGCAAAGTGGAGGAAACGAGAGAGGAACCAACAGGCCGAATTATGCAAGAACAGCTTTGGAGCCCAGTTCAATGGACTGATGCAGCCTTACGATGACATGTATTCCAGCTATTCCTACAACAACTGGGCCACCAAGGGGCTTGCCAGCAGTCCGCTCTCGGCCAAAAGCTTCCCATTCTTCAACTCCATGAATGTCAGTCCCCTCTCCTCCCAGCCCATGTTCTCTCCACCCAGCTCCATCACTTCAATGACCATGCCTTCATCCATGGTCCCTTCTGCAGTGACTGGAGTACCAGCCTCTAGCCTCAACAACCTGGGAAACATCAATAACCTGAACAGCCCAAGCCTCAACTCTGCTGTCTCATCCAGTGCCTGTCCTTACGCCTCAACAGCCAGCCCCTACATGTACAGGGACACGTGCAACTCCAGCCTGGCCAGCCTGCGGCTGAAGGCCAAGCAGCATGCCAACTTCACGTACCCGGCAGTGCAGACAGCAGCTTCTAACCTGAGCCCTTGCCAGTACGCTGTGGACAGGCCTGTATGAAGGGCTGCCCTCTGCCAACCAGGGACTTGACCTTAGCCTGACAAAAGGAGACCTTTAGCCCTACAACAGCGTACGTTCTGCAGAGAATGAGAGTGAATATGAGAGCATAAGAGGGAGAAGGAGAGAGAGAGAGAAAAGAATGAGCAGGCAAATGAACCTTTATGAAGATTTGTCTATTGTATGGTGAATTTTGACTGTCTTTCCCCTTCACAACCCCTTCCCTTCTTGCCCACCAAACCTTCTCCTACATGGTAGAACAAACCAAAACAGTCTACTGGAAGCCCCATGGGGAAATAGGAGCCCCAACATGCAGGGTGCCTGACCCATGGGCAGCACAACCAAGTATGTTTCAATCTGCCCCTCCAAACCCCACAGGAGTGAGCCCCCAAAATCCCTGGAACAGCATGGGCAGCCACACACCAGCCCTGCAGGAAATAGCCAGAGACAGGACAGCTTGAGGAGGGGTGCCAGCTGGTGCTTGGCTGAACCATATTCTCTGCACACGTGCAAGATTTTGATGAAAGATGTCTTGTCCATTTATTTATCAGACAGCCAGTAAGGAAGCCTTGTCTCAGTCAATTAGCATCTCTTTATAATGCTTATATACACATGGCCCTTCAGACTTGAAACCTTTAGGAGCTGGGGGTTGTAAGAATATAAAATATGTGTGTGTATATATATATATCTATCTTATATATATACAAATACATTAAAATATGCTTTCTTGTTTTGTATGTGAAATAACCTACAAAGTAGACCTTAAAACCAGAAACCCTGTAAAGGAAGCACATCCACCAAGGCAGTGTCCTGGCTGTCATGCTTTACTGCTTCAGTCATTTCAGTCAGACTCTGCTGCCAGCATACACCCCAAACATCCCCATTTGCAACAATCAGCTCCTCCTTGCACATCTCCTTCCCTTCCCCAAATCCCACTTCCAAAAAAAGATAATAAAAGTTGGCACAAACCCTTTAAGCTTCTGCTTGTGTGGTTATTGAGAGCACAAACCTGCATCTGAAGATTCCAAAATCAAGTGCCAGCAGCCCAGGCAAGGGTGAGCATCCTTAGAAGTCCCAGCATGAGGGAGTCTGAGTTGGAACAGGGGCTGAGGTTTGGAAGAGTAGCCCGTGTTCCTCACTTACAAATCAAATACCTGGCTCCTCAGAACAACGAAAGCCCATACACAGAGTAGGAAGAGGAAAATAAGTCCCCTCCCTGCTCCCTGTCTCCATGCACCCAGTGCAGCAGGGAGGTTGAGCCTCTTCCGGCTCAGGCTTCCTCACTGTTCTGGATGGGGCCAGTGCCTTTGGACTCCCACAACCCAGGGTGGGGGGAATCCCCCTAGGCACTCTCGAACTGAGCAGAGGTCTCCAGGGGAGAGACCAGATGCAGCAACCTGCCCTGCCCAGTTTCTGCTGGGAAAGGTGTAAAACAGAGGTGGCCCTCTCAAGCTATACAGGCACCTGGAAAAACTGATGCTTCACAATGCAGAGGGAGGCAGCAGGTCCCTCCAAGGGCCCGAGGAAGCTCCACATGCAGAAAGGCAGCAGAACATCTCTACCCAGTGCAATCGCCTTTCCCTTCATCAAGCACAAGCTCCAAGGGGAAAATACAACTCCAATATTTTACTTTCCTCTTTAGATAGAAAAACCTAGCCCCAAGATGTCGTCACAACAAACTGTCCTATCAGGAGGAATAGGGCAGGCAAATCTGGCATAACTCGTGTTCTGCAATATTGTCAGCATGCAGAGAGAAAGCAAGTTCTTTGCTAAGAATGGATCCTCACTAGAATGCAGTAAGAGGTGTCTCACAAACCAGGCATATAAACTGCTCAGTCTTTGCCAAAGCCTCTTCCACAGGGAGCAGTGGCTACTCAAGGTATTCAAGAGCAGATGCTGAAAGCAGTCACAGGTGTCAGCCCACCCTCACTGTAACAAAGTATTCTTTGTTCTCAGCTAATCCAAGGAGGGAGCCAAGATATCCTGCACTGAAACAGCTATCAGTGGAAGGCATCGAAGATCAAGTGTAAACATATAGAACATAGACACAGTGCATCCCAGACCATATCTTTCATTGTAACCCAGATCCTACCTTGCTTCTGGGCACCAGTGCCGTTGGAGTAGATTCAGTGGTTAATCTTCATTCTGTGCGGGAGCTTCCATCTAGCAGGCTTTTCACCAAATACATACCTCATCCTGGTGCTACTGTGCTTAACTCCCTTCTCTGACATGACTCTTTCATCTATGGGAAGAAAGAAGAGCCTGGGCTTCTCTCTAATACCCTCTCCTCTGCCAAGCCCAACTCATAGCTGAGTCCACTTTCTCTCCCTGGTAACTCAAGACAGGTGGTCCCACAATCCTTTCCTACTGCCTTGATGAAGAATTGAGCTCTTTATACACCTTTACACACATACTGCCCCTCCACCCTGTGCTTGGTGGTTCTCTATGCTGCCCTGATGCTTGTGAAGATCCTCTACTTGTCCCACAGAGAAGATGATGTTTGGCTGGGGGAAGCAACACAAGACTGGCTGCCACTGACTGTTGCAGGATTCAGGGGATGAAAGATATGTCCAACTATGCTGAGCAGAAGGCCAACTCCGGCATATGGTTCTCATTATCTCCTCTGTGAGCCAGTGGGGAAAAGTCAAGACCTAGTTTAGGTCCCTTTTCAGCCTGCGGTTTTTCATGCAGTCATTTCAATTACCATTACCCCAGACCACTCTGATTCCTAAACAGGACAGACTCAGTACCCACATAAGGTAACTGGTACATGTGGTCAGTGGCTCTGCAGCCTGGCTAGCTGGCTCAAGTTTTCCCTTCTCAGGCTGTATGGAGAAGATGGTGGGGTCTGTTTCTGCAGCCAGAGGTATTGCACCATGTGGGATCTAGACCGGATGTCAAACCACATGCCAGCTCTGAGCTGAGAGCACTTTGTACAATGATACCTAACAACTAACATTAAAACATTAAACACATTAAAAGCATTAAAATCTACAGAAAATAGAGATAGCCAACAGCAAATAACTAATTGAGCAAGTTGGCAGCAGAGCGCTCTGGGAGATGTCCTGTGTCTGACAAATGCCACCTGCCTTCCTGGTGCAGCTAAATCACTTCAGCCTCCCTTGTTCAGCTTCTTCCCCACGGGACCAGGGCTTGTCCCCATGAGGAACATCACGCTCTCTGGTCCAGCACAAACTCAGCAGGTGTTCTACAGACCTTACCCAGGGCTTCTCTCTCTCACAAGCCCCCAGTACCTTCCCAGATGTATCTTGTTGATACTGCAACCCCAAGCATGTGATTTTTAGCAGGATCCTGCTTATTCTGGAGACCTGTTAGGCAAATAACTTTGTCACTGGATACTTCCCAATCTGAAGATTTAATAAGTGCATGTTCTCCTCCATCAACCAGGCCATTAATGGAAGTGCTGAGCAAAAACAAACCCACAACAGATGTCTCTGAATTTCACTCAACAGACCCCTTCCTTTTCAACAGAGGACTGTGGATAGCTCTCTGGGTATTATTATCCCATGGGTTTTGTACCTACCCAACATCCCATCTAGATCATCCTTAAAAGCCACTTGAGTGGCAGCCAAGGCTCTCCATCACCCTGACAGAGAGGAAAAATGGATTATTTTGACCATATTCTCTTCTCGATGTGTCCACATAGATCCTGCTCATCTTCACTGCTTACACATAGTGAGATTCTTTGATCCAGGATTTTTAGTGGAGGTTTTTCTGGGGGGTTTGTTTGGTTTTTTGGTTAGTTGGTTGGGGGGTTTTTGGGGTTTTGTTTGCTATTTTTTTTTATTTTATTTAGGAGGGGGGATTTAACTGTGAGCAGTTCCTGGCTTTTGGCCCCAGTTCCCATTTCAAAGAGGGGGAGATTCCTCGGGAATTTTCGTAGGTAACAATAACTAATTCTGGGATTGCTTTGTGTGAGGTTCACCACACCGAGAGGGTCTAAAAAAACCCTGCTTATCTAAATACTCTCTTCTTGCACTTTTCTTATTCAAGGCCAGACTTTAGCCCCCATCACCCACATGGCTTGTGCTCTGTACTCCCCCGCAGCTGTGTCTGAAGGCTAACACAGAGCGCATCGACGCGGGGAGTCCTCAGCAGCTGCCGTCGGTGCTTCCCCTCAGCCGAGCAGCAGCAAGGCACCGTCCAGGGTTCTCGTCATGCTCACACAGCGGAGGATGTTCCAACTCCTCTTGTTCGGTGCGTGCTGCCAACAGAGCCCCGAAGCGCGGGGTGGGTGCGAAGCTCCGAGCCCCTGCTGCACATGTTAAAGCTGGGCTCAGAGAGGTCCACAGCTGTGAGAGGTGGCTCTAATTTCAGTCGCTCGCGCCGTCCAGGGCCCGGTACCGTCGGAGGTGTGAGTCTGGCCCGACCCGGCGGCAGCGCCCTCAGAGCCCTCAGCGCCCTCAGCGCGGGCGGCGGCGCCGCCTAGCGGCGGACTGCCGGGAGTGCGGTGCTCCCGCCCGCAGGATCGATACGGCTTCCGGGAAAAACCTCCGGGAAAAACCTCTCCCCTCCCGCGGCACAGATAAAGCCTCAGGGAGAAACCTCCCCACTACCGTGGCACCGATACAGCCTCCGGGAAAACCCGCCCCCCTCGCTCCCCCTCGCTCCCGCCCACTCCCCAGCTCGGCTTCACCGGCTCTTGCAACCTGGAGCTTCGTCTACTCTCGCCCCCGCTAAATCTCCGTGTCTGCAGCACGTCCTCTCCCCGGCCCGTGACAGAGCTGCAAGGCTGCTCCCCTGCATCCCGCACCCTCTGCACATCCCTTCATATGCCCCGAAGACAAGTTGTTCCAGCTATGCAAGGGTCCTCAAAGACGCAGGAGAGAGACCACTCCATTACTCCCCTGTGTTCACCATCCCCTCTCTAAAGAGACCTTCTAATTGTGAAAGCCAGCTTATTCCTATTCCCCAACAATTCAGCTGACTGCTCCTGCCTTTCCCACAGCTGGGGAAGGTGCTGTTACACCACCATCCAACACGCTGCCAAGTCCAAAGCAGGAGCCCTTGTCAGGCAGGGCTAGACAAGGCACAGACAGCTGCCAGCTCCCAGCACTGACAGTGCAGCCCAAAGTCCTGTAGTAACTTTCCAGTCTACTGCTTTGAAAGGCCAAATCTCATTCACCACGTAGGAGCCAACACCCACCCAGAGACTCGGACACTCGGACTCAGGCTCTGAGGCACATCTTGGCTTTATGAAGCACAGTGACATGCTCAATTCAGATGGTACAACAGACAGACTTTTTTGTCCTCTCTCTCACTTCTGGCTCTCTGGTGGTGAGCAAAGACATTCAGGCAGCAGGACCACCTGATGACTGCAGAAGGCATAAGCACAGAGGGACAGAGCCTGCTAGACACATCTATAACCCTCAGGAAGACACAGTATTGAGACAGAAAAAGCAGCACTCCTCTCACAGTTCTGTACAGAGGTCAAGTATGAAAAAGGCATCAAAGAAATCAATCAGTCAATCAATCCATAATTACAGCATTTATTATTTGTTTTAACACATCACCCAGTGGCATACGAACCCTGAGAGGAGTTGACTCTGGGACTCTTCTGTCCCCAGCCCATGAGACTGGCCATGGGCTGGGACCATTGGCAATGCCTGAAAACACTCTGCAAGACAGAGCTGGACCCTGCTCAGCTTTTAGGGTTTGAGGCAGTAGCTAGTCAAGTTAAAGAGATTGTTTAATATTGTACAAGAGGCACACCACAGGTAACAGCCATTAAAGTTCATGAGATTCAGTTCCTTGCATGACAGAGGAGAAGGCAGAGCCCAGGCAGATCCCCTCCCTACATAACATTTAAAAACAGCAGGAATTTTACATTTCAGGGCTGTTCCTGCCAGTAATCTATTAGGGCTTCCCTGCAGAGTAGCAGCAGGTTTGGGCTCTGTTCTTCCCCAAAACTGGTGACCATGTCTCCATGCCCAGAGGGCAGTGCTGCTTTGACAGGAGTTTCCCTACATTTTTTCCAAGGAGGATCTTGGTGCATGCAGGATTCTATTAGTCCCCAGGAAGGAAATGAGGCACAAGGCAAACCCAAGCGATACAAAGAAGGAAAAGCAGAACTGGAACCCTGATGTCCCCAGCCCTCAGCATCTTCCCCTTTTTCCTGTTTCCAGCCTGCCACAAACTGCACCTCACTCTGGCATGCCACCCACTGCAAGGCAGACACACCAAAGGCCAGTGTGCAAGTTACTCTGAAGGCTGTTACCCATGGTGATCTCTTCCTAAACCCCATCACAGCCATCCCATCAGGTACTTGGGCTCCAGACAGAAGCAAAAAATTTCCCCCTTTCCCTCTCCCTCTCTCCCCACTTCCATCCCAATCTCTTCTTCCATCCCTTGGTTTTAATCCCCCTTTGATTTCCGGGTACTAGTCAGATAAGTTTTTATGAAGAAGTTGGAGAAGAGGGCCAGTAAAGTGATATAGAAGCCAAATGAAAGGAGAAACATTGGCATGGGGGTTTGGCAGAGCTTATCATCCCTCCAGAAGATGATGCAGATGTTCATTATTAAAAATCCTGTCATCTGCACCATCTGTGAAGTGGTGACTAGCATGGCGATGTTGGTGGGTACCCGGATGCCCATGGCTGTCACAGTGTAGTAGCCGTACGTCAAACAGTGGATACTGAGGTTCAAGGCTGCATTCCATCCTAAACCAATTGCCATATCTTTATAGCCAATCCAGGTTAAAATCAATGTGACTAAGTGGTGGTACCAGTGGACGAAGATGAGCTTCTTTTTCCGGAGAACAATGAACAGGGTGTCACCTGGAGTTGGGGGAGAGGTGTATCATTAGTCAGGTGAAAGCACAGCAGTTGCACAAGTTTTCACGTGAGACAGACCAAGCAAACTTCAATGTTCAAGCCATTATGTGATTTGATCCCACCAAAACCTAGGTTCCCATTAAAATCCTCTGTATTGAAAAAGAGCATTTAGGCACCCTACCTGCTGGCATGTTGGTAGCATAAGAACCCCTTGCCCCAGGCTTGCCTTCCCAGACCTACCTGCACAGCACTTCAGACTGCCTCTTCTTTACTTCTTTGTATGAAAACGGCCCAGCTCTCCCTGCCTGTCTGCTGGCCCCTCGCCACAGTCATTCCAGCACAGAATTGCCTAGTCCAGGCACTGGCCTGGGGATCAAACTAGAACAGTAACATCAGGCTGCAACCCCATGGACAGCAAGCATATCATCTGAGTTGAGCAATGGGGAACAAGAAAATGAATGACACATGCAAGGCTGAACAACCCTTTTCTCCAAATAACATTTGGACAGAGACCTCTAAAAGAAAATCTGCCTGTAAAAGCAAAGGAGTTACAAACACATAGGATAAGGAGAAGTTTCAAACTCACCTAGTTCAACAAGTTTGCTCAGCACAAATAGATAAATCCAAAGTTTGGAAACAGGGTGGACGTAGAAAGATTGAGTACACACTGATTGCTTAAATCCCTTGGTACGGAGGAGGAAGGCCATTTGCTTCCAGACCCGACAGGCTGCAATGAAACTGCAAGAAAACCAGAGGAGAGCTGAACCAGAGGAGAGTTCCCAGGGCCTCAACAGAGCCTCTGATAGCTCTGCACCCATGGATATTCAGTTAACTCCATCGTGATGGTCAGGGCAGTCTCAGAGACATTTAAACAAACTTTTACCTTTGTAGACTTCCTATCAAGTTTTAGCCAAGATTTAAAACCTATTCCCGCAAGACAGAGCAGCATCAAAGAGTGCTCCCTCATTACACCCCCTGGTTCCACTGCTTGAAGAGGCACTTGAGTAAAAGCTGCCCAGTCTGATGAGAAATGGAGGACAATTGTCCTGACGTCCCACCATTTGACATGGGCCCACACGACAGGCCCAGGGAGCATTTACAACCTGCTGTGGCAGGCAACTCCTACAGCTTATGAGAAGAAATTCCACTTTTTCTTTGTTATCAACCTATAAGTTTCATTCGCACAAGCTTGTCTCTGAACAGACCATGAACGGTCATCCCCTGACCTCCCCTCTCCCACAGCTTGTGATTTTACAGACCACTGTGATAGCCTGCCCTGACAGAGGACAACCAGTATCCCTTTGACCTTATCAAAGCAAACTGGAGTTACAGAGGCAGTAGTCTAGTTTTCCTCTGTCCCACCAAACAGACAGAAAAAAGTTGTGGAGATGAGGGCAATTTTCTAAAATTGACACCTGCTTGTTCAAATACAGAGCATGGGCTGAAACATTTTCATGGCCCTGCAGGAAGCCTTTATTGTAAGACTGGACAGTTTGAAAAAACATTTTAGATAATCTTTTGTGCTTCTGTGAGTGCAGCAGAATTTTCCCCACCTCTTACACAACAGGATTAGAGAATTGGGGAGGGGTGGGGAAGAGAGGAAGGGGGAAAGAAAGAAATCTAAATTATAAAGAGTAATAGACCTCAAATCAAATTTGCAATTGGCAGGCACCCTTTGAATGAGGGGAGATCTCTCCCTTTGAAGGCTTCACATTCAAATCTATCCACTAATGATTTTCAAGCACTCCCCCAGCAATCCTTTTGCAACTCATTTGACTTGCTGCAGTATTTCTGGTGAGAAATAAAGGACTTGTATAAGCAGGTCACTTCCCTAGTTGGAAAGGGCCTTCAAGAGGAAAAATTTAATTTATTTCCCTAGTGACATAGTAGATATATAGTGGATAACCAGAACTTTTCATCAATCCAGTTCTGAGGGAAGGCTGACAGCTGTCTCCAGATTTAGCAGAGGCTCTTACCTGAACAAGGTCAGGCTGAAGGACCACAGGGTCAGTGGTGCACGCAGGCTGAAGGGCCTCCGTTCCTTCATGAAATGCTGGATTCCGAAGACCAGGACCAAATAAATAAAAGAAATAACAAAAGACCTTTGCCTGCAAGTAGAGAAGTAGGGAACATTCAGGAAAAGACCCAAATTGACCTATTTTTAGCTGGATTTCTGTAGCCCCAGGAAAGTACTCTCACCAAGAAACAAAAGATTTCCCCTTCTCATGTTAAGGTTGGGTTTGGTCACAAGAAGCCTGCTCTGACAGTGAGCAAAGCTAGCAAGCAAGAACCCTGGGGACTGCACAAAAGAAAGCAAACTGTTACATCATGGAGATTTCCACAAGACCATGATGGGATGAGGCAGGTTCTGGTAGCCTGCGAGCAGGATCCAAAGCAAATACATCAATGCATTTTATCCCTTTACACATGAGACACTACAGGCAGAGGATGCCTGTATAGGATGTCTAAAAAGGCCAGGTTCATGTAAGCTAGAGCATCAAGTGCCTTGTGTTACATCCCAAACCTTTTCAAGGCTTTAGTGCAGCATGGCACTAATGAGTGCCCTATTTGCCACTGCAAGGGCTGCAGTGGCCATCCGTGGCTGCTCTTTACCCTCTCTCCCCATCACCATCTCCCTACAAGCACCACCTGGACCACTGTTTGCTCTGCTGCATGCACTGCTGCAGGCCTTCCTCCACAGCAACTCCTCAGGTATGCAACCCCCAGACATCCCCAGCCTTCTCCTCCTCGGGACTGAAGATCCTCACAACTGTTCTGCTAAAAGCAGCAGAATCCGATAAGGCTACCCGGGGTCCGGGATGCACCGGGCCAGCGACCTTCTCTCCCTCTGCTCTCCTCTCACCAATTCTCCTCCATCCATTTTCTGGCTGCCAGGTGATTAAAGTTCTTCTCGAAGTCATACGCCCCCAGAGGCTGCAGCTCCGACGGGTCAACTTTCGCTTCCGTATCCAGCATCCCCGGGAGCGACCAGAAACAAGCAACTCCCGCACGCTTCACCGGTGGATATAGTCCCGGGAATGCGCTCCGCCCCAACATCACACCGCGGTGGGGGGCGGGACTGGGAGCCGGCCGGTCCGACGGGGAACCGGGGCCTCCCACTCCTTGTGCTGGGTAAGGAGGGAGAAGCTCCGGTCACCCAGTCAGGCTGAGCAGGGGGTCCTCCCGTTCACTATGTACCAGCCTCATCTAGCCCAGCTCGTCCCTCAGCAGACGGGCAGGGTGATTCCAACACTGTCAACCAGCAGCATGCAAAAATTCCCTTACCCTGACTGCAGCTAGCTGTTGTGCCTTCTTCACCATAGACTGAAGCATCTGGCTGCTGCTGGAGACAAGATGGGTTCTGGGTAATCTCCTACTTATGTTCCTGCAGCTGAAAATGGCTCCCGAACAGTTAAAATCCCCTGAATGGAGCATGTATCATTGCACCCTCTGATCACTTTACTCATCTTGGTGTCTCACCCAAGTGTCATGTCTTTACACATGTGCAACAGCAGCACCCTACAAAGCTCACAGACTTTGGAGGGCTTTGCCTCATGCAGGTTTGCCTCACTGCACCTGCTCACAAGTCATCTGATTCACTGCTGCCTCTTCAAACAGCTGAACATTTGCCTGGGCAAGACATTTCATAGGATTGTAGAATGCTTTGGGTTGGAAGGGATCTTAGAGATCATCTAGTTCCAACCCCTCTGCCGTGGGGAGGGACATATTTCACCAAGTTACTCAAAGCCTTATCCTGCCAGGCCTTGAACTCTTCTAGGGATTGGGCATCCACAGTTTTCTGTATTTGACAATGCAGTAGTGTAAGAAAATCAGGAAAGAATTTGACATGTAAGAATTGAAATCCCTTGGTGATTTTTGCACCATCCATAACTTACACTCCCCATTTTGCAGAGCACCTGCATGTTTCTATAGAAAGTTCAGCTTATACATCAGCAGCAGTGGTTTTGCCATCCCCCACACAAGGAAAACACCCTGTACATAGCATGAGCTCCCACTGTGCCTTGCATGGCTCTCACCTTAGTGTTTCCCACTCCAAGGAGGTGCTGCCGCTTCCAGATGACTGCAGGTCAGGGATTGTGCAGTCTCCATTACAGGGTCACTTGTCTTTCATCTTTCATAGCCTACTTTGGGCAGTAGCATCACCAGGCAGAATACTCAGGTACATGCTGAAGGAAACTTTGATCTGTGTCAAGGGCTTTTGCACACCACAAGACCAAATGCAACCACTAATAAAGCCAAGGGTAAGAGTCGAGAAGAGGCAGCATAGTAACACGAACTTTTTGCACTGGCTTCTAATGGATACAAATTGACATTCGGTCTCATTATTCAGCAGCAAAGCCACGTTGGGAACCTTATAATTTTAACTCTCTCCATGCTTCCGACAATGGTTTCAGACTTGCCCTGAAGGGCTGACTTCTTTGCCTGCATATTGTCTGTGGATTCGCTGTTCTTAAATGGAGTACAGTTGTTAGCTGTTTGAGGCACTACAAGTACAAAATACCTGCTTGTTTGACCTGTGCTTTAGCAACGGTTAAACAAGGCCTCCTTTATGTAAGACACCATATGACAAGAGAAAAAACTTTTAAATATCTGTTGAGAGATGCAAGAATGAGTTTAATTAGCTGAGTAGAAAAGGTGCTGATATTGACATAATTTCTTATTCCTAATCTAGTTCTAGGTTCAGTAAAGTTTTCATTTTGAAACTGTTTCATGCCACATGAACAAGAGCAATGCCTCTCCTAGGGCAGGTCTGTCCATCCATTTCTTATGTGGTGGCATGTTCAGTTACAGGAGGAGCTCATAACTGCAGCTGTTTGGTATCACCTGAGCAGGCAGCTGGCAGCCCTCCCCAAGTGTCTCCTTGGCAGATGGGAACAAGAAAAACACATGTAAAGAACAGAAGCAGACAGCAGGGATGAGGCTCTCAGCATCCTTTGAGATCCCTGTCTTGCTTAATAAGGCAGGCTTTGTCACAGACTGAAAGCTCACCTCCACAATCCAGATGCAGTTGTGACACTCTGGTTATCCTCTTTTCTCCCTGGTGTTAAATAACTTTGTTTGCACTCCTGGATCTGGGTGGATTAGCATGCAGAGAGCTGCCAAGTCCAGTGCCTGGTCACTGGCACTGCTCAGAACCACTGCTGGACTCAGAATGCTTTAGAAGTTGACACGCAGTATGGACATCAGAGTGACTTATAAACAAAGAGATGAGCTTATTTTCACACATCACAGTGAACTGCACAGAGCTCAACCGCTGCAGGGGAGGAAGTGGAGCCCCAGCAACACTTCACACATAGCAGGAACATCAGGGTGCAGCCCCGAATCAGTGGGAGGGGAGAACTTTATTCTTCTGTTCTCCACCTGAGTGGGAAGGAGACAGAGACCCTATGGAATAGAAGCCTCCATGCCTTTCTTTTGAGCCCACAATGGCTAGGTAGGACCTCAAAGAGAAATGACAATTTTGTGAGGACCATGAAATAAGGTCCTTACAGAGGTCTTTTTGGAGATCCTTATGGAGAGCTGGGTCCCATTAGACTACTTCTACAGCTTTCCAGAAATAATTCTTCTTTGAGGTACCCCTAAATAGATTAAATCCTCACTTAAAGTTTAAATGCCTATTTTCAACAACAGTTTCAGTTTTCTGGTAAAGATTCACTTTTTCACCAATACACATGGAGTTTGTGTAGAACTAGTTTCTGATATAATGACTGAGCATCAAGTACACTCTTATTTGCTCTGTGGTCAACAGTACGAGAAAATTGGTTTTTGCACAAATATCACATTTTGTATCCCAAGTCTTTAAATAAATTTCCTGTAACAAGACAGTAAACAACAAATAGACTACTTTGGTAGTAGGTAGCATGTTTGCCTTCTGTCAAGACTTGAGAGCATATAGATGCTCATGAAAGACTCCAGGCACCATTCAGAATGAGTAACAACATGCCAAATCCTGGTACCATACGATGTGCAGGAAGCGGTGTCTAGAAAGACAGAGTACATAATCTCTTTCTAAGAATACTACAAATTAACAAAACCAAAACTTTAGGAAAGTCAAAGGACAACAAGCATTTACAGCTCCCTAGCCTCACAGATCAACCACTTCCATAGCAAGTGACACAAAAAAGACTGCATGGAGACGTCTGTAGGTCTTAAACAGTGGGTACAAGGCAGGAGTAAGGAGAGCAGCTACAATACTTAGAAGAGGGCAAAACATTATAACTGTGGGCCAGAGGCAGTGTGGCCCCCAAAGTCTTCCTTTGCTTGTTGGCTAGCTGACTGTCACTGTACTGCCACCAACTACCTGCCTGATCCACACAGCTGGGGACAGGGAAACAAGGAGGCAGAGTCGTTGATTAAAAAAAAAAAAAAATTAGTTCCAGGTATAATATGCCAGTTCAGGTTGGCCTTAAATATGAGACTCCTGACAGTCCACAGGATGAAAGTGCACACAGAGTCAGCCTCACTCAAGCTGGGCCTTGCTGGTCTGCTATCTCCACCAGTGCAGAGGACAGACAGTTTTTTGCCCAAGAGGCAAGGCTATTGCACATAACCACCTCCAAATCAGCTTGTTGTACTGCCTGTGATTGTTACTTGTGATTTACACATCAGAGCAGTGAAAGCCTTTGAGGAATCTCCTTGCACAAGCACTGCAAGCTTTCATCAAAGCTTAGAATAATGTCCTGAGTCCACATGACCCTCTTTACTGCAGAGAATACGACTTCACATAAGTGCTCTCCCAGGGCAGCTTCTTCACCACACTGGCCACACTACAAAAACAAAGAACAATCATTGTTTTCTCGATCAAAATGTCTTTTAACCCCTTTGACACCAACAGAGATGGCATGGCACATAAGGCATGATTTTACATGTATCACAGCTTGTTTGAAGTAGGTTTAACAGGTGAGAAGAAATGGTAAGGATAAGGAAACAAGCCTTGTCTCCTGACTGATACCCTAACTTTGGAAAACACTGTAGTTTTAACACGTATTGCAACAAAGAGCTTGAGAGAAGGTGCTGGAGGAGTTGCCCTGAGCTATTAGGCTTACACTCAGCTAACACAAAGCTTAAGCTCATGTAAGTGGTGAAACAGCAGAACAAATTCCCCAGAGAGATGGTAGATGGCCTGTCTCTCAAAACATTCAAGGCTGAATGGGGGTCTCAGTCAGCAACCTGATTTAGTTAAAGATGTACCTGCTCATTTCAGGGGTGTTGGGACCATATGAGGTTTGTGTCCCTTCCAACACAAACCGTTCTATGATAGGTGCAAAAGCTGATGCAAAATGAGATATTATTTACATTTTCTGGCACTTCGTATGTGGGCAGCTCTGAAGAGCTTTTTTTTAGAAAGGGCAACAGCAGTAATGTGACACAATAAATAGCATAGCTATTTGAAAAGCAAAGCCTCAAGAACAGGAGCACATACATTTTTGCCTAGGTTGAGGCTTTGTAACAGCCAGTCTGCAAAAGACTATTAATAGCCGGCTTGGGTAAAACCGAGGCAGTGGGCATCACTTGATCCGAAGAGAGGGAAGAGCTGCAGTTCAAGGGTTAGAGGCAAAGAGTTTCAGTCAGGAGGTAGGTAAGAGACACTGACTCAGGGAGGACTAAGACCTGTGCACATTTACCAATTTGCCTTCATTACCTTGCTTTGTCAAGTTTAGCTATAACCCTTTCTTCCAACCACCATGGCACAGGTGCATTTCTTTGGAGATGTAAGAGAATACAGGGATAAACCCCAGCAATGGGAGCTGCAGGAAAAGCTGTGGAGGCCCCATCCCAGCACAGTGCTGGGTAACTGTAAGCATGCCTGGACCTGAGGCTCAATGCCTCACAGGTCTGCTCGTACAGGGCACCCTCTGGCATCAGCCACCATCGCCTGTGACACCAAGGTCTCCACCAAGGGGCTCTCAGGTCTTTGGCCATTAGAGGGAAGCAAACACTGCAAAAGTGCAGGGAGGCATCACCTGCTGAGCAGAGACCCAAAAGCAACAACTGTGCTTCTTCCTGACTCTCTGGAGATGCTAGTTGTCCTCCCATAAGGAGAAAGATACCCTCAGGCCCAGGGGGAAGAGAGGATCCCCTGCTCTATGCAAGCAGTCCATCTATCTTCATTCTGCTTCCCCAGCTTCAGATGAGCTTCACTGCCTTGCAAAAGTCACTCAAGCAGGCTGGTACAAATAGTTTAGGGTTTAACATCTGCACAGTATCAGAGGAAACAATCCTTCCTTGCAGCTCCCTGCATGATGTTTGACTAGAGGTCATTAAGAGACACAGCTCAGCAATAGCATCTCTTCTTTGTAGCCTGGCAAGATACAGCCATAATCAGCAACACTCATACCTGTATCAGACCCTCACTGTACAGTGTTTCGGCATGGTCCTTCTCAAGCATGTGTATGATGATCAAGATATTTGGGCATTTGAGAACAATTTTGCATAGAGCAAAACAAAGTATTGTCCCTTCATGCATATCCATATACTTAAAGATGGCTTCTGGGGAACACACTGGATATGTCTGCCTTCCCTCTGCCATGCAAGAGAGTGTTTTCTGAGCATGAAAAAACCCCAAATGGGAATGAATGGGAATATGAGACCTCTCAGAAGGGACCACTTGGAGTCCTTACTAATGATCCAAGTTATTTCTTGCTCTCTGACCTAGTTGCTCTTACCACTGTGAAAGATCTTTGCAGAGAAAATAACAAAGGGGCTATCTAATATTCTAAGGGTTAAACGAAATGGTGGTGACATCAGGAGCTATTAACCCAAAGATGTCATAATCTGCAATGACCCTTCACAAGAATGCTATCAAGTCTAAGCTAAGGGTTACAAATTGCATGTAAAACATCCATGATGCAAATCACCTCTAAGGAGCTCTTTTGTCGATACCCTATCATTTACAAACCCTTTTGTTCTCTAAAGCCTGTTAGTAGGCCCACTGGTGTTTGGAAACGCTGATTAAGACAAGTACATTGAGTGGGCAGCTGGGCTTTTGCCTGGAGTTGTTAGGTCTTCAAGCTTTGTTCAGAAAACAATAGTTGGATACACATATGGAACCTAAGATTAGCAGAGAATCTGCTAATTTAATTAATCGGTGTCTGTTTTCACTGTTGAAAATGTAGAGGCTGAGACTACTTTAACTAACAAGTTCTTGAACAAATGCATGTACAAATATCCCATTGAAGAACTTCTGATTAAGATCAAAGGTGTCCTTTGAACAACCCAACCAGCTATGCCTTTATCACAGAAGTCTCAAAGTTCAGGCTGAGTTTAAGGACATCTGTCGGTGTTCATGCACATACCTATTTGGGTTTTCTGAAGTGTTCGTTAAAGACAGACTTTGTACAAACATTCAGTATTTCTCAACCAGAACTGGTCCTGTTGTTTAAATAAGAATAAAATAAACCACAGCACAATAACAACATTATTGCATTGACAAAATTGCCAAAGTGAGCTGTTGCTTACATTGGTCATGATGTGTAAGAGCTCTCCACTCTGCATTCTCAAAAATACAAAGCATCTTCTGCTTTGCTAAGCTAAGGAAAATTGCCCCAGGGTCATTCACAGCCAGACTTTGCCAAGGGCTCTATGCTGGTCCCTCTCCACTTAATCATTCTTGTGCTCCAGTCCCCAGTTGAAACATCTGCTGTCATAGTTAGCAGAAGTTACACCAACACCAGATATGCACAAAATATCACCTCTTTCCTCTGGTTGAAGTCTATCAAGACTGCAGAGCCCAGGTAAATTTGCCAACCCCAGATGAAGTTGAGAGAACAAAACCAAAGCTCAGAGCTTTGCTTTGTAAAACCCCCTTGGCTACAGAAACGGGACTAAAATGCTATTCTTTCTAATCCCTGAAGAATGTGTTTATTTCTGCCTTTTAATGCAACTAAACTAAGCATTCATTCTACTTGGTTCTGCCTTGAGACTATTTTGATCCACAGTAAAGATCTGTCACCACCAGTTACTTGCCTCTTTTTTGCAGCTTTTTGGAGAACCTCTCGTGAAACATCTTTGGAAAGTCCTGATAGTGAGAACCCGCACTCCTTTACCCAGCTCTGAACTAATACAAACAGAGGATTCCTTGGTTAGCAAGGTATGACCTGCAAGGAGAAGAGTCTTCAAGTCTTTGTTTGGCACTTGGGCTTTTTTCAACCCATTTGTTACAAAACTTACTGTAATCCAACTTCCCTGATCAGACCCAACCTCTTCTTACAGTATAGGTGCTCATTCCTTTTGCTACTGGGCAATCCTGACAAAAAGTGGATGGGATGTAACCCAAACACCCAACTGTGAAAGGTGTCTCCATGCTGCTCAAAAGGCCTGCAGTTGTTTCTTCAGCTCCTCCCTACTTTGTAACGCAAACTACAGGCAGGATTTTTAAGATCAGCTTTTATCAGTTTTGTCTTTTATTCTTGCCAAGGCCCTCAGCTTCTTACCTGTTTAGTTTTAATGAAAATTAACCATTCAACCCTCCTTCCCTTTATTTTAGCTTAAAAGAATGTCCTTAATAGCAGTCCATGTAGATTATTGGCAGATTCAGGGCATAGCCTTTAATATTTTCCTGCCTAGAGCCCAGAATCCAGCATTAGCACTGCCTGAACTGATAGATCACCTTACGCAAAGATTTGCAAGAAAGGCACTGGAGTTCAGCACCATCCAAAGCATATGTTGAACTCTGTTGGCATTATAACACAGGGATTACTACTTGCAGAACAACAAGTTCTTGCGTAATGTTATTTCTTTTTCTTTTTTCCCCAGCAAGATACACAGGCTAATCTGGGTTGCGTTCAATAATGCTTTGGGTATTATTTTTCTGTTTTCTGACATACTTTTCTAAGAGCAAACAGAATGGTATGTGGGGCTGCCATTTCCCCTGTGAAGCACACCATTCTGTTTTCAAGAACTCCTCCAACCTTCCTTGTTATCTTGGATTTCTCAAAACCAACTTCCTTTGAACTACAGATAAATGGTTCTGCATATCACTATAACCACACTTACCTCTTCACAATCAAGCAGGATCCCTCTGGTTTTCCAGGACTGCCAAAAGCAGAAGGAAACTAAACTCTGCAAAGCCCTTTACTAAAATAGCTGAGTTTTACATCAGCACATGGTTTGATCTTGGAAGACCTTACCTTATAGAAACACAACTGAATGCACAGGAGATCGGATTAGGTTAGTCAGCAGCATCACTACCATAGTACTAGTACTGATGTATTACTAAATAATAATTCAAGAGTTTTCCTTAAAAAGATTACTACAGGGCCATTCCTACTATGGACACCATAGAGAGCAGGTGTAAGAGCTTGAGAAATGACTGCATCGCACCCAGAGTCTTTTACAGCAGCGGATAGAGTGGTCCTGATGGGAGTAAATGAGCTTTGCTGGAGAGGGAGAAGCATCCTAGCAGCCGTCCCTGAGCAAGAGGGAAGAGGCTGAGAGAGAAGGGAGGAGCTTTCTGTATCCTGAGAAACCAGTTAGCTATTTGGAGTGATTGGCTGCCCTCAGCTGTCCTGAAAGGCATAGTGCCCAGCTCCTGGCTGGTATGTAATGTCTCCTTGGTGTTTGCAAGGATTTGGGAAGCCCTTCCAAAAGCACAGCTTGGGAGGGACCACGGGCATTTTTGATTTTTGAGATCATGCCTTGCCTGAGTACCTGGGAGAAAGCTGCTTTCCATTGCACTGCCTTCATGAATCGCTGTGCAGTTCCATTTGCCGTAACACAGCCTCAAGGAGGCCCTGGTGGGGACAGAGGGACTAGCTTGCTCCAACAGTGGTCTCAATAGCAAATGGCCACCGCTGGGGACTGGGAACTCGCAGAGCTTGGCTCATTGCCTTCCTCTGTGGGAAGTATTTGTAATGTGGAAGCATGAGAGAAAAGCATTGCCCACACTCTCAAGAGCATCAGAGAGGTGCATGGGGGCCATGAGTGAGATACCCACAGGCAGAGAGGAGAGGCTGGGGCTGAGCCATGCATAAACAAAGGGAAGGAGTTCCTGTCACAGAGGTGCTCTTTGCTCACTGTCATTAAAAGGTGGCTAAGTAAAAATCATCATCTCCTCTAGATTTTCCTCTGCCAGATAGAGTGACTTCACACTCACCTGCAGAGGGAGACGGCTCCTCATCATTAGCCAAATTTTGTTGACACAGTTTGGTGCCGCCACATTACTAGGCCGGAAAAACCAGATATGGAATTGATGTGGCCCTTCTGCAACCCACAGCCAGATTCTCCCATGGAGGTGCTGCCAGTGGTGTGCAGGGACCCTTCCAAAGCCAGCACTGGGGATGGAGCAGCAGTTTATGAGCTGGTTGCAAAGTCCTTCAGGGGAGCAGCCTCCAAGGCAGTGCCAGGCCCCACTGTGTGCTCCAGCAATGCTGCAGCCACTAGCACTTGGCTAAGGAGAGGGGTCATAACAGGAGCCATGTGAGCGTGTGGCTTCACCCGTTCCCTATTTTCCACAAGGAGCTGCCCCCAGCCCAGGATTTGGGCAGAGCTTCTTAGCCATCACCTGGAAAACATTCATTTGCAAACCCAGGGTGTTTCCAAGCCAGGATGGCTCCCAATCACAGGGCTGTCGTGCCTCATGCAGAGAAGCTTTATGAGGAGCTGTGGGGCCGGGTGAACCTGAAAAGCTGGCTCAAACGTGCCCCGAACACCTCCCTGCCGCCCTCAGGGCCCTTGCAGGGAGATCCGCACACAGCAGAAAGACTGGGGGTGTTAATGCATCCTGCGGGTGTTGCTGGAACCTGCTCATGATCCCCCTGCTCTGCCAGGAGCAAGACAGAGGGGCAGAAGGCAGCTTTGCCCTTTGCACAGCTCCACTGGGGTTGCAGCTCTTGGGTGAGGCCTCTTCAGTCGTCTGAAAAATATTGACTCGTGTCCTACTTTTCCTTAAGGGGAAAAAATAGTTAAAAGAAAAGCTTGATCCCTGCTTGCTGCCTCATAAACCACAGTTTCAATTTTTTAATTTCCCAAGTTACACTGCAGCCCTGCGTGCCTGCCTCAGTACCCATGACAGGGAGGGAACTCAGAAACTGCAGGCACTGTGCCCAGAGATCAGGCACCAAGCTGAAGGCAGAGCTGCATGAAGGATAAAGATCACCTACTTCCCTTCCCCCACCATGGCTTTTAATGCATGTGACAGGCTACTCATTATTCCTAATTTAACTTAATAACTAGCTTAAGGCCTTGTTATACTTTTCTTCTGTATTCAATACTGAAAGAATAACAAGGAGAAAAATAAAGAGAGAAAGCTATGTATTTAATAGGAGACGATTTACAGAGGACAGGAATAAATCTGGAAAAGCTAGAGGAGCCTTCATCCTTAATGAGTATATTGAAATATTTCTATAAAACCACCTTATAACTTAAAGAATGGCTCCTGAAAATTTCTAAGCCAGTATACAGCTTTTCCTAGGGAAGACTCTTTACTTCAGGGGTGCTTTTTGAATGCCCACTTCTTACTCACAGGGTCCTTGGGCAGTTTAGTGCTTTTCTCCATTAGAAGGAGTTGTTGCCAAATTGTTGAATAATTTTTTAATAGACTATATATATATATCTTGACTCCCTGGACAGATATGCCTCCTAACTCTGCAATACCTTTGGGAATGAAAGCAGCTATGAGAAGTTCAAGAAGTTAAGAACATATCTGATAGGAGACAACAAGCTAATGCTGCATGTGGTGCTTGCTGGAACTTCTTTCTGAAATTGTGAATAGCAAGGAGGAAGCATAGGAAAAAAACCTCACATTTTTGTAACCCCACACAGGCTCAGGGGTTTCAAATATTTCTTTCTGCTCTTTTGCTTGCAAACAAAACAATGTACAGGTCTCTGTCCTCATCAGGCCACAGTGCCTCTGGTGCATCAGTTTGAAAACATGGTGTGTTTGTCCTCTCCCTCTTTTTTCAAGTTCAAAACAATCCAACATTGTCACCAAGCCACAAGCTTGCCAACTCTCTTGCTATATTCAGCCTAATCTAAACATCCAAACTCTCACGTAGGCAGCAGTAATGATCTCCTTCCACCTCAGAGATGAAAAAATGCCCCACCTCCACCCCCTTGTCCAAACTCATCTGCTTGGAGATGAAAACAAGGTCACCATAGTGCAACTGGCAACAGGCAGGAATGCTGAAAACTTGTGGTAATATCTCTTTTTTATCTAAAAATCCCCAATACCATCAACCTCTGAATTTCAACTTGCAGACAGAAAGGTGTCAGGCAGACAGCATTCCTATTACTTATCTGCAATGCCCATTTCCCCTATAATATCTATTAGCACCTTGCTCCGATGTCCCTCTGCCTCCCATTAGGAACTATTAGGCTCCACATCCTCAGCTCAGAGGGCATGAAGCCACAAAGGGCTGCTACAGAGCAAGGCTGATGGGTTGTCCAAAGTCACCTTCACCTTAGCCCCCTGCAAGCTGAGGGCTAGGGACGGAAGACAGCACTGCCTGGCCTCAGAAGAGCCCTCAAGTCAGACCCAGACATTAATCCAATCTAGAGCAGCCCATGAGCCCAGCCAAACTATTGTTTCACAGGCTGGACCCAGAAACACACCTTTCATCTGGAAAAAGA
Source organism: Erpornis zantholeuca (assembly GCA_013400515.1). Lineage (NCBI taxonomy): Eukaryota > Metazoa > Chordata > Aves > Passeriformes > Timaliidae > Erpornis > Erpornis zantholeuca. The sequence goes on from VZTN01011618.1 coordinate 62,725, forward strand.
AACACATGGAACAGCAAGCAAGAGCAGAACCTAGAACCACCAGCAAGGGCAGCTGTGGCAGTGAGGTTACTCTCCAACTCATGCCAGCACTGCAGTGGCCCCCGTGGAAACATGGAGCAAAGCCCTTGATCCTCAGTGTGGGGCACTGGCACTGGGACCATCAGACAGTGCTGTAGGCAGGTTGTGCAACTGCACCCCAATTAGGTTTGCTTTAGAGGCCAGGGTGAGTAAAAGCACATTAGGTATCACTCCATACCATGTCCCAAGTGGGGCAACAGTATTGTCTGTTCACACTGAAATGAGCAAGTGTTTCCCTTTTCTTCAGAAAGGGCAGAGCTTGCTGCTTCTATAAATATGATGTATGGCCCCTTGCCTATGACCAGCTCTCTGAGCTACTGGCTGCTCATCCTGTGGTCCTGGCACTCACATCTGTTCCAGATTTTTCTTTCATCACAGGTTTGGAGAAGCTAGGGACGTGGCTGTGTGCCACATGAAGGCAGAGGAGGGAAAGCATTGCATGAAAGCCTGCAGAAAGGCAACAAAATTTCTGATGGAGATATGTGGAGACCATAGCAGCAGTAATAAGAAGGAAAAAGCACTTTAATCTTGCTTGAACAACTTCCTGTTACAGGAATCACAGGTTCACTTTAAACCAAGACTGGAGAACTGCCACACAGGGGGAAGAATATAAGTTTATTTTAAAAAATAATAATTTAGCTCAAACACAAACAAGATTGCAGAGTGTTGACTGAAGCAGGAAGAACAATATTTACCCACAGAACTTAAAACAGACCAATTTTTCTCTCTTGTAGATTATACTTTCAGTGTCCTTCCTTGTCCACAGGTCTGCTTCAGTTCTCCTCCACATAAAGGTATCCTGACTGCTGGGGCTCTTAGTAACAAGGCAGAGGAGAAATGGTGTCTGCTGCACATGAAATGCTGTTCCTACCTCCAGAGCCTCCATGATCCAAAAAGCCAGAAGAGCAACACCAGCATCTAAACCAACGTGTAATACAAAGGGAACAACTTGCACTCCTCCCTGGAAGTCTACCTACCCATGCCCCATTCCCAGCATCCTGGCCAAGTGCTCCCACCCACACCTGAATTTACCCCCCCGCCCACAGGTGCTGTACACAGAGGTGTGTGCACAGGCCTTTGCAATACTCCTCCCTCCCCACTCTCTTCTCATCCAGACCTGTGGATCTTTCACCTCTCTTGGTGCCTGCATGCCATACATTTCTTGGCACAGCAGCAGTTCATTTCACAGTGATAGCATATGCCCTGGAACACGTTGGCCACTACTGCAGTTTTTTCTCATCTGTGAAGTGGCCTTTCATGCAACTGCCATTCTGATACACAGGGCTGGCCCCCTTCCTTCTGCACCACACCACAGATTTGTAGAGAACAAATCCAAAACCAGCCAGACACAGCAAAAGAAGAGCCAAGATGTCCAGGCAGAAATACTCATAGAAGGAGAGGTCATAGACAGCTGGGCGAAGGTAGGGTGCCCCATTGTGACGAAGGATGTACTCCAGCCAATACACTGTCCTGTTGAGAGCGTGCATTGGTCTGTCCAGGTGCAGAGCTGAGATATGCTGGGCTGCTTTTCTGTAGCTGCAAGGGAAGATGACAAGACATTTACCTTTGGATAGAAACTTCCTACCTGAGAAGTGGTCTGAGACATCCAGTGATGCTTTCAAGTCTCGAATAATACCTTGGGAGAGGGCAAATTTCTTCCATTCTTCTTCTGAAAGCCACTCTGATGGCACTTGTCAGCCATGAAGGCACAAGCCAGAGTGTATTTTACTTTTTATTTTGTTAACAACACTGACAGTTTGGCTTGCAAGTACCTGTTCAGTGAGTTCATGTGTATTGTACTTTCTGAGGGGAGTTGCACCCCAAGACCTCACCCAGCATGAAGCAAAAGTAACACATTTGATGAGCAGCCAAACTCTTCAAGATACCAAATTGCAACATCTCTTAATAGGTAAGAAATAGGAACTATTTTAAAAATCAAGCTCTCAGAGAGGGTTTCAAAAACCAGCAGTTGTATATGTCTCGTTGGAAAACAGGAGCCCTGTGCCACTTTTCTGTTCCTGCTCCAGTTCTAGGAAAGAGTGGAGTGTATGATTGTCAGAAGGAGCATTACCTGCAGTTCCCTGTTTCTACAGAAAGTTGTTTGGACAAGTCCCATGTGAGGCTGTGATCTCACTGTCCCTTATGACAGGCTGGCATTAGGAGAAGAGGTCTGCTCCCCAGTATCTCAGAAAATTTTCTAAGAACATTACAGTCAGTCAAACAGAACTAGATCACATTCTATAGCAGCAGATGTTGGAGTATCTTCTCCTGCACTGCATCTATGTACTGACATCTGGCCAGCTGAGCAATGCTTGCAACTGTGCTTGGTCCAGAAGCCACCACAAGGGTCAACACAAAGACACACTGGTCCCTACACATTGTCTGCACCAAGGAAGAGCTTGATGCTTCCAGATTCCTCACCTGGGGTCAGAGATGACTGTGATGACAGCCTGGTAAAGCTCCTCTTCTTTTACTCTGCTCCAGTCCATGAGGATACCCATGCCCTTTGCCTGCACTCTGGTCATAATGTCAAACTGGTCCCCATAGAAAGGAAATCCCACCACTGGCACACCGTGATAAATTGCCTCAAATATACCATTCATCCCACAGTGGCTTACAAAGGCTTTCACATTGGGATGGCCTGCAGGTAAAGAAACAGCAGCAAGTCAGTGCCTTCCCTGTTGTAACAGGGGGTTCCTCAACACACACTATTGATGTATGTTTAGGGAAAAACAGGCATGCTGAGCAGAGAGTATGCTACCCCCTGGGAGTACATCTGGCTTTTAGCAGCCCAAAATTGCTGAGTAGGGCCTGGAGAAGTGAGATAGGAGTCAAGCAGCTTCAAGCAGGTGTTATGTGAGGATCATGTTTTGTACATATCAGACACACAAGAAGCAAGAGACTTAGACCCACACCGGTGCTGTTATCCTTATATGCCTTTGCTGTTGTTTGGGCTACGCTCCAGGGATGTTACTAGCGGCACACACACACAGAACCCAGCCTTACCTAGCAGGTCATTCTGGGGCAGCCACTCCATCATCAGCGTATTCTCACCCAGGTTTCTTGGCTTTTGACCAAAATACCTGTGGGAGGAGAGAGAGGAAGGGGAAAAAGGGGGAAGAGAAATACACAGAAAACAATAATAAATTAAATCAGATCAAGAGAGAGAAAGCAGATTCTCAACACCCCTCAACATTGTTTTTCATCCAATTGAAGTGAAAATAAATCCCATTCCCTTTTCACCTCCACACCACCCTTTGTGGGAGGCGAGCAAATGCACCAGCCATCTTCTCCACCAAATCACTTGGAAGAGCTCGGATCCCAATGCCGAAGGAGACAACAACGACACCTGCCTCTGCTGCTTCCACCCAGAGACGCAGACCCTGTGGGCAAAACAAACACAGCTGCCTTGAAGTACTGTTGCAGAAAGGCCCTTCCCACTCTTGCCTCTGTCAGGAGAAAGCTGTCCACAGAGAAGATGAAACCAAATCCACCTGGAGCACAAAGCTCCATGGTTTTCACCAGGCAAGGAACTCTAAAACCACTGTGATTTTTGCACCCAGCCAGGCAGAAATTACTTGAGCACCTGCTGGCCTTGGGAGTTTGCAGGGAGGTGTCTAAAACCTGCATTTCATAGCATTATGTCCTGCATTGGAAGTAATATAATTACTCTTTGACAAGAAAAGTTCTGAAAACATAGGCCCACATAGGAACATCCAGGGCACAGAAGGAAATTGGAGTAAAAAGAGGAAGGCTATTTCCCCATCACCACTAAGACAGGAGGCCTGTCAGGATCTCTAGATGTAGGCTGTAAGCATCACACAGTCAGGAACAACATCTTGCTGGAGAGTTCCTACAAACTCTCCAATGTCAAAGGCTCCTGGAAGTGGCAGAAAGTCTTGCCACCTTGACAGGAGACTTCTATCCATCCTTGATAGCTACTTGTAGGCAGCAGATTTGTGATAACTGGACAGAGAGGTAGCTACAGTTCCAGTTAAACCCTCAGTTATCTGTCCTTCATTTAGAGGCTACCTGTAATACTACATAAACAGAGCTGTATGTAGAACAGAGTCTGTTTCTTCAACCAAAGCCAGAAGGCAGAAGGGAGAAGAAATCAGCAACCATAGCTGCTGTGGAGCAAACATGGACTATTCCCTTTTATGCAAGGCTGGGCTGAGTCTATTTCTCATTATGAGTTCTGTCCTGCTTCAAGTTTCCCATATATCCCAGTCAGGGCATTTTAGAGAAGTTTAATAAAAATCTATATCTTTGAATACAGATACTTCCTCAAATAGACATGGAGGAGAACATGAATAACAACAACAACAAAAAAATCTGTTATTAAAAGAGAAAAGGAAAGTGATTAATTCAGAATATTAATAGTAGTCTAAAAGTTGGGGGATCAACTTTATAACAAAAGAGTTACAAAGCACACTTAGTGTTACTCTCTGAGGATACCTCTCCTTCACTGTACACCTCAGAGATGCAAGCCTATCTTGGCAGAAATGCTTAGAGTGTCCTAAAACAATCAATGAATAAAAAAGTTTACAGCAGAGATATTTTGGTTTCTCCATTCTTTTGAGTTTCACATCCTTTGAACAGTACAACCACTGAAACTGCTACAGAAGAGAAAGTGCTAGTTTTCCTTTTCTAAATAAAAGTACAAAGACTCCTAAACCAGATGATTATGATATCCATTATATTATATGCCATAACATTTGACTTTCAGAAACATCACTGAAGTTGCCAGGGAAGCATGGCTGACCACCAGATGTTCTCACTTTCTCTCAAATACATATCTATATTTAACCAAGTCCTAATTAGAAGTACTCAAAATCATAGTGTTACAAATAGGAGGAAATAAACATCTTAATTACACAACCCTGCTCCATTTCAGATAGGACATTCTTTAAGGTACACCTAGACCTACAGAGGCCCTCTCTTCTGTTGGGATCCCACAACGTGGACGCAGACATGCCTACCTGCCAGCATGACAGCCACCACTTACTGCAGGGGTCCAGACTTATCTCCATCATTCTTTCCTTAGATGCCCTGAGATCTGTTCTGGAAGTTGTGAAGCACATGAGTAATGCCCTAGCAAACAACTCCCTTCTTTACAAGGCAGGTGTGTACGTTGCCAGGTTGGACCAAGCCAGCGTTTTGCAAGAGCTGTGAGGCAGCCACCCTCTGACACAGCTTTCGCAGCACGCTACGTACGTTTCATTACCTGCAGGCCATGCCGTGTGGGCAAGGCGGATGTGCAGTCAGACACATCTGGAGAGCTTCTTTTTAAGGCATCTAATCTCACATTTTTTTTTTTAACTGAAAAATATTGGCATCCACAAGCCTCTAATAATTTGAAAATTGAAATCTTATCTCCATTTCTGACCCTTCACCAGGACATCTTGACTGCCCAAGTTTTATTATCCAGGTTTATTTCCCCTCAGTTTGTAAAAGTGGTAAGACAAGTCCTGCTCTGTTTCAATGCTGTCTTCAGTCAAAGGCTTTAGGAGGTTGTCCCTCTGAATTTATTCCTGGGATTAGTGAGGCATAGGCTGGAGAAAGTCTTGAAAGGACTTTTCAGGACAGAACCTTGAGAAAAAGGGGATGATATCCTTCAGTTTTCTATGATTTGGGATTCTGCATTGAACTTAATGAAGGAACAATAGCTCACCCCTGTAGTTTCTTAAGACTACAAGCTCAAGGGCAGAAATGCCCTGTGAGAAATAGGGTGAAGCAAGAAATTCTGGATTAACATATATCAGTGATGAAACAAGGAAGATTAATTGTTCTTCCCATTTCCACTTCAGCAGAGGAGCAAACAAACTATTAATGATCAAGTCCCAGGGACAACACTTCCAGCTTAGGAATTGCACACACCATTTTACATGGACAGTGAGGCCAAATCCCACTTCAGAGTGATCCACTTAATTCTACATCCCCTCTGCGGCTTGACAGTCCTCAGTGTTCTCTGTCTCCCCGATGCACCCACAAGCACCAAACCACAGCAGCTTTCCAGACTCTTAGGGCTCCAGAACTTTTACAATGTTCTTCCAAAGAAGATCTGTACCAAGTAGCTTCCCCAGTTAATGTGCAATCATAGATAAAAGCTTTCTCACACTTACCACTGGAAGGGGCTTTGCAGGCTCAGCAAGGATCCCCCCTGTGAAAATGACATGGGGGAGCGTTGGACGGGGAAAGTCCAACACCACATCATTACAGAGGAAAAAAAGACTAGTTCCATGAACAAGGTCTAACATGGATGTCTTGGGCGCCACCCTATGCTTCTCCATAAGACGTTCAAACTTGGGCAGGATGACCAGTTTGGTAGCCACACGAGTGATTATGTACACTATAAGATTCCACGTCCTACCAAAGAAGCCCATCCTGTCTGTCATCAGGGAGTTGAATTCGGGGACATAGGAAATAGGGGAGGTGGCACCAATCTCTGCTGGGAACCAGAAACCAGTGGAAATCACAGCGTATTTGACGTGTAGGATGTGGGCCAGGATAAATCCGCACATCTCATTGGGGTCCACCAAAAGCAAGTCAAAGTGCTCCCACTGGAGTTTCTGCAGAAGGGTAGAGTTTCCCAGTACTAGGTCACAGTTTTCCAGGTACTTCTCCAAAAATGAAAACACCTCCAGAGAGGTCATCTTCCCTTGAAAGATACGCTTTATCTTCTCCTGCACCCAGGCATCTGCGCTCTCTGTGCTGAAGATACCCCAGTACCTCTGCACACGGAAGCCAGGCAGGGAGGTTTCCACATCCCGACCTTCATGAAGTAGCAGCACAGGGTCATGGCCCCGGTCAGTCAGTGCCTCTGCCACGCGCATGAAGACTCGCAAGTGGCTGTCAAAGACTATGGTGGGCATGATCAGCACCTTGGCACAGTGAGACGGCTCCACAGTGAACGTAGTCACTAGGAAAAGAAGAGCAGCAGGGCATGGTAGCACCTTCATCATCTTCATCACTGCAAGGAGACAAATATGCCATTAATGTAGTATCTCTGTCATGCACTCAACAACTAACAGTTGCAATTGTAGCTGCAAGCCAAAAGCTTATGAGCTGGGAAAGGAGAGCAGTCTGGAGTTCTTCACTGGGGAATAGCCATCCCCATCCACCCTGCCTTGCCCTAAAAAATAAAACCTAAAAGCCATAAAAAAACCCCAACAACCAAATCAGGGTCTTTTCAGGTGAGTTTTCCAGAAAACCTCTTCTCTGTGCTCCTAAGGCTCAAAAACTAGCAGACTGACTCACACAGAGTTACAGAGGGTGAGTGGCTGGAGGAGCTCTGCTGGATCACAGCACCAGCAGGGACACTTGCTGCTCAGTCCCTGTTTACCGCTACAGAACCAGCTCAGCTGGATTTTATTTTTATTTCTGTCCAGCCAGAACAGCTGGTTCTCTCTGAGCCCTTGATGTCAGTGCAAGCTCGCAGGGAGGCCTGCAGAGCTTGGTAGGAATGCCAAGAGGTGTGCTCTGGCTTTGGCCCTCGCACGGCTAGCAAGGCACCTTGCTCAGCACAAAAAGGGTAGGAGCAAATCCAGGTCACAGCAGGAACTGCAATCCCAGAGAGAACAGCAACAGTCTGGACAGAGACCTGCTCCAGTATGGATCAGTCATGGGAGGCTCTGGGGAAAGGGCTGGGAAAGGAAAGCAGGTGCCAGGATACTCATCCACTAGAAGAAGACAAACCCAGAAAGCAATCCCAGAGATAACATGCAACACCTGTGGCACACTGACGCCCCTTAGTCACACTCCTAAAGCCGTCATCCCCTCTTCAGTTTGGTGAAACACCCAAGATTTCTGTTGTGTAAGGGATGTTGCTACATCACTGGAAGCGAACGCGCCTCACCCACACCTAGCATTATTTTGGGAGAAGAATTGTGTGATAATTATTTGGGAATAGTCAGAAGCAGAGTAGTTTTCTGGGAACCCAGTTCAGACATGCTAGGAAGCAGCAGCAGGAAGAGGAAGAAGATACAATGGGAACAACTAGAAGAGGATTTTGGATGGCCCCCGCCCATTAAGCCCTGACGGGGTTGCAGGGATGTGGTAGAGTGGAATTTGGTACAAGATTTTCCGACAGCCTCTCCACTAGTGCTTGCTCAATTAAGACATGGGAAAGGAAGTAATGGACAAGATTCTGCTAAATACAATCTTCAGACTACCCTCAGCAGCTGAATATCTCTGGCCAAATTAAGCACGTAAGGGTGCAGACATGGGAGAGTAAAACTGCCCTATTCTTCCTCCATTGCTTTCTTGTCCCATGTGGGGACAGGACATGAGCAAGAAACAGAGCAGCTGCTGACTGGGATCCTCTCCTGTTTCAAAGGCAATTCCTGCTAGTGCTTGGACTCCCACCCAGGGTCAACTGAGCGGCTGTGTCCACACGAGTGATGAGAAACATGAGAAAAGCTAACAGACACCAAGGAGGTAGTTGGACGCACAGAACAAGAGCTCCAGGAGAACGTAGGCAAAGGTGATGGGAGATCTTCTCTCTTCTGGAGAGAAGAAAGCATAAGCTCTGCAAGGAAAGTAAGGATCTGCCCAGCATCCTGCCTCCCTAACAGCAGCAAACAGGTGGGCCTGTGACAAAGTGTTGGTCACAATAGAGATACAGCCCACAAAGCTGGTATGATACTCAGATTACCTGAAAGGCTCAAAGGGAACTTACCCTGCCCAACACCAGGAAAGATAAAGCATTTGGCTATGACATTCACAGCAAATCCAGGAGCACATGCTGCTTCCAGGAAGCAAGGGAACGATGACAGCCGTGTACTCCTGCTCTCCTCTGGGACAGCAGGGAGTTAAGGACAGAAGCAGGTATAGGCTTGTCCTGGGGCACCTAGTGGGTCATACATGCATGTAAGTATGCCAAGAAGAGTAGAAGAGGTTTTATATGTGGGGTAGGGTGTTTTCTCATTGGGCAACAAGTAAAAGATGAAGAAATAGTCCAGGTAAAAGGAATACTTATTTAACAAAAAATTTCTCACCTATCTTCAGCAAGAACTGTGTTCTGCCATGAACTTATGGGCCAGACATTGCTGAGACCCTCAGCTCAACCAGGACCCTCTGGGGACTACCAAAATCCAAAGGACAAGTAAGCTGTCAATCTCAGCCCTCAGGTCAGGGGCAGATGCTGACACAGTGAGACTTGCAAACTGCTCTTGGTGGTTTTATGCCTTCCAAAATCAGGAGCAATCCCCAAAGGTGCTGGCTCAGGAACCTCTTCTCCCAGCCCAAGCAACAAGGGAGGCTGTAAATCTTGCTAAGAGGTGAGAGATTGCCAGGCTGCAGGAAGAGACCTTTTTATCTTCTCCAGCTCAATACCACCAGAGATAATCTCTGCTCTGTCCATGCCTGGAGTCATACCCTGGTCATAGCTCTAGCCATAGAGCCGTGCTGGATATGCCAGACACATTCCTGATTTTTAGTGCTATTGGAATATAATGAAGACTAACTACCAGCACAAAGGGCACAATGGCTCTCTGTCCCTTGTTCAGCAACTAGTCATTGTTGCAGTCTCACGTTGATAGCAAAGGGGAAGGAAGTCCCAGACCTAGACAAGGGCTAAATGGCCCAGATGAGGGAAGGCTCAAAATCCAGCTGCTCACCTGTCTGGTTTAACTCTTATTGATACAAAGCTGCTCCATGAGCTCTGCAGCAGGATCCTCCAGCCTAGGCAGGTGCTGTGGCTAGTGCAGCACAGGCTCAGCCCAGCTCTCTGGCTACAGGAGCTCAGCTAGTGCAGGCAGGTAGCCTTCAACAGAAACCTTCAAACACCTGGGCATGGGAATGTGATTTTCTGGGAAGGTGAATTCACAGCTTATGCCTTGACAGAGGTGCAAAATCCAAGTAAATGACAGATCCACACTAGGTCTGAGAGCAGAGTAGACAGAACCATCACCTTGTTTGTAGTCTGGAAGTCCTGGGCTAGTGGCTACATCACATAAATACTGCAAAAATAACCCTGTCACTGCAAGGCTAAGGGGCTTGTGAAGAGAGAATAGACCCTTTCCTGTTTGCATGACAAGTGCTTGGCAGAGCCATGCCAGCTGGCTGATTTACACAGAGCAATGCCCCTAACATTACAATTAACTGGCAGCCAGAGTAAGGGTTCAAGAGAACTGTTGGAAAAGTTCATGCCACAAATGTTCTAAGTTTCACTGCTGCAGCATTCAGGGCAGAGCAGGCACCTCATTAGAGCAGGAGCAGAGCCTGCTGCAGTGGGAAGTCAGACTGTCACTGCAGGCAGCAGCAACCTCCTACCCTGCACACCTGGCCACCTTCAGCTGCTGGGAGATTGCTTTCAAAGCCACAGCAATGCACTGACACTGAAAAGTGAGGCAGCAGAAAGGGAGCAGATAGTACAGCCCCTGAGAAACATCTTACTGGGCTGAAATTTGTCCCATGATTTTGCCCTGTTTAACATGTTTAACAGGGTATGGCTTTGGTATTGATGGAAAATTACATCAGCTCAAGTGAAATAACTCAACAGCTACAGCTCTAATTTAATTCAGGTGCCTTTTATTAGGCTGAAGTACTAAAACCTCTGACAGCAAGCAGTCTAGGCAAAGAACCCCACAAAGAAAAGGCAGTAAACAAGCTGAAATGCAAGAACTGCCATTTACATCTCTCCTCCTTCTCCACTTTTTTATATTACCTAGTTCCTGACTACGACCTGGAAGCCCATGTACATAGGGCTGAATTATTTCCCCTCATGCATCCTAGTGTCTATGCAGCTCTTGCCCACCTTTAAGAAATGCTTTCACTGCAAACTTCTCAGGAGTTAACAAAGCAGCAGAATTCGTTGAAAACAAAAAGCAAAAGATATCTTCACCTGGATGCTCTTAACTCTTCCTGGAATAAGATACTGAAGTTTGCCTGTTCTGTTGGGTATGGTCCAGAAAAACCAGGACCATCTACTACCGTCACACTGACAGCAAGCCCAGCTGCAGCTAATTTATGGAAGCCAAGACTGTGAAAGAAGGCAGGGACGCAGGTCCAAGAACAACTTTGTCACTGCAAAAGGATGTTGCGCTACAAGTAGGAGCTGCCCAGGGGAATTCCTAGTAAAAACCTAGGGGATACAATACTGTACTGTGCAAATTTAACAAAGCACAGTTTGAAATAAGGAAATTTAACCATCAATCACATCCAGCCCAGCGCTTGCTGGGCTTCTGTGCTCTGGTTTTCGTTTATCACAGACTCTGGCTTAACCAGAGTCACCTGGGTAAATAACAATAAAACATTAACATTAGCACTACAGTACATTAATATTAGTATTACAGTACACCAATACTAGCATTAGTATTTTAGTATAGAAAACAATGATAAAGAAAAAAACTCCCCTTCAGATATAATCATCCCCTGGCAGTCTACAACCATGAGGGTCTTTTAAAATATTGTTTGCACACAGACTGAATAGTGCACAGATGGTCTGCTCAAAACAACATGCCTTTCTAGCATTTTTCCTTCTACATAATCACGGCAGCCCATTACAAACACAGAGAATGAAGGAAATCAAGACCCCCAAAGGACCAAAGGGAGCAATCACAGTATTGATCAGGTCGGCATCAGAATAATTTATAATTTATACTTTTCGCCACATTGGTGCTACTGCTGCCACAAAACAGCACCGAAAGTGCTCTGGCTCATCTGTTTTAGACAAAGATTGATGTAGTCCCCAGACAGTTCCTAACTTTTGGAACTTTGGACCATCTTCAACATCCTTCCTGTCTCATTAGAGTTATACAGAGGAAGTTTTACAGGCAAGGTGGGAATCTATGGGCTAGCAGGAGGTTGCCAGATGACAGATCACTGCCAGGGAGCCATGCCACAGGGAACCATAATACTAAAGGAAATACTGGTTCATGACAACTGAGAAAAGAAATAAAGATCTGGATCTCAGCTTGTTACAGTATTTGAAACTACACGCATCTTGAAGACCTTGAGGTGGGGAATGGTGTCAGGCACCATACATCTGCTTCCTCACCTGGCCTCTCAACATACATTAAATCTGCCTAGGTAGTAAGTGACATTTCCCCCCTTCCATATCCACAGGCTTCCTGTTTGTTGTCTGAAAGGAACAGAGATGGTTTGTGACACCAGGGTGCTCTGCAGTGACAAGTTCTTCCGGACAACCTTTTCTTCTTGCTTACAACACGGTTGCAAGACAGAAGCAGCTGATGTAAGACTGTGCTCCTCATGAGTGGTCTGAGGTCTGCAGTGTGGAAGCAAGTCAGAACATTATTTGTAATCCCTGGATGAAAGAGAAAGAAAAGCTTGGGGCCCTTTCAAAATAGTCATGCGAGCCATAGACCTCAAAGTGAGAGCACATGACAGAGTAATGCATTATTTGGTCTTAAGAAGAAGTTATGTTTGTATGACAGTCAAATTAAAGGATCTTCAGACTGCAGTGAAAACTGGGAAGATAAAGGTGAACCGAACTTTAGAGAAGGAGTCAAGGAGTGGGGAAGAATATAGTCTTCTCATTTACTGCCTCATCATTTCAGCTTCTTTCTGCAGAGAAGTGCCATTAAAAGAAAAGTTATTAAACACCCCAGAAGATTATGAAATCTTGTGTAGAAAGCTCTAGGGACTGATAAAGTCTTGACAGACAAGTCTGATCACTTTTGACAGAGTTACAAGAGTAGAGAAGCTAGGGATGAGTCTTATCTTCAATGAAACAATTGACGCCCTCATGTAAAAAAACCCCACAACCAAACCAAAGAGCTTCTTTGCTCTGAGCACGCCAGAGGAATGAGACCTGGCTGAGCTGCTGTAAACAGAGGTTGAAGAGGGTTGCATAGGAAGAGGAGGCAGGAGATGGAAGATACTCCTGAGATGTAATCTTCTAAAGGAAGATGAAGCAAGTTACACAAAAGCGCTCCGAACGTGTGTCCGTGTGCCAAGGCTCTGGTCCTGCACACTGAAACAGATGCTGAACTAGCGCCCATCAGCAGCCTCGCTGGAGCAACCCAGGCTGCAAACACGCGTCCGGGTAGAGCCGAGCCCGGGCTGACAAGCTGGGAATTCAGGCCGAGACCCTATCCCCGTCTCCCCGGCCGGGCAGCGCTCAGGTGCCTCTGCCATCAGCCCAGCAAGCTCAGTCCAGCCCTGCAGCGCTCACCAGGAGCGCAGCTGGCATCCCACCGATCCCACCACGCCGCAGGGCGAAAGGACCCTCCTCGCACGGCAGCCGGGCAGAACACCACGGCCCGCGGCGGGGCAGCTTCCCCCGTGGGACGGNGCAGGTGGGGCCGGGCGGCGCAGCCCCAGCCCACGGGCCGCACCCCGGCGCTGTGGCACGAAGGCGGGGAGAGAAGGGGACGGGGCGGGCACGGAAAGCCGCACCTGCTGCCCCGGCAGCTCGACAGGCAGCGGGTTAGCGCCTGCCAGCTGCAACTTGTGCCTCCGGCCCGGCCAGCTCTTCTGAACGTTGTCAGAGTCTCCATTGACCGCTGCTGGGCCCTGCCCGAACACTCCCAGGGCCCCGACCCCCCTAGAGAGGAGGGCAATAGGAACACGGTAGTCAGGAGAGCAAAAGGGAAAGGATGGTGGACAAGGGAATCAGGATGTGAGGGACAGTGTTCCAACACACACCAGAGGGCGTATGTCCTGTTGGTCCAGTTCCAGGACTAACCACAGCTGTAACTGCACCACTGTAGCACAGGGAAACCAGGCCTCCACAACAGAACAGCAGTAGAGCAGAGATGTAGTGTGAGCAGAGATCCAGGGTAAGCGTGTCTAGCGGCTGCAAAATCTTGTGAAAGAAGCTGTTTTTCCCAGGAGTGTCAAGCACATCGCTTTGAGTCTCACAAAACATTTCCCACCCCAACACTTTGTTGCACTTGCTCAGTCAAGTGCTGATCGCCAGCAAGGCTAATGACAGTCTTTGCATCCTCTGCTGAAACTTCAGGTAGTATTACATCTTCTACAGCATCATGTTCAAGGTAGAAGGCTGTGGCAGAGTGCTGGTTACAGAACAACCAAGAGCCCAATGCACCTGGTGCATCATGCCACCCTTCCCATAGAACCATAGTGCATAGCGGTGAAACCAAGCATTACAACACTCAAGATCTCCACAAGGCCCTACCTATCATCAAGTTTCATTGCAGACATTGAGGAAGAAATCTAAGAGGAAACAGAAATCAGTTATTTTAACTAGGTCTATACAGGGTTTTTCAGTTATGCCTACTCTTTCTTCTTCCAGTATGCTGGTGCTTATATGGCCAGCTGCCACACAGCTGATTTGGCAGCAATATTTGAGAAGACCTAACAAGACCTTCTGAAGGGGAAGGGACTTAAAACAGCCTCAGTTTGTTTTGATACAAGCTTCTAGCATCTTACCCAAATTTCTCGCAGTCACTCAGCCAGCTGCACAGGCCACCTTTCACTTCTGAAGGTCTGTTATATGCCCACAGTCACGTAAATAAGATGACAAGAAGTGACTGTAGACAGGTGTAGAGACAGTGCTGTTACCCCCAAGCACTGGTACCCTTTTCCCACCCACTATTCTGTATCTTTAACTACCAGATTCACTCAGACTACAAAGGCAGCAATCTTTATTTTCTGACACATTAAATTCTCACACTTCATTACAGACTTTTTAAAAAACCTCAAAGTATAGAAGTATTTTAAAGAGTTTCAAATGTAAGTTCCTGATAAACAGAAAAAAGAGGGCAAATGACAAGAAAGATGATGTTCAAATCCCCATGCAGAAAATACTCTTCCCACCTTCCTTTGGCCTCTAACCTTTGCTACCTCTACCTTTCTTGTAATAATCATGGTCTCCTGGGCCCCTCTGCAGTGTGGCTTTGAATCCAGGCCCCAGTGATGGTGCAAGCCAGAGGGGAAGTCCTGAAAAATGCTCACTGGAAAAAGTTGCCACTCATGTACATGGGGGTGGTTCATCAAGTCTCATCCAACCCTCAATTAGGTGACACTAATTTGCTTTGCACACAAACATAGCTTCCTGTAACAAGGCTCTTCTCATTGGCAGCCTTTGGGGAAGGAATGGAAACATGGAAATCAGGCCCTGCCCTCAGTGGCTGTTTAATCCTGTGGGGTAAGCGTATCTCACAGACCACTACTCCATTTCCCAAAGATGCACTACCAGTATTCAATTCATACTGGCTGGGGGCTCAACCCACTGCTCCTCAAACTAGTTAACTTAACTCACCTAACAGACGGAGAAGTATTTGGGAGAATATTTTCTAACAGATGCAAGCTGCATCTAAGTAAGGAGGCAGTCATACAACTCAGTGAATGCAAGCCCCCCCCAACAGCAGTAGGCCATTATACTGTCAGTTGCTCACGAGATCTCCATTTAGGCTGCAAGTTTCTCAACTTGTTTGTGGCTCCCCATACTGAACATATACTTGTAGTTAGTACTTCAAACCTTACAGCACCAGGTTTATTTGCCTTAGTGCTAAGGGGAAAGTGGCATTTTGCCTCTCAAGAAGGATTTAACAGATGGAAAACAGCTCAAAGACCAAGAGATCCAAATGAGAAAGGAAATTGAAGGCATTAATGATACATTCATCTCGACTCCTAACAAGCTGCAGCTCACACTCCTGGCAGCAAGATGGCACATTTTATGTTAAGATAGAAGAAGGAGTAATGCCACACTGCAGCCAGAGCCTCTGAAACAAAAACACTGCTTATCCACCTCTGCCTTTTGCTAAGAGGCCTCTATCTCCTCAGTTTCCTTTTCCCTTCCCACCAAGTGAAACTTCACAACCCCCATGCAGCCAAGTTTCTGTACAACTCTACTCCCCAACTGCACTAATGGAAGTGTTATCAGAGTGCCACAGCAGTGCTATAGACCTTGGTCTTTCTGACAATAGCCCCCACCTTGCAACTGCAATCAATACTGTTACTCAGATACTAAGATGTATTTAGAGACTGCTTCTCCAGGTACTCTGGTTAGTGGCCTCCACAGGAGTGCAAGGAAGAGGATACTAGGTATTTATTGCAAGGTGAAACCACGAAAGAAAACAGAAGAGGAATCCTGTCACACTACAAGGAGAAACTTGAAATGTCATGTGGCGTTGGGGATTACAGCCAGAGTGCTCAAATCAGTTGTTACTCTCACAGTAACCAGTCAGAGGCAAGTGACGATACTTGCCTTTTCACAGGTATTTAAGTTAAACTGGCTGACAAAGAAATGGGAGGTTAAAATACAGGACAATGATTTCTCTTTTTTCTACTAGATGGGCAGGAAATCAGAACTAAAAATCACTGCCAGCCTTTTAAAATAAGACTGTAGAAAATTTAAGTCTTGGAGGTCACCCTAGCGGTGCCAATAACACCAGCTTAAGGATGGTTTCAAATTAGGAGACTAAAACAAAATTAGAAATAAAAAGGGGAAACATCCAACCATTCTCCCACATCCCTACACTGGAGCTGCCTGCCCCACAATGGGCTAGGGGAGGTAATATTCCAGGCAGGCTTGACATCCACAATGTCCATATACCCATCCAAGATGTTCTGGTGAGCAGATGGTTTATGAATTCCAAAGGAAACATTCTCAGTCACTTTCAAACTTGACGGAATTGACTTGGGTCGATATAGTGCCCCCACGGTAGCTGCCTCGTTTTTTCTTTGTTTTCTCATGTCGGAAAGATTTGCCTTTAGTGTATTTCAGGATATTGTTAGCCTTCTCACCCCAGTCACCAGCTGCTCCTTTCTGTGAGGGATGGAGGGGGAGAAAAAGAAATTCAAGTCAGTACCCAAGAGAATGAAGGCAATGCTTTGCACTTCACTGTACCCAGCAAACCCCAGTACATTTTTACTGCAGCTGACACCATTCTCCCATGAACCTCCTGCTACTGCTCAGATGTGCCTCCTGGTGGAAAAAGTTCTCACCAAAATCACTCCCCAGAAGCACACCGAGGCTGCTCTGCACACATGTACTTGCAGAGACCAAGTGTTACCACTCTAGCACTACCCAGCCCTACCTTTGCTTCAAATGAGTTATCAGCCACACGGGCATCCACCTCAATCTCTTCTTCCCTTACGCGGCGGAATGGAGAGGACGGCTGTTGAGAAAGAAAATGAGACAGAGTAAGCACATACAAACACACAATATTCCTTTAGTAACAACTTCCTTCCCTGTCCTGCAAATATGGAGCCTTGTTCACATCACCTGAATCTTTAAGCGTTTCTCAGATTCATGGTTCTTTCCCTGCTCCCAATCAGGCAGCTCAGGATTGCTCCTGTGCAAGTATATCCCACCAGCTTTGGCTGGAATAATATATTCTTATGTGCACTCCCTAGGGTTCTCCAGACAAGGTTTAAGTGCTTGAGGAGTAAAAATACAAATAATCCTGTTGGCCCAACCACCCAGAAAAACCCTAAACAGCCTACTTGTTCAGAGGGCAGAGATGCCTCTTCAGCCAGTTGCCACAGTCCACCCTCACTCACCCGTTTCACCTTGGGAACTGTGTGTGGTGTTTTGGCTTTGATCTTTGCTTTTTTACTGTGTGGTGTCTCTGGCTCCTGAACATCTTCCCTCTTCTGTTTCTTCCCAATTGCGCCTGTTAGATGTACAGCAGTAAAACTTTAAAGACATTGTTGGGAAAAGTAATGGCTTCTGTTCCCCAGAAAGCAAACCCAATGCTGACACACACGTGAGAACTGGTGCCTGCATTACTTCACCCAGAAAACAGACTGCTGTACCAGACACTAACTAATGGATACATTTTTATGGAATACGGTCGCTCTATATTAATGATTTTGCAGACTTGAAACAGTTCTGTTGTTCAAAATTTGCCAGATCTTAGATTCATACTATATGCACTTGCATACATCACTAGTGCATCACTAGTTGTTTTCCTCCTGGAGGGTTAAAGACTGAGATTGTGCACTGGGGCATCAACTGTGGTGTTCCACTCCACACAGACAAGGTCCTCCAGCAGTCTGCTCTGCTGTCACTACATCTTGTGCATGCACAGATGACAACTGGCAACAACTACACAGAAATGTATTTCACATTACCACAAATTTCACTGCCAGCAGCTATGCAATACAGACAAGAAAGGATCCCACCAAATTCAAAACTAGCCCTTCCCTCGTTACTGCACCAGATGGCAGAATCTAAGAACTCAGAAAGATTAGACTGAGTATTGTTTCAGAAAGTCTTCCACTCATGCTTAGCTCAGTAACACTGCCTGACAGACCCACTTTCCAGACTGTTGGGTAATACCTCCATTGACTTTTCCAGTCTCTTCTTCAGAGCTGCTTTCACTACTACTACTGCTGCCACCAGCTGGCTTAGACTTCATGTCGTTTGCAGTTGCTGCAGATGCTTTTGCTTTCCCTGTAGAGGCAGTGGCCTTAGAACCGTTCTGCACCCCTTTCACTGCCTTTTTGGGCTTCCCATCCTCTTCACTGGAACTGTCTGAGGAGCTGCTACTACTATTAGAAGCAGCTGCCTTCTTTCCCACAGTTGCTTTTGCTGCTCCTGTAGATTTGGTGACTGGTTTCCCTGCTGACTTTTCTTCTTCACTGCTTGAGCTATCAGAGTCAGACGTGTCTGCTTTGGGAGCTGGAGTAGAAGGTTTGGACAGTGGCTTAGCCACTTTGCCAGCTGGTTTAGCTGGAAGGCCTTTCTTCTTCTTCCCATCCTCAGAACTGCTGGAGCTGCTATCTGAATCAGAGCTACTTTGTGCTTTCTTTGTAGCAGCTGGTGATTTCTTTGCTGCAGAGGTTGCTGCTTTAGTTGCAGACTTCACAGGAGCTGCCTTCTTGTCAGAACTATCAGAATCTAGAATGGAAAGAAAAAGAGCAATCAACACTAAGTCCCTTTCATTTAATACAAGGCTAACATACAGATTCAGTGTTGATACACAGTGCACTTCATTATCTGCTTGAAACAACACTGCAATGGGTGTGTCTGTCCAACCGCACCCTCAGACCCTGCCTAGAAAGACAGAGGTCTGAACAATACCTGAGCTGTCTGAGGAAGAACTGGAGTCCTTCTTTGCTTGTCCAGGCTTAACAACCACTTTTGCTGGTTTGGAAGCATTCTTTATCACAGGTTGTTTAGCTGGGAGCTTATTCCCTACCTTCTTTTTATCATCTTCAGAGCTAGAATCTGAAAAAAAAACCAAAAAAAAAAAACCAAAACAACTTCTTCAAGTTAATAGGCTTTGTGTGCAAGGTACTTTAGTGGTAACATATATGTAACTTAAGCGTAAGTGAAAAGCAAAATGGCTTGTGGCTCAAGGCTGAGCCACTAGGTAACTGGCAAGCATCTGATTGAACACTTGAAGGGTCAGGGGACAGCCATTCATTTATCTTTCCATGCATTTTCTTTGCTGGGAGAAAGTGGAAGCAAACAGTTTAAGTTCTTCACTAAGGCATGCACAAGGAAGTAGATATATGGAGAATAATGTAGGAGAAGAGGTACTGAATAAAGAACTGTACTTAATAAAGAACTGGTACTGAATAAAGAACTGGAGAAAGTACCAGTATCATCAAACCTGGGGAGAAGAAACATTGAAATATAAACTATGTGGTAAGGATCAAAAAAACCATACAAAAATTAAGAGATAGAAGCTGAAAAACATACTAAGTGAGGCAGCAACAGCACAGTATCTCATTTTAGCTACTTCCTGTATCAGATGAGATAGCAACAGTTTGAAAATGGAGACTCTTGAGTACAAATTCACCTTTGTATTGTGTTACATAAATCTGGAATACTAAACCTGATTTATTCCAATATTTCTGAACACTTTAGTAATGGCAATCAAAAACTTGACCATTTTGAGAGAAACTAGGCAAAAAAACCAGAAAACAGAACTGCTGACACTCACCAGAGTGTCACACAACCTAGTGCTAGGGCTAGCTGTCTGCAGACAGACTGGGAGCTGCCACCCAGTCCCTGCTATGGCACCAGAGATGCTGAGATATGCCACAGGAGCATCTTCAACTCAGAG
Source organism: Erpornis zantholeuca (assembly GCA_013400515.1). Classification (NCBI taxonomy): domain Eukaryota; kingdom Metazoa; phylum Chordata; class Aves; order Passeriformes; family Timaliidae; genus Erpornis; species Erpornis zantholeuca. Next base: position 82,755 of record VZTN01011618.1, read on the forward strand.
AGAAATACAGCACATAGGGAACGTACATGCGAAATACCAGGCCTCAAACCCAGTCGTCAGGAGAGACACAGTACGCTGTCCCCATTTCTAGGGTCACCTCAGGAGAAGGCAGGCATCTTCTAAGTCTATTTTCAACTTCATATGGTGATTACATTTTTATTTCAGAAACTTCTCCAAACACAACGGAATAACAAACCCCAAAAATCTCAAGACACGGATGCTCAAGAGGAGATTAACCATTAAACTTCCAGGAGAAACTTGATACACAATTCCCCACCCTTTCCATCCAGCAATACAGGGACCTTTCTGCACTTGCCAATGGTCTTGTCTCATGATCACACTCCACCCTGTACAACATGCTGCTGGTTTTCAATTTCACATCTTGCCAGCCATGGAGGCTCTGAAGCTTTTAAGCTCACAGTGACACTAAGACTCTAAGATGCACCACTATAGAGCAATTTGGCCAATAAAAACATTAACTCAAAAGAATCAGAACTTGATTTCTTGAATTACCTGAGTCACTGTCAGAACTGGATTCAGCCTTCTTGCTAGTCACAGCTTTCTTCTGGGGAGCAGGGACTGTTTTAGCTACTACAGCTTTGCCTGCAAAAGCAAGTTTAAAATTAATAGGCCACATCCACACCAAACCTTTGTCCCAAGATCCAAACCTTTCCAGATGCGAAAAAGTTCCTTTTTCAGTACACCAGCTACTCAGTTAGCCCACTGGAAGCCACACAAGAACTTGGCTTATTCCCACTGAACTAGATGCTGATGACTTTTCCAAACCAGCATGTGCAAATCCAACCTGACCACAGTTCAGATCTACAAGTTGTACACAGTGTTACCTGGGATGCTCTTCAAATTAATCAGAAGCTTTCAGAAGAGCAAACAGCAACACAGCACAAGACTAATGGCTTTTTCAAGGAAGCCAAGACCTTGCAAAACCTTGTTGGCATAATGTAGCACTTCCCTTTCGGCCTCTCCTCACAACATACCTGCTTCTGCCTTTGAGGATACCTGCTCTGCCTCATCACTACTATCTGAAGAGTCACTGCTCTCAGCCTTTTTTGCAGGAGCCTTAGCAAGGCCCTTCTTTGTCTGTGTTCCTTGAGGAGGTGGTACAGCACTGTATGGACCTACGAAGAGAAACACAGCATTCAGATGCCTGCATGATAATGTGAGCAGCACAAGACATCTGTTGTAGTCAGAATAAAGCACTTCTGCTATTCACTTCCATTTATTCCCCTTCTGTACCTACAATCTAGCTTATTATTTGGAAGTTTATACCCACTCCACTACCACCCCCGCTCCCGTTTCCACTCTGACTTTAACTATCCTCTTGGGGTTCAGCAATCTCTGCAGAAGTTTTCTCTGCACTTTTAAAAGAACAGGAGCTTGTCACCCAACATTTTCAGAAAAAGAACAGGTATGTCAATTTTTCATTGCTTTCATTTATTGCCTTTTCATATCCTCCAGTTAGAGAGTCAGACTGACTTTGGATGATTGACCCTTTACTCAGACCACCTCTCTATGAGAATCCTAAAGACGTTATACCATACTGAGCAGAGGCCCATTTAGCCCATCAGCTGGACTGCAAATCAACGGCCCTGGATACTTCATTAAAAAATCCAATTTAGTACTTTTTACATACCAGACTTTGGCTTTTGTTTTGCAGGTGGCTTTTCATCGTCTGAGCTGTCAGATGAGTCCTCACTACTGGAACTTTTCTTGGCACATTTCGTTTTCCCTGGACCTGCTTGAGTGGCTGCAGGTTTTGGCAGAGCTGATTTCTTGGGAACAGCCTTATAAAAAGAAATACACATTAAAAAAGGAAATTGCAGAAATCTTGTGGGGACAAATTGATGTGGATCTTGTTTAATTCCACACCTCATTTAAGAGCAAATTCTGAAGACAAAAGGAAAAAGATTAAGAGAGATTCTCAAATGCAAATTTTAAGAAACACATGAGTATCAGTATCTTCCTACCTCCTCTGCTATTATTTTCTGCTCCATGAACCCCTAATGAGGAGCTCCTCTGGACAAAGAGGCAGAGGACTGACTGAAATTTAGCAACTGCCATGTGATTAAAAACAACTATGATTGTTTTTGTGTTGCTGGAAACATTTTTAAACACTCGATAGTGGAAAACTCAAAGTTATAGACAGCTAAACATGAAAGAGTCAGGCCAAAGTGACTTTTTATAATGGAGATACAACATGGTTATGCTACAACAAGATGTTTTCCTATAAAGGAAGGAGAGAAAGTATTAAAGAGATATTAGGAAAGAAAGTCCACGGAGAGACACTAGAACACACAATCCCACTGTATGAAGGAGAAGGAAATGTAGGAGTTATGTTGAGCACAGCATCTGTGTAGGCTGTGCCTGCAAGATGGTAACACTCAGTCTTACTATACTTCTACACTGTTTATGAACTTTTTCAGGGTCTAATTTACCTTTTTTGGTGCAGCCTTTTCCTCATCAGAATCTTCACTGCTACTGCTACTGCTTTCTGCTTTTCCATTGACAACTTTGGTGGCAGTCTGGGCAGCTTTACTTCCTTTTGTGAGAACTAAAAATGGACATTGCAAAACATGCTATGGTAGATGATGGATAATTACATTGAGCAATAAGTATCTTAGAGAGTAAAGAACCACAGAAGCCTTTGGGGAGATTAAGGTAGTACTGCAAAACTGTTGGTTTATCCTACTGCAACCTCAGAGAAAGTTTCTGAAAACTATCTCTTCTAGCTCATGGGAAGTTCCAAAACTAAAGGCTATGTAAAGATCTTCCCTGCATTTTGGGGGGAAGACAATGGTAAAAGCAAAACTTAAACAGTTTAAGGTTGCTGACTACAGCTACCTATTCAAGCAACGCAGTGTTCAGGACCAGATGTTTCATTTGCACTCAGTTCTACACCTCAATATCAGAAGAGACTGGACTGGAGTGCAGATGGCAGTGAAAGCAGATTTTCAGACTACTATGTTAATACATATGTCTTTGCATGTAGGTACAGTCCCCAGCATCTCTCCCCTGCTTTTCTGGTTCTGCACTTTACTCGTGACACACAATAAGTGGTACCTGATTTAGGTGTTGCTGGTTTTGGTGGTTGCTTCTTTGGTGCTCCTTCATCGGAGCTGCTTGAGTCAGAGCTGGAACTCTCTGCTTTCTTCTGAGGCTGGATTTTGGTTCCAGCCGGCTTTACCACAGGTTTTGCACCTTTCTAAACAACAGAAGGAAAAACTGATTACCCCTCATACCCATGAAAAGGAGGCTAATAAGATGGACACATACACAGAATGTAGAAACAGCTGTCTTTTGCAGAGGTTGCCATTTTGATTTGAAAACACCACTTTACTTAGTGGTCAGGATCTGAAAATCCTAGGATATCAGTTTTGCTCTAGAAATCCTCCCAGGAATGCACTGGAACCCTCCTTTGCATATCAGTCTTCAGTTCTGCCTCCTCAAAACAGGGCAGCTCTGAGGCTGGCTCTGTTCTCTTCCTTCTATAGGTCACACTACCTTGAAGACTGAAAACACTGACTGGGCAACTCTAGTTGGTCTCCTCTAGTGTACAATGTTATCACTCTTCCTCCCCTGACAGCATTCTTCCTCCCCTCCACTTCAAGACCATGACTGCAGCAAGAAAATGGACAGAGAAGATTTTCTTTTCACATAAACATACACATATATATAAAGATCAAATTTACAATAGCAACTGTAAGTAAATCATTCTCTGCAAAGGAAGTAAGCCCTAGCAGTCTTAGGATAAAAGCAAGGACCAGACTTGGATATGAAAAAAAGTGGGTGCTGGACAAGAAATTCATTTTTACCAAGACCAGTCCAAATGGCTCTACAGAAATGTCTTTTTGCATTGTGTCTGCAGCTGCCAGGACACTTCACAGTTCAGGACAAGCGAGTCCAATTTCACATGCAATTCTGTTGGTCAAATTTGCTATTATTTGTCACTGTCAAATGTGCATTAAAGAGGCTGGAAAGAAAAGACAACCTTAGCTGGCTTCTTTTCCTCCTCCGAGTCTGAATCATCACTGGAGTCCTCACTGCTGCTCTCTGCCGTCTTGGCTGCAGGAACTGCTTTTGCTTTAGGCACAGATGATGCTTTAGCTGCAAATAAGGGACAGCATACATTGATGACAAGTTAATTCACAATTTTCACATCCCTGTATCCTGCACTAGTGGGTATCAGGACAAAAACGATATAGTAAGGTCATTAAACCACAACTGAAGTTTGTAACACTGACTTTGTTTCTTGAACAGTATGTGCAGACTGCTCCAAAATGGGTAAGCAAAAAGAAAAAACCAATTCTAGACTTTATCTTTGTCACACAAAAATTTAAGTGCGGACATCTATCACCAAAAAGGACAGCCCACGAAGTAAGGAGCTCCCCCCAAACTGAGATAATATTAGCTGAGTCTGCACACTTTCCATCTTAAAGAAACCTGCTGAACAAGTACAGACTGGTGCTTGCAAAGAGAAACACTGCAATGCCGTGTTAAGGTCCCAAATACCTAAATGTGTTTTAGCCAAATCCACTTCCTGGTTACTGATTGTTTTTGAATAATATGGAGCAAAAGAATTAATTTTGTCTCATGTTATATTTACAACGGCCCTTATCAAACAAAAATCTGACGTGAGTTCAAATTCAGCTTTAAGATGGCCCAAGCTGAAGACATATTTTCTTTTTTTCTTTCTGTGTCTCCCCCTCTCCCTATTTATTCCTTCCGTCCTGCAAATCCACGGCTAGACACACACACATGATCTTGTGTGCAGCGACTAAGGAAATACAGTTAACAGTTGGAGTTGAACAGTTTCAGATAAAAGGTAAAAATACAGCACACCACATAGCAAAGAGCAGTGGAGGGATGTATTTTTTGATAGCACTAGTATACGAGCTTGAGAGAAAAAAGGGTAGCAACTTCACACAAGCAGGAGGTGAGTATGGATGCCTGGCATTTCTCTGGAATAGTAAAAACCTTCTATGGGATACAACCTTTGCTGTGCCTAAATTTTAACGAGATAAAGAGATCACCCTTAGCTAAAATGAACATATCTTACATATCGTGGGCCAAAGACCGGCCAAAACCGAGATCAATCAATACAAACCTAGCCCCCGACAGCTGCTGAAAAACTTTAAAAGAACTGCTGAAGCTGAGCTCTAAATGCCCGTAAGAAGCCAATGCCAACCACAACCCCGGTCTGCACCAGGGCTGGTCACAAACCTACCTGGCTTCTTGGCGGGAGGTTTCTCATCCTCTTCGCTGGAGCTGCCACTGCTGCTGGCGGACGCCTTCCTCTTCGCCTGGCCGCCGTTCGGGACCAGCTTTCTCTTCTGGGCCGCTGGAGACCTGCGGGCAGAAGGGCTGAGCGGGGCCCTGCGGGGCGCGGCACGGGCGGAGGGGCCCCCGCACCGTGTGGGGACCCCCGCGGCCGGAGGGGACTTACCGCAGCCAGTAGGTGAAGATGTCCAGGAGGGAGGCCGAGTTGGGGTCCTGCTCCTTCTAAAGCGAGAGAGGCCGCATCAGTCAGTGTCAGCCAGTCAATCGGTCAGTCAGCTCCCAACCCCGCCCCCATCCCATCCCGTCCCGCTCACCGCCGCCGCCTCCCTGGCGAAGGCGCGCGCGCGCACGCCCCAACGTTTGCGTGCCTACGTACGTACGTCCGTGTGCGCGTGCGCGCGAGCCGCCGCGGCCCCGCCCCTGGCGCTGCCACATTGCCCGCGCCACTCGGATGGGTCTCGGATTGGGGATTCTCCCTTCGTGAGGGGACGGCGAAAGGCCCCCTCAGTGTCGGCGCCTGCACCAAGGCAACGCACAGTGCCCAATGGCTGTCTGTGGTGCGAAGGCAGAAGAGGGGTTGGGAACTCGAGAGTGCCACACGACTCTGGAAGAGGGAAGACTTAGACTTCAGTCCACTTAAGCCCTCACAGCGTACTCCTGCCTGTAATCCATTTTAAATCACTGAAAGGAGAATGCTGGGGAGCAGGATTAAGGAGTTGGGAGAATGCAGGAGTAAGGCTGCTCCAGGGAGGAGAACAAGGTTGCTGTTGGCAACGTTGGTGGTGGCAGAGTCCTCACCAGCACAGCACGGCCCCCGTGGCTGGAACACGGCAGGCAGAGCTAGGTGCTGATAAACAGGGCAGGCAGAGCTAGGTGCTGATAAACAGGGCTCGCCGGTAGTCTCAGGAAAGACGAGCTATGAAGCAGCTGAATCCATACAGGAACGTACTGAAGATTCATACTAAGTCTGTAAGGAACAAAGGGAGTTGGTGAAAGTAACACCATGATCAAGCTATAAGAGGGAGACAGAAAGGGAATTTGAGACAAGGCCACCTGCACTATAGGCTTGAAGGGCTTCAAGGCTGGAGATAGGCCATGAAACAAGTATAGCTCCAATAAATGCTGAATACCAGGCCTGAGCATAAATGGAGTTTCTGGACCTATGGAAAAACGTGGAAGCCCCGGATGAGGCTGAGCAGGACAAGTGTTAGTGTAGTCAGAACTGTGATAAGGATGCGATTTCATTCACCTGTTTTATATTACTGTGGCTTTAGTCACTTTTCCAGGGAAGTTTTTTTCTTGCAAAACTGAAGGTTTGCTCTGATGAGTGTAGCTCTCTGTTCCTGCCTTTGTTATGGATGGCGCTTTTCTTGATTTTCTTCAGTAGAGTGTGCTATAGAGCTTGCTAAGGGCCGAGGAAGAAGAGAGTCCTGTGTTTAAAATCTAGATTAAAGGCTGCCAGGGTCAACAAAGCAGTGGTAGGTAGGCAGTGTTTTGCTTTTATATTCCCCCTACCTAGCCCTCTGCACTTAACTGTTTCCAAATATTGCTGTTCTGCACTGTGTGGGTGTTCTGTCCCTCAGTGTCTAATGAACACACGCAATTGGGTGAGCTCTGTTCTCAGCAAAGCATGCCAGCATGCCTGTTGCTGGCATTTCTGGAAGGCCCCACGTTTGGACTCATGGGGAAGTAAAAGTCAGCTCTTGTAGTATTTTGTAACATTAGTTTTGTACAGGTGCCGTAGCCTGTGTTGCAGAAAAGGGGTATTCAACTGAGGCTTGGTTAAATATGTTTACTTGTTTTTGAGATGCCCCTGACCTGCCGTGCCCCTCTTATGTATGGAATAACATGGGGCTAAGTTGCAGAAAAGAAACTATTTGCAGGAACTAATAATTCTTAGTTTTTGTAGCTTCCCTCTACAGTAACCGACAGCTGCAAGCTTCATCTGCAAAGCTCAGCAAACTTTTCTGCTTTTGCCTGTATTGGAAAGGAAGAGATGCAGCTTTTGCTGGTAAACTATCGTTACTTTAAGTCCCGCTGGTCAAAGTAACTGCTATGAGGAACCAGGGAAATTACTGACTGTGTTTGCTTCACTGGCTCACTTTGCTTCTCCTCTGGTTAATAAGTATCTCCCTCTCCTGCCCAGCCTTTGCCAGTTAGGTCTGTTCTGTGTGCTGTGTGGCAGCTTCTCTTCAAAGGTGTGTGGCTCTCTAGGTGTGTTCCTCTTGTGTTATGCCTGCAGCTGTCCAGATGACCTGGCAGGGAAAGCCATTTTGTTCTTGTGTTCCCCAAGGCAGTAGTGGGAGATCCTGGGATCTAAAAAGCAAGCAAATTCAACTGATTTATGTTGCTGCTTGTGAATTCCTTTGTTCTCCTCACCTACTCCTCATAAGTCTTTTCAGTCCTCCCCTTGGCTGCCATATCCGTTTTGTTAAGGCTGCAGGGAGAGCTGGGCATAGAATATTTTTAGTATTATGGTGACTAAACTGCCCCCAGCACTTGAGGTGAGGCTGCCCCAGAGCAGAGCGGGACAATCTCCTCCCTTGCCCAGCTGGCAATGCTGTCCCTGATGCACCCCAGGACAGGGCTGGCCCTCCTGGCTGCCAGGGCACTGCTGACTCACGTTCCACTTGCCATTGACCAGGATCACCGGGTCCGTTAATGCAGCAGTCCTTTCCAGCCTCTCATTCCCCAGCTCATTTCAGATGAGAACATTTCCATGGCAGGTCTCTAGCCTTTCCACTCTTCGTGACCAAGAAAAAATGAAGAGAGATAGCATGGGTATTCAACCACTTACTGAATCTTCTCCTTGTTACCCCTTGTAAGTACCTAGCGAAAAAAGCAGTGGCTTCAGAAAGGGCAATCTAGTCCTTTTCTTTGGACAGAAATAATGCTGCAGATGCAGCTGTGTTCATATGCTGCAGTGAACTGAAGTGAGGAAAGACTTGAGCAGTCAATTTTGGGCAAGGTAAGGTGAAATGCTCACTCTATTCCTCTCTATTTTTTCTAAATTATTTCTTTAAGAGATTTATAACTGTTTGTTATAGTGTTCTAGGGTGTGAAGGGGCTTTTGCCTTGATTTGTCATCTGAGTTTTTAGTTGGAGGTTGCTGAAACAACACACTAGCGGTTGTTTTACTTAAGCTCATTTGTGGAGGCACATTAATTTCACTTTAGAGGCTTGGAAAGTTTAAATGCTAAAGAGGCTTCCTGTGGGCTTTGCATTGATTAAATAAAATGCAGAGTATCCTGTCACTGACAGACATGGAGAAGCCCTGTGGGTTCCCACGAAGCTGGCAGCTGTTTCTGCTAACCCTCTCTGTGATACTGCAAGGCTTTAAAGAGAGAGAATTTATAAGCTTGTTTCATAAGAGCATGTTGAAACTCTCATCTAACATCAGGGAGATGATTTTGTTTTTAACTTTTTATACTGGAAGTTAGAAGATACAAAGCTTAACAAGGGAAATAATGTGCAACAGTCATAAAGTTATATGTGTGGTTATCCATCCGTTTTAATAGTTCTTGATATATACTTGCTGTTCCATCATAGTAAAATAATTTGCCTAGAAACTCTAGTTTCCAACTAGTTAACTTTTGTCTTTCACATAAATCCCAGGGAGGTTTGGTACTTACACACTTCTCTGGTGCCTGTGTGTTCTTTATTCTAGTGTATATTTTTGGGATGATTCAGATGGGAAAGTTATGGTTTCTTCTTTGCATATGTGGAGTTTATCATAAGGCTCTATCATCAGGAAGTGCTTTTTGTCCTAGTACTTCCCTGTTGTGAGAGCAAACACTTTGGTTTTGGAAGACAGGCAGTGGCAGTTTGTAAGCTTAAAGTAGGTTTTGAGTAAAGAAAGATTTGGAGGTAACAGAGTTTGACCAACCTCTAAGATAGAGTCGATTAGTGTAAAATAGTTGGTTCCTTTCTGCTTGTAACCACCTCTGTTCTAACATTAGTGATGACATTAAGCTGCATACAGAATGTCCACTGACTGCTTGGGAATGACTGCCTCGACTGGGAAGCCAGGTTGTAAGGGGTCTGGTTTTGCTGTGTTAAATCAATGAAAGATCTCGCCAGTACAAGTGTTTTTATTAAGTTGGCAAAGGAATAGGCTGAATAATTTAGGTGGAATCTATTTCTCTGTTTTCAACAATTACTAAATTGAGTCCTACTCTCTGAATAGTAACAGTGTCCTTCCACTGCTTATTGTCGCTGTACTCAAACATGGGCATAGTCTTACGGAAACTGGTAAATCTCATATGAAAGACAGCATCTTATAGATGAAAACACAGAACATCAAGCTACTTCATTCTGTAGGGAATAACTTGGCTTCCCCCCTAGGAATTTTCCTTGCTTGCAGAATACACGAGAAAACCTAAGTTAGGCATGAGTATAAAGCAGATATCCGTTGTTCTTTTTCACAACTATTGCTCCAGGTTTCTCGAGACCACTGTATCACTGTAACACAACTTTTCCTCGTTGTAGCGCTGTTTCCTCGGCTACCTATGGAATATGTGATTGGAGCCAGCTGGAAGAGACAGTTTCCCTCCTTGGAGAAGAGTCCCGCCGAGTACCGAGAAGGCGACGCACGGCCGGGCAGGAGCAGCCCCGTGCCCGGCTCTACAGGGGGCGCCGCGGACAGGAGGCGGGGCCGGGAGGAGCCCGGCNTCCGCCCGGTCGTGCTGCGCGGCGGCGCCGGGGTGATCCGCCCGCGCTCTGCCCCGCTGTGCTCGGTGGGCCGGGGCTCACCGGTAAGGTGCCGGTAAGCGGAGCGTAGCGGAGCCCTGCCCGCTCCTCCTGCGGGGCGGTACCGCGGCGCGGCTCTGCGCGCCCCTGGCTCTCCGCTGCTGGGAAAGGGGAAGGGGGGTCCGCTCTCCGAGTTTAGGGAACCCTGGCGCTCTTCAGGGCAACGGTGGCTCCTTTGCTCGTAGCCGGGCTGCAGCGCTTTCTCGCTTGCCTTGCTTCACTTGTCCGGAGCTCAGGGCAGCTGCTGGCAGAGCTCTCTTGCGTCCTAAATGTACTTCGACTTGGCAGATCAGTGAGCTCTGAGGGAGAGTGTTCTGTAGAGTAATTTGCCCCTGTCCGCATTTACCACTTGGATGTTTTTCTGTGATGTTTTATGAAGAAGTCAGTTCATCCTAAATATGGCTTTATCTTTCAGCACCACTTCCTTTGGGGGTATGGCTTGGTGCCCCTTGCCACAGTGGCACAAGTTGAGCTAGCTCGCCATAACTGAAAAAGTTTTAACTAACGTGTGCAGATAAAACTACCTAGAATAGAGCTGCAAACTCAAGGAGAGAGGGGTTTAGCCTGTATTGTGTAAGTCTTGCTAGTGCCCAATTGGTAAGTTCCTCTCCTTGCAGAGAAGTGTATGGGTTTTATCTAAAAAAGGAAAAAACGTGCCATTCTCGGGGTGTGAAGTAACATTTGCGTTTCACTGACGCGTATCTCCTTGTGATGTAAAAATAAGCTAAACTGAGGCCTCGGGAGACTTGTGGGCAAAACTACTTTTCTCCTTACAAACAGCAGGTGATTTCACAAAGACCCTTAAAAATAGAACAACTTTACATTAACATATCATAATGCAAATCTCTTGTTCCTCTCTGTGACGTTTGGTTTGCAGAAATTTTGTCTACTTTGATTCTGCTATTTCCTCTTGCCTCTTTGCAGCATTTTATTTAAAGTGAAGGTTTTCTCTTCCAGCTGTGGCAAGAAGTCTCACTAGGTTGTTAATAATTATTGCATGTCACCACTACTTCTTTGCATTCATTTCATCATACATCACTTAAATACACACACTTCAGATACTGAAATGTGGAAGGTGCTGAGGACTTCTCGTAATGGCCCACTACCAGTTTCTATCACCTCCTGGAAGTGCTCTCTCTTGTAAGAATTTCATTATTGAGACACTTTGAGTTGGGTTTCCTTTATACCCTATACAGTTGTCTTTCATGAAGAGTGAATTCCCATCTACCAAGGATAGTTATTTTGGACAGGAGTATTTCTGTATCCTCCATACACATGAATCCCAAGACAATACTGGAACAGGTTATGTAATGTCTTTCTTATGTAGTCAAAATTGGAGGTGGATTTTTTCTAGCAGATAAAAATAAATTGCTTGCCACTGCATATGATCATCTGAGTTGGAATAAAGGATTTAGTCTCAGTTTTTTACCTGGTCTGTGGACAATGAGAAATCATGGTCTACTTATGAGAGGTGTGTGAAAGATGACACAGAAAAGTTGTGTATTATTACAGGCCCTGAATATTCCTTATGGGACACACAAGTACAATGGAAAACTTTATGATCTATAAATTGAAAGAGTGTCAAACCTTTTGGCTTATGGAATGAAATAATAGATAATGACAGTTGATAATCTAAGATGTAGTCTTACCCAGAGCTAATATGCCAACTTCCCACAGTATTCTTTATCTATTTCAGTGGTAATCAGAACCTTATGATACAGCCATAAACTACTACTGCGTGTTTGCTCTGAATTTGAACATCATTGCCTTACTACTTGCAGACATAGTTTGGATATGAGCCTGATTTGTTTGCTTCTTAGGGAGGGACTGTGAAAACATGACATGGTCATGCGTACTTCTGTTCTCTTGCCATGAGCACATGTGATTTTTATTGAATTGTTTCATCCTCTTCCATTCTGTGTGCAGTTTGTAATCTAGGGAAAGCTTTGTATCATGTTGTTTGTGCTGTTTAATCTGTGGGGCTTACTCTTCAATTATAGGTCTTAGGCATTTCTGCAGTACTGGTTTGTAATCTTGTCTGTTTTTTATCATTGCTGTATAATGAAGTGTGCAGCTAAACACTGAAGAGGCAGTTACAGCTGGAAAGCAGTCCAAAGGTTATGGTTTATCATTGCAAACTGCAACAGAACTGCACTTTAATGATTTTCTATGAAATAAATAAGTATGCCCTGCATTATTGTTAATAGTGCTGACATTTTGTAAACAAAGGGAAAAATATTTTTAATACTCTAAAAAGTATTGTTAAAATTTAAACTAGATCACACCTGAGAGGATGAAAGATAGACTTGTGCCAGCCAACCGTTTTTCTTCATCTTGCTATTGTATATAGTGTTCATCTATTTCTTCTTTTAGTTGAAGCCTTCCTTGTGTTTATTTTTCTAAAACGATCCTGTCAAAAGCATTGTCAAAGCATCCATCTAAGGGCAGGGTTTAAGGAAGTAAAATATTTGGTGTTCACCAAAGGATTTCCCTGTATGTGTACAATAGGCAGAATATACATTATGTTTAGAACTGTGCACTGAGTTTTTCTGATGTGTGCAGAATTGTGAAAAACCTCCCTGAAATGTTCTGTATTCTCCATTTATTACACTGTTCCCTGAGGACTGGACAGTAGTTGTTGCTGCAAAAGGAGCTATTTGGTTAGACAAATAATAGCATGATCCAGGAAGGAGAGTCCTGTGTCATCCTTCTTTTGAAAGAGAATGTTGCAATTGAAGTTATTTCTAGATTTTTCTGGGGTTTTTTTTGCAACCGTCCTAGTGCTGACTTAAGCTTATTTAGCTCTGCAAGACCCACTTTCAGTATTTTTGCTTGTGAACATAGAGTGTTACTTTGGCAAGTGGAGTCAGTAATTTTATTTCTCAGTTCTCTTTTTAGGAGCATTGTTCCTCAGTTTATTGTATATGTGTAAAAGGCTGTAGGAGCTGAGGTAAGAAAGCCTGAGGAGGGCCGGCCCAGCTCTGTTAAGGGGAATGGTGCTCTTGTAGAGCAGTGCTAGCTAGGAAATCAATACCTTTCCTAAACGCTAGGTGGTTCCTTCCTGCTGGATACACAGGTTGCACTGCTGTGGCACGGAACTTGCAGCAAGTCTGTCAAGTTTGCATCCCTTGTATACATATTGGAGAAGAGAGGGATCTTGGATACTTAGTGCCCCTGCAGTGCATGTTTAAAGTCGATGGCTCTTCCATCCTGTCTCCAAGCACAGCTGCTTCCTTTAACTGAAAACCTGGAGAAGGGCCTGTTGGCTCACAGGTATAGTTGTGGAAGCTGTGTGCTTCTTAAAAATAAATGATAGGATTGGGTGTTCCATTTTACAGAATGTTAGAATGCCCAGGAGGCCACTACTGATTTTTCCAGGGACTGGAGGTGGGACTGCTGCCAGAGAGTGCCTGGGTAGGACTTTAGGAGCTTTGGGCACACCTCAGAGAGTCATTGTGTGGTCACCCCATCTGTTGAGGTCGGGCTCAGCGGGCCATGGTGCAGTGCGTGGGCTCCATTCTCAGCAGACAATTGTGCTGTCCTTTCCCACTGTACTGCATGTAAATCAATACTGGGCAGTGAAAGCAGAAGTCTGTGGTACATCTCCCTTTCTAGAATAAAACCTGAATTCTGCTTGGTTTTCATGTTTTTGCTCATGTGATTCTGTTGTCTTTGCCAGGTGGTGTTCAGCCACCATCAGTGATATTTTGGCAATAGTGGTTGCTCGCTGGTGTGAAAGCCATCTTTTTTCACAGCAGTTCTGCGCTCTTAGCTTAAGGGTCCCAAGGATTTGAGTCCTGAGGATTCTGCTTTATGAGTCTGCTGCATCCTCTGCTTTGGGAATGCTGTCTCCTGCAAACCTCCATCTGGGGTTCAGGAGCGGTATTCACTCACTGTCGAAGGTCTGGGCCCCCTGTCCTCTGCCTGGGGCTTTTCTTCCTTTGGTTCGTCAAGTTGGAAAAAATGCAGCAAGAGATCTTCTGCTGTTTCAGAGTTGTTTTTATTTGTCTTATCAAAACCTCGGAGGGAGAGACAGCATCCCCCGAGAACACCAGGGCAAAAAGGGCAGAAAAGGCAATGGCTGCAGATCAGCAGCTACTTTTATATCTTACTAACAACCATTCAAGAAACAATATGTATCTTATTTTCTTTTCAACACCAGTAAACCCTCATCTTATTGATATGTCTTTTCAATGCTAACTTTTTTCCACCAACCAACACACCACAGGAACTGGTGTCAGAGAAGAGAGGAAGAGAATGAGGAGAGAGGAGAAGAAGAAAGAAGGAAAAACCACACCTAAAAATCTCCATCTTGTCCCTATGTAATACATAGAGCAAGATCCTAAAACTACAACTAAACTCTCTGTGGTACACTAAACAAAAATCTCTTCACCTCTCTGGTGCATTCAGGTTCTCCCAAAAGTGGAGGGAGCTTCTCCAAAAGCCACTTTTGAGGAGCTCTGGGCATATAAAGAAACCACCAGAGGAGCAGGAGAAGCTTTCAGGCTTCCCTGGACTCCGACAACTCACAAATATGCAGCTGTCCTAGTACAGTCAGTACTGTACTGTCCATGTTCTCCATAGCTAGGATATCATCGTTTCACTGCTAGAGACTTCCTTATTTATGCAGGTAACAGTAACACTATTGGTCGAGTATCCAGCACATCTCCATTCTTTACTTCTCAAATGTATCACTTCTGCTGAACTATAGTTTAAAGCTTCTAACTGTATCGTTTAGGGCTGGGTTCCCTCAGCCTAGATGTTGTTTCAGCCTTAATTTCTTAATGAAGGTTCTGGGGAAGGTGGTAGAATAAAATCTTTGGAGGCTGTGTGATTTTGGTTGAATTTTTCTAAGGTGACTGCAAAACTGTCATCTTCAGTTCTGGTAAATTGACTCTGCAGATCTGCTTTTTGGATGCCAAATTTTAGGCATCGCTCTCTGCTTTAATTGAAAAAATTTGCCTTTGCTTGCTTCATGAAGGAGATGGGTTGAAAATGTTGACATTTCTAAAGAGTCAAACTGGAATTAGAAGGAGATAATTTGTTTACAAGATGTGAAATTCTCAGCTCTGAAATTTACCGTGGGACCTGAGCTGTAGACCTCAATTTTGGGTAAATTTCTTCACAGGTAAATGGAAAAATTGAATTTAGACTTAAAAGTTTCCTTGAGATTGGTGGGAGAGCACTGTCTCATGTCATACTGGTTCAATTTGCATCTGCTCTTCTTAGCAAGCTGTTAATATTTTTAAGTGCTTTTGTTCCAGAGCACAGAAATGCATGAGTCTGTAGGTAGAAGCTGTCTCTAGAGAATTACGGAAGAAGTCAACTTTGAACATATTTTGGGCTGTGTTATGGCCACCACTATTAGTTCCTTCCCTCTGAAGAGAGTGTTTGTTATTCCAGAATTGTTGGGAAAACTTTCTGTGGCAGTTTTGAGGAAGGGTTCTAACACGGCCTTGCGAAATGTCTGAAGCCTGAAAGAGTGGCTGTGCTGCAAGCACTGGGGCTGATGTTCCCTTAGTTGCATGCATACTTTGCAGGCAGTTTGCTTTCTGCTGCAATGAGAGCAAATATTTAACACCATGGGGGCCATAGTGACTTCCTGTAAGCATTGTGTGACCTCATTTAAATAAAGAACTCTGTTATTTTAGGTGTGCTGTTTTGTGTATGCTCCACTTGGGCATGCAATGATCTGCAGTTGTGTTGCAGAGATCCTATAATTGCCTAAAATGATTTTAACTTTCTGTGTGAAGGTGAACTCTTTTTTTCAAGCTAGTTTGTTTTGAAGGTCTGGTTTTTGTGGCTTTTTTTTTTTCCTATCAGAATGCTTTAAATCTGTAAATCTATGTGTAGTTTGTTTCACATGAAACTACATAGGAAATGCTCTTCTTTGTAGGAGGGTTTTTAAAGAATGAAAAAACTGCTTAAATTTAGTGGAGTAGATGCAAGTAGGAGTTCATTCACCCTTAGAATTGCTTTGTGTCTCAAAGCAAACACTTCATTTTGGAGAGGACTAGGGTTCTTTTGAAATGCTTTGTAGTTTCTGACAGGAATTATAGGTAGAGTGCTGTGGGATTTTTTGTTGCAAAGCTGTGGGTCAGTTCATGGTTTGAATTTAATCCTTTTTCCTGTGATCATCTTGCACCTGTACAGGAACCCCTGGAGAATATGATGTACTGATTGTGTATGCAAGTGACGCCACTGAATGGTGTCAGTACCTCCAGAACCTCTTCCTTTTCACTTGGCACGTTCGAAAGCATCGAATTCTGAGCTACCAGCTGGAAGACGACTCGGCCATCTCCCACCAGGAGCTGGACCTGTTCAGCAGAAGTCGGAGTATCATCCTTTTGCTTTCTGCTGAGCTGGTGCAGAGTTTTTATGTCCCTCACATCCTGCAGAGCCTTCAGGAAGCTTTATGGCCCCCGTGCAAAGTAGTCAAGCTGTTCTGTGGTGTTACGGACTGTGACGACTATTTGACCTTTTTCAAAGACTGGTCTCAGTGGCAAGAACTCACAAATGATGATGAGCCTGATGCTTACCTTGCAGCTGTCAAGAAGGCTATTTCAGAAGGTAAGACCACAGCTAGGAGTTCTGCTTTCTGGTTGGAGGAGGGATATGATACTGTTTATTCTTATTTTAACACTGGTAATGTGCTTTACTTAAAGAGCAAACTGAAGCAAGTTGTCCAACCCTTGTAAACTAGAATGTTACGCAAGCAGATTTTTCTATGCCCGGTCAGTTGGTCCCTAATTCATGAGATTACCAATGACTCACGGAGAACTTCTGAATTTGAGGTTTTCTTGGGTGCCTGGTTTTGACAGCAAATTGAAATTTAAATTTTCCATTTAAAATTCTGCCTGTAAATATTGTACTCGGCAGTTTATTGACCTCGATCAATGGAAAATTATATTTCATTTCTTTAGTTGAAGGAAAAGAATTTTCTTTATCTTCAGACTTGTTTCTGTCATACCAGAACCAAAAAAAGGTGTAGTATGTATTCTCTAGCACTGAGCCTAAAATTAAAGATGCAACCATGCTGGCAATAGATCACTTTGTTACGTATGATGAAAAGGCACAATTAAAGAATTGCACTGATGGCCTTAAAAATAACCTAACCAGTCTGAAAGTGATCACCTTGTAATTAGCACAGAGGACCTACTAGCACAGAAGTATTAACACCTGGAGACTACACGAGTCCAGTGTACTGAGTTTTAATTGATTCACAACTTCCCTAAACTCTAGAAGAGTGTGTAGAATTTCTTTCTCATAGTTTCCATTGAAATGAAGATGGAGAGCTCTGGGCAGTCATGCTGGTGCAGCTATTTTTACGACATTGCCATAGGTACGGTTATAGTGGTCTTTGGCAGTTATAGTCAGTTCAGCAAGACTGGAATCCTGCGGTTGCATCTTGTTTTAAGATTTATCTCTGTTCTGTGGCATAAATGAGGCAGCGTGTCCAGTGTTGTATGCATAAAGATGCCTTATGTCAGGATAACAACTGCAATAATCATGATGACAGATTTATTGCAGTAAAAATAAATTTTGGAAGTCATGATCTTGGCTGAAACGGTTCCCCTGAAAAAGATTATTTAGGGATTATGCTGAATATGTCATTCTAAGGCAACCAGGTCACAACAGATATTTCTTAGTACATTTTAAAAATCTTCATAAGATGAAGTTTGCATCTCCCTTTCACATACCTCTAAAACATCTTTTTTCCCAATGCTAGAGCTAAAGTAGTCTGGCTCCTTTGCTTTCAGTCTAGAAGAAGACAGAAAACAGTGGCTGAACTTTTATACTCTGAAAAATAAAATTGAATGGAGATTAAATTAGCCTTTCTGACACTTTCTGTCAAAAGCAAAATTTAGTTCTCTTTTCCTCCAAACTTGGGTCTAGAACACAGAACCAGTATTTTATTGATTTTAAATATGCTATTGAAAACTGGGGAGATTTATTAGTGTTAGTAGTGTTACTAAACATACCTGAGGACTGTCAGAGTTATTTTAGGCCAGACTAGGATAAATTCTAGTGTAGTTGAAGAGTTTGTGAGAATACAAAGGGATGTTGATTCTCAAGTCTTTCCCCAGAGGCAGCTCTTGCCAGTCTTGCTGCATTCTGAGCAGCAATTTAGTGGGCTGCCTGGCTCTTTAGCTGGCTGGCTGCCAGACATCTATTGCAAAACTTCTTAGGGTAAGGCTCTAGAGTCTGGCTTCTCACAGTTGTATGTAAAGTCCTTCTCTGTCTGTGCTGCAAGTTAATGTGTGCTGAAACAAACTGTGCTTTGGCTTTATGTAGATGGTGTTTTGAAAGGGAGTTTGTGCTTTGGATTTTTGTTGCTGTTTCTACGTAACAAAAAAAATCAGCTTTTTTTCTGGTTTTTTCCCTTTAAGAAGCATACATTGATCTCAAATCAACTCCAGTGTATCTAGAAAATACTTGACTGAAAGAAAAAATCAGAAAACTAAACTCATTTGCTGTGGAGTCTGCTGTAGTATGTTCCAGATAGTTTGGTATGCAAAGATTCAGAAATTCTGGACTTCTGTTACTGTTAGGGCAGTCATAGCTGGTGTAGCTGTCACCTGCATGCCTTGTCAGGCTTTTGATTTGTGCACATCAGAGCAGTTGCAAAGGTGAGCCATCTACTGTCACTCTGATTCTTGTGAAGGAAGAACCTGTTTAAGATGGATTGCTTTCATGGCCAAAGTATTTGGATGAATGTACCAGATCCTACTTCTGTGTGGGGAAAAAATGACTCTGTGGCCTCTTCTATTGTGTGAATCTACGTAAGTTTTGTGAATGGCCTCAAATGCAAATGTTCTGATTTTTCCCCTGAAGACAGCCCCAGGTGCACATAGTTCCTTTTTTGGGTGAAACTGTGAAAACTTTCTTCTTGACTGGTAAAAAAAATCTGATCTACGGTTTGGTTGCAGCATGAGTGACTTAAAGTGTTTGTGACAGCAGACCTCTCCCTCAGAGAAACACAACCTCTGCTCTGGTCTTAGTTAAGTCTAAATTTTTCCTGATTAAGGGAGCCCTTAATTTTTATGGCATTTAGCAGAGAAGGTTTATGACTATATTTGAATTGGTTTGGGTCTGGGTGTCTTCCTCTGGGAAGTAATTCTCTTCATATGCACTTAACTGTACTTCTCACAGCGTTGGCAGTCCTCACTGAAAAAGTAGGCCTGCTGCTAAAATGACTCTGCTTCAGTTCCTAATTGCTGAGTCCTGAGCTAGCGAGGCAAACGGTACAGGACGCAGCCAGGGCAAATTCTTCTCCAGAAGTGGCACACTGGCCCTGTGCAGGCTGTGCTGTTGCCTCTAGCACAGCTGTTGGCTGTGGTTTGTTTAGGGCATCATGGGAGCATGACACCCCCAGACATCACATGCTGAAACCTATTTTAATTTTTATTAGTTTAGTATGAATTCAGAAATGAGGAAACACTCATTTAGCCTTGTTGAAAACTGTGTGCTGATGCTGACTCTTGCTCTCTTGTAGATAGGGTATTTTTACTTCTTAAGTTTCTCGGTTCTGGCAAACTACAGAGCACATGAAGGTTTGCATTTGCAGGTACTCCTGTTATCTGTGGGGAAATTTTTCAGACTGTGCAACAACTGTGCTAAGGGGATGGAAATCACAGAATGATTAAGGCTGGAAAAGATCTTCAAGATGGAGTCCAACTACTAACCTAACACTGCTAAGCCTACCACTAAACCATGTTCTTCAATACCACATCTACATGTTTTTTTAAACAGTTCCAGGGATGGTGATTCCGCCACTTGCCTGGGCAGCCTGTTCTGATGCTTGACCACCCTTTCAGTGAAGAAATTTTTCATAGTATCCAATCTAAGCCTCATCTGAAGAAACTTGAAGCTCTTTCATCTTGTCCCGTTGCATGTTGCCTGGGAGAAGAGATCAACCCCCACCAGTCTACAGCCTCTTCTCAGGTAGCTGTAGAAAGCAGTAAGTTCCCCCAAGTCTCATGTTCTCTAGATTAAACAATCTTGCTCAGGATGTCTCTGTACATGCCAGCTCAGGTCCAGCAGGGTATAGTCACTAGCCAGGGTGCAATGACCAGCCTGCTACTTAAACCTACTTGCCTGGCTTGTGATAGCTCTGCTGTGTGTGCATTGAGCAGCTGGGAGTCTGAGCCACACAGCTGGAGTCAGTGACCTTCCTCTTCCTCATGTGTTCTCAAAGCTCAGTTGATATTTCAACTGCTCCACTTTATTTGTCCCTACCTATGTTGTTTTGAAACATTTCAAATTTCTCACTTTGAAAGTTGACATTTCCAAAGCATTTAGTAATTAATCAGTGGCTTTGAGCTGTCTGTATCCAAGCCGTCTCTTGTGGGTAAAAACATAGGGAAGTCCACATCTGCCCGAGATTGCTAAGGTGATAACTGAATATGACAGCAGCTGTGAACTCTGCTGCTGAAGGACAAGTGCAGCCGTGGCTGAGCAAAGCTCTTGTGCACTGGAACAGACAAAAATGAAAGATGACTACCAACAAAGTTCGTGTGAAATAAGAGGATCAGAAGTTGGTGTAAGAAATGACACAGTGAAGATGGAGGGCTGTGGACAGTGAGAAGGAAAATGAGAAATTTTTTTGAGCTCTGTAGATCAGGAACAGCTGAAATGTTACTCCACCTACTCAATGAGGGGCTCATTGAGAGATGCCAGAGATAAAGGCAATAAGCTTTTTTGAGAGGGAAATGGCATAAGAAGAACCTCATAAGCTATGTAAGTCTTCCTCCTGTTCGTGTAAAGGAATTGAATTCCTGGCTTTCTTGTGTTGCACTGATGAAACCACAGATGAAACTTGAGAGCATATCATTCAGGTTGGAAGGGACCTCTTAAGATCATCTAGTCTAACCTTTCTGCTCAAGCACTGTTAGATAAAACAGGTTGTCCAAGACCATCTCCAGTTGGGTTTTGAATGTCTCTGCAGGCAGAGACTGCAGGACTTCATGGCCTCTCTGAGCAACCTGTTCCAGTGTTTGACCACCCTCAAGAGTAACAAAATGTTTTCTTGAGTTCAGATGGAACTTCATGCATTTTAGTTTGTGTGCATTGCCTCTTTTCCTGTTGGTGGGCACTATGGAAAAGAGTCTGGCTTTCTCTTTTTCTTTTCCTCCTATCTTATAAAGTCCCCTGATAAGATTCCCCTGAGTCTTCTTTTCTCCAGGCTGAAAAGTTGCAGAGCCTCTCCTCTTATGAAAGATGCTGTGGTTCCTTAATCATCTTTCTGGTCCTGTGCTGGGCTCAAGCTGTAAAGATAGAGCAACCTTGGAATAAGCTACTTGGAATTTAAGGTCACGTTGGACAGATGTTCTCAAGTGTTTGTCAGCCCAGATAGATGAAGTTGTAGTACATGGGAGATTCCCTTCAGCTTTATGCTTCCATAATTATTTGATTGCTTACTTTTGCTAATAGATACCATTTACGGCTAGAGACCTAAATTCACAATGTATTTTTAAGTTTGGCAGGAACTGCCATGTGGTGTTTACTTCTGGGTCTCAGTGCTCTGTGGAGAAATACATTCTGAGTAGTCTTGTCTCAGCTAATTATATCCAACATTTACTTCTGCCAGCTTATCAGAGTGGCCTTGAAGACATGAGGTGGTAGCTTGCAATTCTCTCTCCCTCCTCTTTGAAGGGGTAAAATTAGGTGAATTCTTAAAACTGTATTTTTCTCTGTTCTATTGTGTTGAAACATTAGATGTGGTTCTTTGACCCTGCTCATTGAAGAGGAGCGGATGGGGTATTAGCCCTCTGGGTGCAAATGAGAGCCCACTTCCTTACGTGGGAGCTCGGCACCTGGCTGCTTCCACTGCCTGTCAAGGAGGGGAAACTCTGACACTCTTGCACAGGAGTTCAGGTTGAGAGAACGTGTTGGTAGCATGCCTCTCCATGCAGGGTAAGGGTATACATGACTGATGCTGGAAACGCAGAGACTTGAGAGCTGATTAAAGCACTGGGAGAAAGCTTAACTAAGCCCCTAAGTGATACCGAGAGTTCTCTGAGATGAATGTTCTTATCCATCTGTAGCATATGGGATCAAGCAGTTAAAATAGTCTTCCCAGCTGCAGGATTGATGAATTATTTGTCATCAAGGTGTTTCATAAAGTCCCAGTTTATTTACATAAAAAGCAACACTTCATGGGTTTTCTTTCATGGCAGTATAAAATTCAAGCAGTGCTAGCATGGGTTCATACTAAACAGAGATAATGAAATGATAGCCCAGAAATAGTAAAGGACAGAAACTGTTGTGGTTAAGAAAATCCAGACTATAATAGTGTTTATGCACCTCATAAATGCTAATTGTATTTCTCTGTGGTTTGTGGTTCTGACAATCTCCTGACAGGTTGCTTTATGGTGATGTCTAAGACTAATTCTAGGTATCTGCTAATGAGAACTGCAAGGCTTAAAGTAAGAGCCCAGTGGCCATCACTGATCACATTCTAGTCTGGAGCAGCTGAAGTGATTTCTGAAAAATTTTGGCAGAAGTATGTGGTCAAGCCAAAGATGCTTTGCATAGCAGGTCTGAAGATATGTATGGAACAGAATTTAGCTTATTTCACAGACCTTTCTTGTGTACGTAGACAGTTGTTTTGCTTCCAGGGTTTCATTTTGTAATATTTTCATGGCTGTTTGTTATAACCTCAAAAAACTTTTGCCATGTTTTTCCAAAGTGATTTGAGAATAACAGTGTGACTTGAGTTTCCCAGGGGGAAGTTTCATCAGTGGCATAGGCTGACCTTAGCATGGAGTGCTGCAAAAGAGTGTCCGCCTTATTCTCCACCTTTCATCTGTCTGGATGATCGGGTGTGGCATTGAATTGCAAGGGTGGTATTCCAAGAGAAATTATTCGAAGGAGAGGGGAAGGCGTGACTGCCCTTTGAGTAGTAATATGGTTTTAGATCTACTGAAACTACTTCTAAAACCACACCTTCAGTCAAACAGTGATCTCCTGGTGGGATGTTTCCAAACAACTGCCCAGCTCTCTGAGGTGGAGTTCCAGGTTTGTAGGCTTTTATGGGAACTGTCTTTTCTGTCATGCGAGCGTTACACATTGTGCTTAAACTGAAACAAGGAGGTACTGAATGAATCAGCAAGTTGGATGTTCATGTTTCTTACCTGTGGCTTCTCAGGAAGACATGAATCAGTGATGAATATGTGATTCTTGGTACCCTTGAAAGTCATAAGAGGCATTTGCCTTGTCAGTATGTGTTGTCTCTTTCGCCAGAGGTAGTGGAAGTGAACTATTCCAGCCTCTCTTGCTTGAGATTTTGGTCATGTATGCAGTGTCTGTTTTCTGAGTGGCCAGAACCCTGCTTCTTCCTCAATGTCTTCCCTGTCTCTGTCTTGTTCCTTGGCATCTCAGCTAGTTCTTTAGGTTTATACACTTGATCCAGTCACAAATTGACCGCTTGACCTGCAAGACCCTTAGCAAAACTTGACATGGTAAAATGCACGTTATTTCCTTGATGGAAGATGAGAAATAATTTATTGTAGTTTCAAACTTTGCACGACATATGAAACATGACTATGCTCTTTGTAGAATTTTAAACCTGTTTGTAGGTGAGCTGTGAGCTGTGCTTGTAGGTGAGCTTCTTGGGGTGAGGGGTTTGGAGAGGAGGGGGAGACAAGCTGTTGCCCAGTTGTGCTGTTAGCGTTAATATCCGTGTGACAGAGTGATCTGGACAGACTGCTGACTTCTTCTAGGCATTCACGTGTCCTGTGACGTAAGAGCTGACTTGTGAGAAACCACAGCTGTCAGCTCCAAGCCGATAGCCAGCCAGCTTCACTAGGAGGAAATGGATGACAGGGTGAGCTGTGTGTGCTCTACAGCAGCAGGTCAAAATAACTGGCTGCTTCATATGAGTTTCTGAAGCTGCTAAATGGCTCTTGAAGCACATGTCCATGGCTTTATTTTCCCTGGGCTTTTCCCTGGGGTGAGTTTCTGCAAGACAGCTGTGCAGGATGCCCAGCAGGGCAGGTGAGAAGGGTGTTCAGCTGCTCTCTGCAGCTCAGCTACTAATGCATCCTGGAGAGGGGCATGTTCTTCAAGGGGAAATGTGGTTGCATTTCTTGGACCACATCTCCTCCCCTTGCTGCTATTCTCACAGTACTTCACAGACTGCCAAGTGAGGCCTGAAGTAGCCTCTGTTTAAAGGGGAACAGAAAGGGAGAACCTTTTATAGCCATGGGCTGTTGACCTACAGCACATGCTCATCGAGAAGCTTAATTCAGGTATTCACTTAACTTTAATGAGTCTGTTTATCTTCTCAGTGATGGCCTCTCTAGCCTGGGTATTATTGCAATGTTATAACTGCTGAATCTGTATATGCAAATGAGTTGTCATTATTCAAGTATCTTAGTGAGTGGGAAACCTGATCTAACTGCTTTAGAGCAGGATATTATCAAATGTAATGGGATGGTTTCCTCTTCCAGTGCTTGCATGTTTGTGAGTCAGTCACTAGCACATGACGGGGACTTGCAAAATGAATCGTTGGATCTCCTGATGTGGGAATTTGGTACTTCGCAATTTCAGTATTTTCTGAATGAAGAAACAGATGAATAATTTATACCTGAAACTCTGAGTGCCTGTTCCTTCTGCTGTTAATCTAATTACTGATTAACATTGAGTGCTTCTTCCTGTATTACCTAACATCTCTGCGTTCACATGACCTCC
This sequence comes from Erpornis zantholeuca, assembly GCA_013400515.1. NCBI lineage: Eukaryota > Metazoa > Chordata > Aves > Passeriformes > Timaliidae > Erpornis > Erpornis zantholeuca. Next base: position 107,493 of record VZTN01011618.1, read on the forward strand.
AGGCAGTCAACTCTGTTACAAGAATGCAGAAGTGCAATGCCAGAACTTCTTAAAAACTCATCATTCTTTATTTGCTAAATTGTTTCTAGTATCAAATAACACTGTTAAAGCAGAGAGACCAGGAGGCTTGTTCTCTCCTTGCCCTCCCTCTTATCCCTGCTTACTGTATATGTTGTATCTAAGATCCACAGCTTTGGTTTGATTTTTCTCTGAAAAGGACCACATGTTGGCTGAGTGAGGTAAAAATTACTGTACTAATGGGTCCATATTGGGTTGGGGATGAAGCCCCGAGGATCAGGATGCTGGCAAGTGTCCATTTGTGCATATGGTGCAGAAACATCAATGTGTTGCTGTGTTTTAGTCATTACTGGCTCTCTCATCTGCTGTAAGATTAGTCTTTCTGATTTAGTCATATTAGAAGTAACCAACAGTGATTAGAGACACCATTCTAATAACAGTTGCCTCTTCTCCCCAAAAGACATTGCATCTTGCTCTGCATGTGCCAAACACCTGATGTGATAGGTATCATATAAGAGGAGGATGTGGGACCAGTGCTTTGTTTTCTCCTGTATGCAGAAGGGCAGCCTGGCGCTCCCAGGTGGGATTAGTCCATGTTTGTCTAAGAGAAAGGTTCCTAAAATGTGTCTGGTTCTTGCAGCTGATGACTTTGAACAGTATCAATTGAAGTACCGAGTTAAGGAATATAATGCCACAGTTAATTTTCTCTAATACTTGGTACCAGTCTCAAAATCCCAAAGACCACCTTCAATACAGCCTTCAGCCTTGTGTCAAAGCACTTGCTTAGTCAAATCTTCAGATTTGGTGCAGTATTAAAATCTGTTTGCTAAATTGCATGTATGGTTGTAGGTTTGTTTAAGAAATGTTGATGTTAGTGGTCATGCCTCACTTGAACTTCAGAGCTGCAAATTTTTGGCTCTCTTCTTTCTACAGCAAACATTACAGCAGCAATCTACTTGTACTCTTAGTGAGTAGGCTTTTATGCCACGTGGAGAGATTCACATACTTAGTTAAGTGCACCACAATTTGTGAAAAAAATTTCAGCTGAATGATTTGCTAAGCTTTTGTGGCTTAAAACCTTTCTCCCGAAAGCAAAGTTGATTTCATATAATTCCCTAAAATCCCATTTAAATGTATAGAAAATACTTTTTTAAAAAGTGTGTGACGAAGCATTCAAATATCCTAAGTTTAAGTCTTTGGTGATAAAAATAATAATAATAGTAATGAAGAAGTCTAGATTAAAATTCCTGACTGACTTCTAGCTTCAGTTTGAAACTAGGAGGACATGAACTCGTAATGGTAGCACGCTTATAGTACCTTTGGCTCTCTTGGTTTGTGGATAAAAGTGTACTCAGAGGTTGGGGCATTCTGAGTGGAATCTGAATTCTTGGCAGCTTCACTGTAAGGCTGTCACAGGTTTGACAGCACAGTTCATCATTTAGGTCTTTCTCATCAGGACTCAGCATTTTAAATAGAATATTTCTTACTAATACAAGAACAATGACAGTCTAAGTCTAAGATTGTATCTGGTAAATAATTTGTACTACTCTTTACAGATGTGTTTTATGCTAAGTAGTAAATAACACGTAAGTTCCAAGATGTTGTCTTAAATCCTTGACTGCTCCACAGTCTTAGAAAGTTTGAAAATTCTGGCCACAGGAGATAGTTTTAAGAAATCATGATAGTCTTCTGACAAAATGGGTCAGTGACTTTCACCCTATGTTCTGGGAGATGAGGTAGAGGTGAGAATGGTGTGAATCAAGAAGTAGAAACTAGCTAAAAAAGTGTTCTGTACTAAGTAGGTATCTAATTGTCTTCTGTTTCCTTTCTCTGGATGAGAACAGTATTTCCTGGCAGGGATAGGTAATCTGTTTTCATCCTGGATAGGTTTTTTTTCAGCCAGTGGTATCAATTCAGTTTGTTTGTACTTCTATCAATATCCATGCTGGTTTTGTTGTTTCATACACATGTATTGTAGGCTTACATGTAGGTTTATTCTGCTCTTGATTATGTTTAGGTACAGTGTTGTTACTTTTCAATGCAAAGGTTCTGGTACCTTTCAGTTTTACTTTTGTATAGATACTGTAGCTTATGGTTCTTGCTTCAGGAACTAAACCCCTTCAGACTACTGTTTCATTATTTTTATGCGGTAATGAACTCGGGAGTTGGGGTAAGCAGCATTGAGAAAACAAAAGATGCTACTGAAATGACAGAAAAGTTGGTTTTCATCTTTTACTTCAAGAAAGTAAGACTAAAAGCTGCCACCCATCCTACAGTGTATCTGAGTGTTGCTTGAGTCAAATGAGTTCAGATGCTGATCATTCTTATATTACACATTCACGTGCCAATTTTCCTCTCTAATATGAGAGGGGACTATCCAGCTCAGCAAAGAGTGCCATTGTTGTTTGTGTAAGCATATTCCATGCTATTCTACAGCTTTTATGTCTTTGTGAATTTCCCCTAAGGGAAGAGGAAACTGTAGTTTCCCTTTCTTCAACTAGATCCCCTTTTCTGAGCATTACTTTGAGAGGAATAGCAAGTTCCACCCCACCGCCTTCATGGCTGTTTTTCAGGATGGATGTGTGTCATAGGCATTTTCAGCAGAGGTGAGTGATGTAACAGGACTCTGTATATTTTATTTTAGACTCAGGCTGTGACTCTGTGACTGATACAGAAACAGAAGACGAGAAGAATCCAGTTGACTCCCACAGATTTGCCATGAGTGAAGAACATGAATCATCCAGGAGCACTGGGGACTGTCCATTGGTGCAGCCCAACCGCATACAGTGTGGGGTACTGTATGTCCACTCCTTGGGCTATGTTCTTACTGTGAGCTGGTGCAACCCATTGTGCTGCTTTGTAACGGTCAGCTTTACAGGCCTGGAAACTAGTCCTGAATTCTTCTGTCACCTTCCTGCTCAGCCCCCTGTCTTCCATGTCTCTGTTTCACGGGCTTGGCTCTCTAGGCCCAGGAGTAGCTTGGTAAAATGCAGTGCCTAGTGCTGTCTAGGCTGTGGTGTCACTTAATGACTGTCTCGTCAACACAGCTGCTTGGCTGGGGTGCTGTGAGACAGGT
>VZTN01011619.1:8368-63869 GCA_013400515.1 Erpornis zantholeuca
GAGCTCCCGGCCCTGCGCGCCCGCGGCCGAACGCTGGGCGCCGCTGCAGCCCGCCCGCCTACGGGGTGTGCACACAGCTACCGGGTCATTCGCGGTATGCATTCGCATGTGCGTTCACGGCTGCGGGTGCGTACACACCTGCAGGGTGTGCATACACCTACAAGTCATGCGTACACAGCTACCGGGTGTGCATACACCTACAGGGCGTGCATACAGACCAACGGGGTGTGCAAACACCTACAGAGTGTACACACAACTACGAGTGTGCACAGCTACAGGGTGTGCACACACAGCTACAGATGTGCACATCTACAGGATGCACACACAGCTACGGGGTGTGCATACACCTACAGGGTGTGCACACAGCTACAGGGTATACACACACAGCCACAGGGTGTGTGTACATCTACAGTGTGTACATACACCTACAGGATGTATATACACACCTACAGGGTGTAAATGCACAGCCACAGGGTGTGCATACACCTACAGTGTGTGCAAACACAGCTACAGGGTGTAAATGCACAGTCACAGGGTGTGCATACACCTACAGGGTGCACACACGCAGGGTTCTCACACACCTACAGGCTATATGCACACCTACAGGATGTCCATAACAGCCTTTCTGAGCCTTCTCACCCACCCTCACCAGAGTACAAGGAACACTTATGGTGGGACATTGTGTGTACCATTGTTATGATGCAGTTTGATAAATTACAGGTCTGAACAGCACCACCAAAGCAGGAACGTGGGACTGGAAGTGCTGATGGTGACAACTCCCTCCTGGATCAACCTGCATTTTAGCAAGGGCTTCCTCCTCCTGGCACTGCAGACACAACTAATGAACCTCACTGTTCCTAGAGTTAAAAGCACATTGGATTTCCAACCCCAAAGGTTTGAGCAATCTATGCTCATCTGATCTTGCACCATGTGACTTTTATCCCTCTCTGTTGCTGACAACAGTGATGCCATATTTTAATGTGGGGAAACATTTCATATCCATTTGGACCTTTTTTTCTGGATCTTTAAGTTCCTCCTATAAAAGAATATTTCTGTTCCCCCGATCACCTGGCTGCATCCTCAGATTCCTGTTTCTGGATCTTTGAAAGCCAGGCTTCTATCTGATACTCAGGTGAAGGCATAGAATCAAAGAATCACAAAATCATTAAGGTTGGAAAAAACCTCCAAGATGATCGAGTCCAACCTTTGACTGAATACAACCATGTCGACTAAACTATAGCATAAAGTGCCACATCCCATCATTTCTTCAACATTTCCAGGAAGGGTGACTCCACTACCTCCCTGGGTAGCCAGTTTAATGCTTAACCACCCTTTCCATGAAGAAATTCTTCCTGATGTCCAACTTGAACCCCCCCTGGTGGAGCTTCAGGCTATGTCCTCTTGTCCTGGCAATAGTTGCCTAGGAGAAGAGACTGGCATCTACCTGGCTACACCGTCCTTTCAGGCAGTTGTAGAGCTTTCCACGGTAAACACCCTCAGCTCCCTCTGCTGCTCCTCACAGGACATATTCTCCAGACCCTTCACCAGCACCAGCACTTCAGCCCTTCTCTGAACATGCTCCAGTGCCTCAATGTCTTTCTTGTAGTGAGGGGCTAAGATCTGGACACAGCACTCAAGATGTGGCCTCACCAGTGTCCAGCTCAAAGGGATAATCACTTCCATGGTCCTGCAGACCATGTACACTATTGCTGGTACAAGCCAGAATGCCACTAGCCCTCTTGACCACCTGGGCACATGCTGGCTCGTGTTCAGCTGGCTGTTAACCAGCACCCCCGAATCCTTTTCCAGCTACTCTGCTCCAGTCAGTTATCAGTCTCATCAGTACAAGGAGTTGTCTTCCCTATCTGAACCAGACATGCACCTCCTAAAGTCTCCAATTATCGTATCTGTCCACCAGAGCCCACAATGGTCTTGAATAATTTTTGCCTTTTGCATTCATTTTTTCTTTCTGTCTCTCTTTGCCAGAGAATGAATCACCTTCAGTCATTCTGAAGTTTCAGTTTACAGTATCAATTGTGATAGCATCTAGATGTATGAATTGCATTTGCTCTGTGGAACTGCTGTAAAATTTCAAGGTTAAGAACCTTCTCCCTTGTGATTCTCTGCTGACAGTGCTCCCACAACTTTTTGCCTTCATCAGGTTAGTCAGTATCTCTCCTCACCCCCTCGACAAAAAAAATGACAACACACTGCATAACAGCACCAAAACACCAGTTCTGAGCTTGTAAAACATTTCCAAAGCACTGCAGCTGAGTTACAGCCACTAAGGGTCAGCAGAGTTTGTGTTTTCCTGCAGTTTTGTGGTTTCTGGTCACTTGTCTGAAGTCAGCACAGGCACCAGGCCCTCTAGATGGCTGCATAATACCAACAGTATGCTGGCTGCAAAAATAAAAGAGGTACAACAAGGTACAGCTTTTACATCAGGTTACCGTGAAAAGGACGTCTTTGTCACTAGTTATGTGATGATATTCAAAAGCCCTGTGTGGTCTGGGATCAGGTGAGCAGTTACTTTTCCACAAGGGTCACTGCCAAGCCCAGGGAGCAGGAACACTGACAAACTCTTGACAACAGCCCCAGTTGAAAGATATCACTATCTGGAATTCTACATTAGATTATTCGGAATCCCCCACCCTTATTCAAAGGATTATACATAATACAATATGATAATACAAGTCAATGAGTTCACAAGAGTAGCTGTAAACTAAGCTGCTGAACATCTCTGGCACAAACACCTATGCATTGACACAGCCCTCATGATTTTAGATGGCATGAATGAAAAGCAGGTTCTACTACTCCTATAGTCTCCGACAAGCAGCAGTGGAATCTGGGAGCAAAAACTCTAGAAAAATGGCAGCAGAAAGTTCTACTTGTCATTTGATCAGCAAGGAGGTAATGGTTATTAATACAGGCCTGGCAACCTCTTCAACGCATCTGCTCTTTGAGAAGAAAGCAGTGTTACTCTGTGTACATCTCACAGGTTTCTCTGAGGCCAAAACTAACAATCAGCCTTGGGCAGAATGATGATTTGTGAGGGTAGAGATGTTTTCTTGGGACAATTAGGAGCATCACTTCTGTTTGAATGTTTGCACCACACTTATTCTTTTTCAGAATGGCTAAAGTGTCCTCCCCCCGCCACCTCCATGAACAGAGGGTCAGATATCTTGCAGATTGGGTCTGGCATCACTAGCAGAGTGTCTGTCCCTAATAGATGTTCATGTCCCCTTTTTTTCACTTCTATCATTTCTGAAGCTGGCATAGCATCTGAGTTGAAAGTGTTGGGTTTTAACTGTAAAGTTCTAATGTCATTTAGTCAAAGTCGCCATTTTTTACGTGATCAGCTGAGATGTGGTTATCAGGAACTTAAGAAAAACAATTCAGAATGAAAGAGGACAGAAGTAAAAGAAGGCTTTTATAAGAGGCCCTTGCTATTGCCTTCCTGTGCAAGGTGAACTTCTACAAAACTCTTTATTATGCAATCACAGAATGGGTCAGGTTGGAAGGGACCACAGTGGGTCATCTGGTCCAACCTCCCTGCTCCAACAGGGTCATCCCAGAGCACATGGTACAGGATTGTGCCCAGAAGGTTCTTGAATGTCTCCGGTGAGGGAGACTCCACAACCTTTCTGAGCAATCTGTTCCAGTGCTTTGTCGCCCACACAGTAAAGAAGTTCTTCCTCATATTCAGGTGGAACTTCTGTGCACCAGTTTCTTCCCATTGTCCTTTTCTTATTGCTTGGCACCACTGAGCAGAGCTTGGTCCATCTTCTTGACACCCCCATTTCAGACACTTATAGACATTGATGAGTCTCCCCTCTCAGTCACCTCTTCTCAAGTCTGAACAGGTCCAGCTCCTTCAGCCCTTCTTCATAAGAGATGCTCCAGTCCCTTAATGATCTTTGTTACCCACCTCTAGACCCACCCCAGGAGCTCCATGTATCCCTTGTGCTGAGGCACCCAGAACTGGACACAGCACTCCAGAAGAGGACTCAGCAGGGCTGAGTAAAGCCTAGTTATTTCTAGGGCCTCATCATGGCCATGGAGAAAAGACAAGGTGGGGGATGTAAAAGGCAATGAAATGGGAAAATGAGCCATTTTGCAGCTGGGAAAATAAAGCAAAGGTCATGTTTTTAAGGAAATAATTTTTTGAAATTGTTGTTTGTTTCACATAGGGTTAAGAAATCAAAATTAGTATGTATTAACGCAGCAGCAGATTCCTCAAGCAGGCTAAAGCACAGGGCTTCTCACTGGTTTTACTTTTTCATATGAAGTCCCCATGGGGATTACATGCCCTAGAGCTGTCCTTCCCAGGTGGAGATCTCACAGCATTGACTCAATACTCTTGTTTACATTTGCCCTCTGGAAATCACACAGTAATGCCCCCTGCACGCAAACCTTAAATGAAGGGACACAATCAGCACCCATGGAGTGTTTGCAGGCTAGAAGTTCAGCAGCAGATAGGAGGATAAGCTATGTATATTTCAGAGAAATCACCAGTATGACAAGAAATCTCCGCATAGCAAACCAGCAGTATTAAAATTGGAAGATTGAAATATATGAAAGGTATGGTATGTACAAAGAGAGCCAACTGTGTCTTCCAATAGCCAAGTTAAAAATGACACAACTGAGATTAACATGAACCCTCTGTCTGGAGATGTCAAGCACAGAGTTATGGACTCTAGGGAGACAACGTGCAAGTTTACCCTTTTTGTCTTGTTTGACTTAACAAAAAGTGAACATTACACTAATTTGGCAGCATTACAGAGTCCACCTTTACAGGGTCCTGTCTCCTCCAACTCCCAGCCCTTAAACAGGCTTTCTGTGAAGTGCCAAGCATTTCTTCCCTCATCACTTTTAGCCATATTTATGTAGATACTGTTTATATAGAGAGCCTTGCAATTCACAAAGTTATTATTTCTGTGCATGCTTAATGAATCCTTTACAACTTTGAGAACGATGCTCTGAGGCTGCAAGATTACCTTCACGCTTTTGATTGGGGATTCCTAAAATTGCTTTTGGAAAAATTACAGTAAATTATTACACTATTACAGGTAAGCAGCTCAATGTTGGATTCATGCTGAACATCTCAGAGGTGTCCTCATCAATACACTACCTGCTTTTCTTAACTGAAGCCCTGAAAACCACAGCTCTTGGTCAGAGCCTTTTAAGGGCTTTCTCTACTGGTTATCCATTCTTCCCTCCCATGAAACAACTATTGTAAGAGAGGTTTTACATCCTTGCTCTCACCATGGATGAAGAGTCCACTTGTGTGTGGCGGCCATAGCTGGGGTGAAATTCAACTGTGCTACCTTGATTGTGTCTGAATCATAGTTAATCATGTTTGAGTCTTAGTTTCTAGGTAGCCAGCTCTTAAACACAAAGGTGAGGTTTTTTCTTTTTCTCACAATACTCCTTAGAACTTGTCCAACTTCAGGTGTGAAATCATGGGGGTTAAGGGGATGGTAAGTCAACTCCATACCTTAGTCATCATAGTGATACCTCCCATGATTCCTAGCAAGGAAGTGAGTAATCCACTACTGGAGTATTCAAGCACCTCAGTATTTCAGTATCTCAGTCATCCCTAGGCATGGTCTACTCCAGACATGGGAGAAGGAATTTCTCAAAAACCCCTAATTCAGGTACTACTTTTCTTACAATTTTTAAGTAATTGTGGAATGAAATGCAGAAAAAAGAGCCGATCACAGCTGTTTTACTCTATTATAATTTACATTTTTACAAATGATGGCAAGACTCCCACCTGACCTCAAACAGGGAAAATAGCTGACAAAATGTAAGTGATCCAAGACGTGTTTTAAATTTATTTATACTGAAGTTGTAAATTAGATGCAAATTTCATTCTATTATACCACATTATACACATCTTTTTCAGTGGCACAAGAAATTACTCCTATCTGTGCACATCTATATTTAATCCATAGCTCTGTTCCTGAAAACATTGACTTTTTAATCAGTTTGGTGAATAGAATAAAAGTAGCAGAAAAAAAATCTCAGATTACTATATGATAATTGACATATTCAGACAGAATGGCCTCTCTCGCTAACAAGCTGATTTTCCGAGCCTCTCATCTCTTCACATTGCTTTGCTATATGAACAGCCAGTAAAGGATCATTTCAGCTATCACAACCACCTCTGTTTTACTGATTTGTCCCTTCATTCCTGTTGGGTGCAAGATCCTTGTGAAAGAGTAGGAATACTTCCCAGGTTTGTTATTTCTATTTGGCAGAGTATTTTCCTTTTGTGTTTTTAAAGTCTCTGAAACTAGGAGGACTCTGGATCTGACTGTTTGTGAGTGGAACCAATACAGCCCTGACAAGCAGACAGTTAATCAGGCAGAATCAGCAGAGGATGCAGGAACACCTCATTCACAGCAATCAGAAAAGATCTAGACATAAATCTTCTATATTAGCTTTCTGGTAGAAGTATTATTTCTTACAAACATTTCTAAATGGACTGCATACCTTCTGATACTGTTTATGAATGCATTTTGCTACATCTTCATTTCATGAGCAGTTCCAGTATTTCCCTTGTTTTCCAGGCTGCCCTCTCTTCAAGGATTGTCGTTTCATTCCATGAGTGTGTGAGGCGTAGTCAATGACGCCTTAATTGCAAATTGTTCCTCCTAAGCTCTACTAAAATTCAGATATTAAAAACTCCCTGAATATTCAAGTTGTTGCAATTTTATTTGTGGCCACAGAAATGCATTATCCTTGACTACCTGTAGTATTTGTAGCCTTATGGCTGCAGGGTCCCATTCCCTTTATACTTAGGCACACTTAGATCAGTCTGCACCTGCCTACACACTGTGTTGTAAATAAAAAGTGCAACAAACACTCATGAAAGGAGATATGATCAAATATAATGCAATTGAAAAAAAAAAAGGAAATTTGAAAATGAAGTGCATACAGCAATACAGATTGGAATGAAATCTGAGGTGCAGTGAAAAGGACCAAAACTTTCCAAAATTGAAATCAGGGAAGGAAGTCAAACAAAGACAAAAGAAAAGAAACTGATGAAATGAAATGCTGCAAAAAAAGAAAAAAAAATCTGAACCCATGTGAAAACAGTAAAATAGCATGGGAAGACATGAAGTGCAGAGAAATGGATCAAACACTGCCAAATTGATACTCAATGAAATTGCAAGATTTCCATGAAAGGAAATAATATCTCAAAGTCAGAGAACAAAGTGAAACAAACTCACTGGGGTGGACATCTAATGAAATGAAATTCAAAGGAAAATAAATAAAGGAAAATTCTGAAATCAAGTTATTGGAATCAAATGTAATAGGATGACATGAAGTGCTCCCCTTCACATGCCTTTTGTAGTTGCCGTGTCCCTGCATGTCTAGGCTTTGTGGCTTTCTCAAGTCTAACCTCAAGCGTAAGACTAACTCTAAGTGGAGCAGTAAAAGCAGCCTTATCCTGAGGTAAGTACATGAGTGTTGCCAAGCAGAAAGGTGTGAAGAGAGCAAGGTTGTGGCAGTGCCAGGCTGGCCTTGGCATGGCCTTTGCAGCTGCAGTGTCCCTGGAGCTGTGGGCTTTGTGGTTTTCTGAACCCTAACGCTAAGCGTAACCCTAAACCTAACCCTATTACGAAACCAAGCACAAAAGCCACATGGGGGTAAGGCTGGTGCCAAGGAGAACAGTTTGGAAGGGGCAATGTTGTGGCAGTGCCAGCCTGGCCTTGGCACGGCCTTTGCAGCTGCAGTGTCCCTGGAGCTGTGGGTTTTGTTGTTATTTCAAGCTTAACTCAAATTTTATGCTTAACCACATGTGGAGGAGTAAAAGACGCATTTTTACTGAGGTGCACAGCACATGGATTGTGCCAAGAAGAAGGGTCTGAGGAGAGCAGTCTTTGGGCAGTGCCGTGGTGTTGGTTTTTTTTAAATCAACTGGACAAAAACTTGCCAAATTATAGCTCCTGAAATCCCAAAATCAGGGAACAAAGTGAAACCAAAGGACAAGAGAAGAAATTGATGAAATTAAATGCTTTAAGAAAAAAAATAAATTCTGCACCTAAGGGAAAACAATAAAATGGCAGTGGGATGAAATGAAGTGCAAGGAAATGGACCAAACCTTGCCAAATTGATCCTCATTGAATTTGCAAGAAAATGTCAGAAACACTCTGGAAAGGAGATATGATAAAATAAAATGCAATTGAAAAAAACCCCAAAATTTGCAAATGGAGTGATCACAACCAAATGGATTGCAAGGAAATGAGGTGCATTGAAAAGGACCAAAACTTACCAAAATTATCTTTACTGAAATCCCAAAATCAGGAAACTAAGTCAAATAAAAAGAGGAGAAGAAGTTGATGAAATGAAATGCTTAAAAAATTATAGAAAGTCCTGAAACACAGTGAAAACAATAAAATGGCATGGGATGACATTAAGTGCATGGAAATTGACCAAACCTTGCCCAATTGATACCCGCTGAAATGGCAAGATTTTGTGTCTTTTCATGAAATGAAGATTTCCTTTCATGAAAGGAAATGAAATCTTGAAATCAGAGAATGAAGTGTAAGAAACACTCCTGAAAGGAAATATGATCAAATAAAATGTAATTGAACAAAAAAATGAAATTTGGAAATGGAGTGAAGACAATAATATGGATTGGGATGAAATGAGGTGCAGTGAAAAGTATCAAAACGTGCCAAAATTATACTCACTGAAATCTCAAAATCAGGGAAGGAAGTCAAATGAAGAGACAGANTAAGTGCATGGAAATTGACCAAACCTTGCCCAATTGATACCCGCTGAAATGGCAAGATTTTGTGTCTTTTCATGAAATGAAGATTTCCTTTCATGAAAGGAAATGAAATCTTGAAATCAGAGAATGAAGTGTAAGAAACACTCCTGAAAGGAAATATGATCAAATAAAATGTAATTGAACAAAAAAATGAAATTTGGAAATGGAGTGAAGACAATAATATGGATTGGGATGAAATGAGGTGCAGTGAAAAGTATCAAAACGTGCCAAAATTATACTCACTGAAATCTCAAAATCAGGGAAGGAAGTCAAATGAAGAGACAGAAGAAAGTGATGAAATGATACGCTACAAAAAAAGGGAGAAAATTCTGAAGCAAAGTGAAAACAATAAAATGGCATGAGATGACATGAAGTGCAGGGAAATGGACCAAACCTTGCTGAATTGGTACTCATTGATATTGCAAGACTTCATTTCCTTTCATGAAAAGAAGAATGGATTGGAATGAAGTGCAGAGAAATGAAATGAAACTTTATAAAATTACATACTTTATGAAATGATTTTAAAAAATTGAAATCTCGGTATTATCATTTCCTTTCATGAACTCAAAATTCTTCATTTCATTAATCAAATCTCAAGATTTCAATGAGTATCATTTCACTAAATTTCAACTCCTTTCACTGTACTTCATTCCATTGCATTCAATAGTTTTCCTTTTCATAAGTCATTTTATGTGTTTCAATTTCATTTCCTTTCATTATATTTCATTTCCTGTCTTTTCCTTTCACTTCATTTCATGATTTCTCATTTCACTTCCTTTCATGAAATGAAATCTTAGTATTTCATGAGAGGAAATGAAATCTGCAGATTACAATGAGTATAATTTCATGAAGTTTTGGTTAATTGCACTGTACTTCACTTCATTCCAATCCATTTCATTAATTTAACATGATGCAAGCATTGTCATTTTAAAAAAAAATTTATTGCATCCTTTCCTGTCTTTTCCTTTCACTTCATTCCTTGATTTCTCATTTCATTTCCTTTCATGGAACTTCTTCATTTCCATGAAAGGAAATGAAATATCTTGATTTCAGTGAGTATAATTTCATTAAGTTTCAGTTCATTTCACTGCTCTTCACTCCATTCCATTCCATTTAATTGTTTTCACTTCATTTCAGAATCTCTGGTTTTTTCACTCTAACTGGCAAACAAGTTTGGGTTTGTGGCTTAAGTGCCCATCTGCTTGCATGGGCTTAATCTTAAAGGTCTGGGGGCAGCAATGTTGAGACCCTGCCATGATCCTGTTGGCATGTGTTTTCCAGCCCCAGTGTCCCCAGAGCTCTAGGCTCTTTTCCTCTCTCAACCTTACCTCTAAGCCTAATGCATCTTGTCTCTGGGACTGTGGTTCACATCACCATGCATGGTTCAGATTAGAATGATGTGGGAGCAGCAAAGCTGGGGCCCTGCCTGGATCACCTTGGCATGCCGTTTCCAGCCCCAGTGTGCCTGCAGCTGTAGGCTCTTTTACTCTCTCAGTCCTAACCTGAACAACAGTTTGGCACTGTGTCAGAGGTCCTCATTGCCTTAGGTGCCCCAGATTAAAAAGTGTGGAGATAGCAATGTTGGCTCCCTGCTGTGATGACCCTGCAATGCTTTTTCTATCCCAAGTGTTGCAAGTGCTCCAAATTCTTTAACTTTTCAAACCCTAAGCTTAAATCTAACCCTAACTGTAACCCTGTTGGCAGCTTGGCACTGTGGCAGAGATCTTCATCACCTTGGGTTGCCCAGATTAAAAAGTGTGGAGATGGCAATGCTGGCACCGTGCCGTGATTCCGTTGCAGTGCCATTTCTAGCCTGAGTGTCCCAAGAGCTTTAGGTTCATTTACTCTCTCAACCCTAACTCTAATGGCAGCGTGGATCTGTGCCAGAGATCCTCATCACCATAGGTGGCCCAGATTAAAAAGTGTGAAGATGGCCGTGTTGGCACCCTGCTGTGATGCCTTTTGTGTGGGACAGTGTCCCTGGAGCTGTAGGCTCTGCAGCTCTCTGAACTCTAACCCTAACCCTAGTGGCAGCTTGTCTCTGCTGTCAAGATCCTCATCCCCAGGGCTGGACTGGATTCAAAAAGTGCAGAGTGAGCAATTGTGGTATCCTGCCATGATTGCCCTTGCAATACCTTCTCTAGCCTTTGTGGTATCCTGCCAACATCAGGTAGTAGCTGTATTAAAAAATTACATGGGAAGTAAGTCAGCCTGAGAAGGATGTAGATGAAAAAGAAAAGCAATAGTTCCTGTTTGGAGGGACAAGACTAGCTGTAATGTAGAACTCACAGAGGACACAGCAGCAGTCTGTGGATCCAGACCTGGTACCCACAGAGACAAACTGCAAGGCTGGGAGTAGAATGAGCTACTGAGAAATGCTACAGCTGAGGGAGCATAGCAGGAGCCAGTGGCACAGGGCAGGGAAGCTTGTTTAAAACATGGGCATGTTGCTCAGGGGACATCAGTCAAACTGATACAATCACCTTTTAGTCTTACAGATGCCCTCATATAATTGACATAAGCCTATAAGCACAGTACCACCAGAATTAGACATGAACTTCTCTGTGACATTTTCTGCCCCTCAGTAACACTTTGGCAGGCAAGCGGGCCTGAAGAACGTAACTATTCCCTACTTCAAACTACACTTCTCCAGATTAATTATTTCCCAGCTAAAACAAGTTTTTTCTAGTTATGAGAGGGAAGGTTTTTTCCATGTGTTCAGGTAGGAACATCATATAGGTCTAAATTACAGTGTTTCATACATATAAATAGATCTGTTAAGTATGGATCTGCTTTTCTTCATCTGGATATACAGTCTTTGACTAAGGAAAAGTTATTTCTTCACCTGGCAGAGGTACATTTCATCAGGAACACTCAGATGATGGGGTTCCAGGAATGATGAAATTACTCTTTGAGAGAAAAAGTGCATGTTCACAATGGTCCACAGGAGCCTCATTTGGCCATGTCTACCTTCTTAGGGAGTTCATGTTTGAACTGGAATGGTACCAGAGCAATTTGATTTTGAAGGTGTTAGGCTACGCTCTGTCCTGTATAAGAGGTAACTCTCATACATGCAAGCAGTCCATTCTCCCATGGATATCAACACATACTACCCTCACAGGGAAACCAGAACTGCATGTACACAGCTACTAAGGAGAGGATTCCTATCCAGTTTCCCCAACACACAGGCACTGTACCCAAAACATCTGGTCCTACTGCAAAAAAATGAGAGCAAATGTATATGTAGCTATTAGGGACCTTTTAGTCTCCAGGCTAGAAAATCATTTGAATTAATGGAACTTGAGAGCTCGATTTCTTAAAAATTTCATTGCTGAATAGAACTGATTTGCCCAACAGAGACTTACTTCTGTCTTTGAGGAAAGAATCAATGCTGGCAGCCAAGCTCTCCCAGGCAGCCTTACAATAACAAAACACAGAGTGTGTTCATTAAGTAAGAACATGAAAATACCACCAGGTGAGTAAGCAGGTTTCAGTTTCAATAGTGTTTTCATCACAAACATTGTGAATTTTTTAAAATTATTATGAAAAGCTCTTTGACAGTGTAATTTTAAGTAAATCATTCTGTACGAAGGTTTTTTATTTATTCTCTACAATTTCCACTATTGAATATTAGCCTCTTTAAAGGAAGAGCAACTTGTCAGAAAAAATGCCTGTTTCAGAATTTAATGAGAACATTTCTTTTTTCTTTTCTCTTAAGAGGATTATGATGTGATGGGTGAAATATAAAGAATAATTAGCCCCATTGGAGAGTAAATTCCAAACAAACAGTATTTTCTTTTTGCACAATCTGAACTGGGTGAGCAGGATTTGGTTTTGGTTCACCATCCAAGGAAATTATTAATTAACTCTAATGGCAAAATCTCTATTCTGATAGATGTCCCAACCTTAAAAAACCTATCTTGGCTTTCAGATCCTCCAAACTGCTTCTAAAAAAAGGTTATAAAATATCATTGTTATTTTACAGCCAAAACATTCAGGGCTCAAACCAGCTGTACATCTGGTGCAGCAGGTTACTCCCTCTGATGTGAAATGTCACTTGGTTACACTGTAAAAGGGTTTTTAGCACATGCAAATTCAAATGCTCTCTGGTGTAAACCTGCAAAGCACTGACACATGAACTAGCTAAGACTTTTGTCCTTTTAATCTCAGAATCCCTAAATTACATATAACACATCCGAGGGATCACACCAGACCAAGGATAAAAAAAGATGAAGCTCAGTAATTAAAAGGGTGGAAGAGAGGCTTCAGAAACTGTTTGTTTTAGTATGTTTTCATTTTTCACTAAGAACAGTTCCTTTAAAGTGCTGGGGGGATTGTTTTCTTGGCACAATTTGTGGAAATGGTTAGAGCTGTTTAGAAGGGACAGAGAAAAAGCCAAGGCTAAGGTGGTCAAGCACCACTGGCAGCACAATCATGAAAGGAAGAAAATTGGGTTGGTGTCAACAAAGAATTGGTTAGGGCTGGAAAACCAGCTGACCAGCTGTACAAGGGAACTGATCTCCATGTCAGAGCTCTTGGGTTATCTCATCTTACAGCTACACTTGCCTGAAGTTTATGCCAATCTACAAGGCCTCTGGGAAGCCATCTAACGTAACCACGTGGGATTTCAGATACACTCTCCCACTGCTGCACATATTAAAGAGACTGACATGATAGGAGCAGCACACAGGGAGAGATACCCACGGCACCACCCAGAGCCCTCCCACACAGACCTCTGGGAGAGGGCTAGGGAAATCACTCAAGAATTTCTGAGTTGTCTTGTCCTGATTCACAGTCCAGGACTCGGTGCCAGACTTCCAGGCTTGTCTGGCTCTCAGAGAAGTCTCAGTCATTCTTGGTATATGATGAAGGAATCTATAAGAAAATGCAGTAATAGATTTTTTTCAGAATGGGTATTAATGTGGAAAAATCTCTGCATAGGGCATTAATCCCCCAGGAAATCATATTCCGGACATTATATCCCTGAGATGATCCCATTTCATTAGCAGACTTCATGCCCTTTGCCTTAAGCCTGTGGAGGCTTGTTACAACATGAGAAAAGATGCATCACCACCAAATCAGACAACAAACAACTTTCTACACCCAATTCTAAATGATTAGGCTGGGAAACAGAGGGAGTTTCAAGATAGCTGCTCATTTCCCTCTGTGACTGGAAACTAATTGATGCAACCACCGAATACAAAATGAAAGGGAAGCAAGACATAAAAATGCAGGCACTAACAGTTTTGTAACAGCTAAATTAACAGAATTATACTATCTGTCTGCGAGACCATGCTGAAAACTTGGAGTATTCCAAATCATACTCTTTTTTATGATGGGTTAGACAGCATCTTGCTTTAGTTTCTTACCACAAATGAAAAAAAAATTATTTGAACCAGACATATTGCATGTGTGCACATTTTAGGGCAGCTCTGACTTAGCAGATGCCTTGTATTAATAACATACAGTTGTGACAGGAAATGTGGTTTAGGTTCCTGGAAAAACATAAAAGCTAATTCCATTACTCCATTTCATGGTGCTTTTCCTCAAATGCTAAACTGGTTTTGATTATACTGAAACCTTATAGTGAGAAAACTTTGTCAAGAGTATTATCGCTGCTTATCCTCCTTCTTACACATCTTCCCCTGCTGACCTACATTCTGGGCTACCTGTGAACAAGCCTAAAACACACAGACAAAATTGTCCTACAAGACCTGGCAATGTTGCAGAGTCCTTTTACCACTTCAATTATAATTTTTCCTTGGACATTCTGTGTTCTGCTTCCCATTCGCTTTTTATTCTGCCTGAATAAAAGCATTCAAGACTCTTTCACTTTAACGAAACATTTCATCAACAACAACAACCCCCCAAACCCTCTTATCCATAGTAACTAGACAAATCATGGTAATTGATCTCTAGAGGGAGTTTATTAAAAGCCTAAGCACAAACACTTTCCAGAACACTGCTGTAATAAGCATGAACTCAAACAAATGCTCAGTTTGCTATCTGCAGTTCGTCACTTCATACATTTCAAGCAACTGACTTGAAAAGGGTTTTACTCTAGGAAAAGGGAAGCATGTTCTGGTGGATTAAGAAATAATACTGAAATGAATTTGCTTCAACTAACTTTGTCTTCAGTGCCAGAAGATTTATACAGCTTATGGATCATTGTATGTAAACAAAAGTTACAATAAGAACACGTTATTTCCAATGTACTTAACTACATGTATTTTTCACTAGTAAACCTCAATTAAATCCTGAATTCAAGAACATTAGTCTGATGATTAGCAAGCTATTTTACAGCCAAAGAAGGATAAAATATTTAATTGATACCTGACAGTAGAAAAGGATAACCAAACAACAACAAACAATGGAACAACCCACACCACAAACACAGACAAACATCTACAGCTAATATTGTGCTTGGAGAAAAAGCAAATGTCTGGAGGTGAATTACAAAATTAGAAAAAGCTGAGCTTAATAAGAGCCTGACTGAGCTGCCCACAATGGAAAGAAAGTGCTTTGAGGTCTCACAGGGCTCAGCCCCTCCCCTGCAGAAATCTCTCCATCAGCGTATCAAATGACAGTACACTTAACCAACAAAAAAACTAATCACTGAGCTTTCATTATTCCATCATGATGCAGCAACACAACACTGAACACTGGTGTGTAACTCCCACCTCCTGCCCCAAGGTACCACATCCATGTCTGGAGTTGTCCTTACCCCTCCCCAGCATTACAATATTTTTCACAGCACAGCTGATTCCTGTCAGTCTAAGTGTTTGTTTTGGTTTGTGGGATCTTGAAAGGCTCCAGTGATGCAGCCTTGGGTTTGACCCACACAGTAGGTTACATGCTAGGTGAACCAATGTATGAGATGATACCCTCAACAATATGGCCACGGTAGTCCTCAAAATGGTAATGTTTGGCAATATCATTGAAATCACGCCAGGAATTATGTTTACACACATTTTGATTCAGGCGGATCAGGAGAGGCCTTAAATAGATTCTCATTTTGAGTAAGTTGAGAAAACATTGAATGAAATAATCTGGTTTTAATTCTGGAATGCTTTCTCTCCTGTTACTTTTACTACACACTTTTACTAATCTGTAACAATCAACATTTGGTCAGCTCAGCTCAGCTGGTTGGAACATGGTGCTAATAATGGATTATGGATTTGGTCACTGTATGGACCATTCACTTAAGAGTTGAACCCAATGGTCCTTCTGGGTCCCTTCCAACTCAGAGTATTCTCTGATTCTGTAATTGTTTTCTGAAGATTTTTCTCTGCAAACTGCACCTCTTATCTATCTGATAGCACCTGAAGGTGCACTAAGTGATTTCATAAGGAAACAAGAATCATGCTCTCTGCTATGAAGAGATTTTTAGTCAAAAAAGGGGACTCCTTGTCGATAACCTTGCTCAATGTGAGGAGTAGAAAATGAGCTAAACTGATGATTTTTTTCCAAAGAATGTGCCCTAAGGTTCCTGCTGAGGCCGCAACTGTTTAAAATACATATATATGTAAATACTTCTTCAAGAATTCTGCTTTACAGCTTCATACCACAGCAGTAGAGGGAAACAACGTCCATTAACTAACCTTCTGCAGACTTGTATCAATACAAGTCATAACAGAGTTCTAGATCCTGTACACACCTTAAAGTCATAAGGCAAAAAAAAAAGGAGATTCCTATAAATAGGAATTAATGGAATTAAATGTACTAAACAATGTCTCAACTTGTACTGTAAACATTGCAGAGGAAGATTTTATCAGCTACTTGAGAAACCAATGCATAAAAGCTGAAAAATTCTGGTGACAACCTTCAGATTAGGAGCTGCAAAGATAATTCTCTGCTGGGTCAACCCTTCACATTACTAGGAAGTGCACTACCACCCAAAATCCTTAAAGCAAGACTGAATTTCTTCATTACAATGCACACAGCCAGTTGACTACAAGACAGCTTTCACCTGGAAACCCTGGTAAAATCCTGCAGTCTGTGTAATGCAGATGATTAGACTAAATTTTTACACTGGTCAAGTCTGGTCTTAAACTACATGAAATACCAAAAATTATGGTATATATACATCAAGGGAAAAGCAGAGTATTTTGCATAGAAAAATAGCAAACAGCAATGGAAACAAAGGCAGTATTTCAGCAGAGCCAAGACTTGGCCAAGCCTTGAAAAGTTTCAAGTGAGCAGATTTCAGCACCTCTCTGGGTAACCTATTTCAGAAATGCAATACCTTCCTAATGGAGTTTTTTTTAATATCCCTTCTGAAAAATGATACTCCAAATACCAACAGATTTAATTAATTCACAACTCAAAGCCTCCAAGAAAGAAGCTAGGAAAATCTAAATTAGTGTTTCCTAGCATGTGAAGAGAATCCGGGGATGTTGAACAGCTCACAGGGATCTACTGTATATACACATTCACACAGTTGACTTGCCACAAATTGTGGTGAGAAAAATCTGAGGATTTTTGAACTTACATCCTAGAACTTTTAAGAGTATGGTCTTCTGGGGAATGAGATGTCAAACTGACTTCTTTATTACCATTCTGAGCATTATATACATTAGTAAGTACCTTTGTATACGTTTATCCAGCTTCTCCAACATCCGCACATGAAGATTTTCAGTAGCAAAAAAATGTTTGTCGAAGCACTGGAGTTGTGTGTTTTGAACAGATAAAAGAAATAATTGAACAAAAGCATTTTATTGAAAATACTTTATCAATTTTGGTAGCCCTTAATATATTATATGTTTGTATCACTAGAATTAAATAAACCTCTGCGGGAATACTAATTTGTAGGTATTAGGGTGCGTGAGTGTATGGCTCCAGCCAGTATTTTTAAGTATGAAAAGGTATCCTTATAGCATCAGACAGCGTTACTAAGGGGAAAAAAAACATCCTGAAAAGGCACCATAAGCAATTTCATAGGTAAGCGTTCAACATAAATATGTCAATGCAACTAAGGGTTTGAATATCTCAGTTTGGTGTAACATCAGATATTTGTCCCTGATTCCCACTCCATACTCCCCTTTATGTGGAAAGCTAAAAGTCTACCATAAGACTGAAGCTTGCAAGACTTCCTAAATGTTGTAGTCATGTTTCCATAGCTGCATTGCTCTAATGATACAGCTGGAGAAAACTACAGCTGCTTGTGGCGTGACACTGAAAGCATGGAAGAAAGCGGAAAAGTATACAGGGAAAACTCAAGTTTTCTTTGGTGCAAGGTGCTCCCTCAGCAGGTTGACTGAGCAAGAACATAAGCCAAGGACCAGGCACCACTAAACTGCTGCACTGCATGTCTGCACTACCACTGCAGGGCAGTGCAGAGATGGCTGAGCTGGATTTAAACAAGCTTGCTCAAATGCTGAGCAGGGTCAAGCTGCAGACCAGGCTGCCAAGAAGGCTGGGTGAGCCCTCTGCTCGTCTCCAGACTGCCATAATTCGACTGATCCCAGTACCTGAGTGGGCTCAGTGCTTTTCCACCGCACACTGCAGGCTGAAGTGCAAACATGTCCTTTACAGTGAACAACCAGTCAAGCCTAAAAGGAGCTGGGGATCTCTTCCACACAAACATGGAAAAGAGCTGACTTGACTAATCTATACACAGTTGTATTAATGAATGTCTAATTAAATCTAGCGCTCTGGAAAGGTCAATAAACACTGTTGCCACTGGTGAATTTCCATCCATGACTACTGAGATTTATTAAGAAGCTTACTTTTTCTGAGAAAGGATTACCAAAGAGAGAATACTGCAATTTTTTTTGTGATTTACTAAAATAGTGAGTCTAAATCATTAGATCAGATCATAGCATTACATTTCTTCTGAAAATTCTGCTTTTCTACAAAGGACCAAATTATGTTTCAAACCTGAACAGAACTTACGGTAATACAGAGGATTTTTACTAGAATCTAATCAAGCAATCTGATTTGAAAGGAAATCTCTGAAAATTGGGCAAGGGTACAAGCACAACATGCTCCTGTGCCATGACAGTGTACAAGTAGTCTCTTCAGTCACCAAAGAGTCAGCTGGAAAAGACCCATATCGGGGGTGGGAATGGGGGGGAAGGATGGTATAGAAGAAAGGTCTTTGGGGCATGTGTAGGATTATCTGATTTTTTTCTTTCTGGGCACACACAGAATTATGTATAACATGCAGCCAAAAGGAAAGTTTGCGTAACTATGGAATATAAAATGGTGCTTCTCCTTGTATTTGGCTTGATGGAATTGATTATTCTGTCAAAATTGGTTTGCGTCCCTCCCTTTAGAAAAGTTAAATGAACTAAGCAAATATACTACTGGTAAGAAGTCTTGTATGAGCATATCCAATACTCTGGTTACCCACACAAAGAGTTGTTTCCTTTACAGATTTTTGTTTCCATTGAATCCTTGGTCAGGAGAAGAACCTGAAGTACCAGAAGCTGCCATTTAGGTAGTGATGAAAAGTACACTTCATCCTCATTTCATACCAATTACAGATTTCATTGGCAATCTTCAGGAGCTTTTAATTTTAATTTAGTTTCTGAGAAAAAAACTATTGTTAACAGGTGAAGGTTAATAGCTTCTGACTATAAAACAACATATGCTAAATCTAAAGGTTTTGCTGTGTGCACAGGCATTGCCTGTTAAACAATATACTAAAAAGGTCAAATTTTCTTCCTAGATCTGTAGGAAAAATGAGTAATACTAAAGAAGTGAGACTCATGAGTAACACCAAAAAAGTTAAACACATTTCCACAACACAGAATTGGTAAGTACCAACTCATGGTGAACTGGTCATTTTATATTTCTACAGCAATTTTTGTGTCCCATTCTCAAGAGCAAAGACAGCTCTTTGAATTAAGTGACTTTGAACAGTGCAAAACTCCATTAAAAATATTCAGCATGGAGATGAGGACACAATCTCTGGCTGAAAAAAACCCAGCTGCATACTGCCAGAAACAGGGAGGATCTACTGAGAGAAATAAGATTTTATGCTTCTCTAGTATTTAAACATTTTACCCAGGGTTCTGCTATTAGTCCCTATCCAAAACAAGACACTGAATAGACAAATCTCTCTCTGAGTCCCTACGCCATTCTTAGGTTCAAAGAGGAGAGAATATGCCCTGTCTTTTACTCAATCAGATTTGCAGCAAACATGAGTAAATATGCAAAATGTGTTGCCTTTCATTCTGGTTTCATTCACCATTTCAACCCTTCACTTTTCTGCCTGTGTGAAGCCTAATTAATTCTCTTACAGAGGCAAAGTGAATGTGACATCAATGCCATTGACCTCTAGCTCCTTGCTCCCCTGGACACATACCCACTATTTAGCCTCCTAAATCTAAGTTGTTGGACAAAAGCGCAGTCACAATCTGCCACAGCATGCAGCTCTGAAATTAAAGGCACAGCTTAGCAATAATGTCATTTGGTCTTTTGACTGTGTATCGTCCATTTAATTTAACTTTCCAGAGTTAAGCAGTGGGATATAAAGGACTATTCTCTCCTGGGAACCAAAGAACAGAAAAGTGCAGGGAGCAACTTGTGCAGACTTGATGAAGATCTCACCATAAATTCTAGTCAGAATGGGTGCTCTCAAGACCCCTTTGCTTCATGGATGATGCCAGATGAGTACTGCAGCACTGTGCCACAAAAATATAAACAGCCAGAGCTTTAATATGAGGTCCCGTGATATGGGTACATCCCCAAGCAGTGCAGCATGAAGCTAGGAGCAGGATCCTGCCTGCATGTGCTGTGCCTCCCAGGTCTCTGCTCTCCCAACAGAGCCCCTCCTTACACAGTACAAAAAGAGTGTGCATATGGCCTCCTTCCTTTACCCCGCGGCTTTGCAGTCACTGTCACTTAACAAGCTTTGGCAAGCAAAGTCCTACACCAACTTTCAGCCTCTCATCTCAAACAGAATAGGCAAGTGTCACTCAACCAGCAGACAATGAGGAAGGAAAGCTTTGATACACTGACTTAGTAAAACTCAATGTCCTGGTTGTAAATCCACTGTAATCCCATGTTATCAGAAGGTATTCTCATTTGTTTGAGAATGAGGAAGCTTTCTGCTCTACTCTTATCCTCCCTAACATACACGCCTCCCCTGCTACTTTGCTTTCCTTGTACTGTACTACAGCACAAGGAAAATCATGAAACTGAATTGCTGATAGCATCACACCTTTAACAAACTTGCTGACTGATAGATTCCTACCAGAGACTGTGCTCACTGACCATGCTTTAAATTTAGAAAGGCAAGAATGTAGCTTGACTGAAGGGAATGTCATGCAAGAGCTGATTATATTATTAGATAAATGCCTGAAAGGACCAACTGAGGTAAAGGATAATCTTTATTAATGGAGTATCGCTCTTTCTAAGAAAGAAAGAAAAAAGAAAGAAAAAAAAAAGAAAAAATAAGAAGAAGGAAAGAAGGAAAGAAAGAAGGAAAGAAAGAAGGAAAGAAGGAAAGAAAGAAGGAAAGAAGGAAGGAAAGAAGGAAAGAAAGAAAGAAAGAAAGAAAGAAAGAAAGAAAGAAAGAAAGAAAGAAAGAAAGAAAGAAAGAAAGAAATTGTTTTAGTATTCCAGTCTATTACCAGAACATGCTATCATACCACATCATCAGGATATTTATGAAGAGAGAGGAAAAGCATATGCATGGCAATGTCAACTTATGATATAGAGAAAAAATACTTCTAGTATTTCCAACATCCATTAAGTATCATCTGATATTTGAATCAAACTCTGCTGGAGTGAAACCGTACAACTGCCATAGATCACAAACCCTAAATGCAGCACATAACAATGGAAACTGCAACCCCACTGGGACAAACCAAATTAAAAAACACATACTACCATCAATGTTCTTAGTGGTTTCTCTCCCTGCAAATACTGTACAGTCTCTTGATGCCCAGAAAAATGGAGACAGCTCTTTATTTACACAAAGCTCTTTGGAGCTTGGGTCTGCAGAGAAAACAGACCAGATCTCTGAGGAGGATCAAAGATTGCCAGACAAGCCTCTGGTTTGGATTTAGTCTCTTTTATCACACCCTTGTCCCAGCTGATTGTTCAGTAAAAGTGACTCTCTCTTCTCTCATTACACTCCCCATTTTCACAGGAGACAGTCCCTTCACCTAAATTCTCTCCATTTTGTACCAAATGTCTCTTTTTTCCCAAGCAGTCCAGTGTGCCCCCTCACCCTCTGCCGCAGCCTGAAGGCGCTGCGAGTGTGAGAGGTGCAGATACACATCCCTGTGAGCCACCCCTTGCATCCAGCTGCAGCAGCTGCGATCAAAAGGCCACTGCAAAGCCCCACCTCTGTGGCACAGGCGGTGACTGCTGTGTGCCACGGCGCACCCGCACCCTACCCAGGGGCTGCGGGGGACAAGGGAGGCCACGTATTGCCCACCAGCTACACTGCTCCCTCTCTCTCTCTCTCCCCCCTGTGGCTTTCAGTTTGTCTAGGAGATGACTGGAAGTGCATTTCCACTGAGGGAAATTCCTGCTTTGATAAGTGGCCCACAGTTTTATCGTGCTTATTCTAAGAGGAATTAACACGAAATTCCCAAGCCCATTGTATTTCACATCGCCTGTGGAGAGAATCCCCAAGCAACCTTATTGGAAGCACTTGTTTTGTCTATTACTCATTTAACTGCCGTTGACAGAGAGAACTCTCCAGGGAAAATGGTATTTTGCAGGAACTTGAATTTTACTTAAGCCAGTTGTGACAAAATATCTAAGTGAATTTTAGTCCATTGAGAGTTTTGGGTCTCCCTTCCATATAAAAAGAAGTAAGCTTACTCAAATAAAATCGTTGTAAAGCATGGTCCAATAACAGTCCATTTATAAAAACTATATAAAAAATCCCAGACATCTTTTAGTTGTGGCAGTTTAATTTCTGGAAAAGTTTTTGCGTTGTTCTTTCAGGTTTTTTGGTGGTTTTTTTTAGTTTCCAGTTTCAAGCCAAAAATCCACATTTCCATACTCAGGGAAAAACAAAGGCCTCTGAAACTGAGACAGAGGGACAAAAGTGACTTTCTTTTTAAAGATCTGGTAGTTGACAGGGAACTACTATGGGAAACAGATGAGAAACAAAGGCTCCAACTAAGCTGTGTGAAACAGGCAGTCTCTGTTTGTTACCAGACAAAATGGCAGGCATGTAGAAGAGCTTCTCTTTATTTCTGTTATGCTCTATTTTATGTTTCTGTTAAGAATCACAAGGAATTTTTTTTTTTCTTTTTTTTTTCTTTTTTTCCTGGGAGGACTACATGACCTGCACCTACCCAAGATCTGCAGACCCTTTGGAGAGCACAGCTGCCCTCCACAGCCAGGCAGAGTTCATGGGTGCTGAGCCTGGGCACATGAGAGGGACAAAGCAGTTTGGCTGCAACCTGTGTGCAAGACAGCACAAGCACACAAGGGAGGACAGTTGCAGGGATGTGGAAAAAAAGCTGGCCCATGGATAACTTACAGTCATTGACAAGCAGCTGGGTTGCAAGCTGGGTGGGACCAGTTCCCACAGAGTTCCTAAACAGTTTTTTTTTAACAGGAAGGCAAAGCTAATAACGATTTTTGCCAAACAGTTTAATCAAAAAAAGGAAGAAACATCACTTTTACAGATTGTTCATCCAAGCGTGTTCTTCCCTGAAAAGCACGTATTATCTGCATGCTTTAAGATGAGTCACCAGTGTCCTGCTATGTCTACAGAGCAAACAAATTGAAGAGCCAAACCTGTTTCAGGGCATCAGGGAGCAGGAAGCTGCTAAAGGGATAGTTTAGTACTGGCACAGGTTACCAAAGGAGTTGGTGCAATTCCCATCCTCATAGGTTTTTAGGGACAAATCAGATGAACAGCTGCTAGAAATCGCAGGCAGGCATAAATCAGGAAGGACCATATCTCACAATCTCTTATGGTTCTACACAGCTATGAAAAGGCCTTTCAGGAAGATATTTTGCACTTCATTATCAGCCACAAGTGAAAGGAAGAAAAAAGACAACACCACACTTTTTATTAATTTATATCACTCAGAGCACACAGCAATAACTCTGACTTTAAGTAATTATTTTTGCTGCTACCCAGAAATTAGGTTCAGGGAACAAGTGTACATCCAGGATTTGCCTACACTAGACTATGTTGCTACCTGCCTGTATAACTCATTATGGTGGAGGAACATAACATATGTTAGCAGACATGGCCTCCATCTAGTCTTGAGTTGAGCATTTGAGGACTGGGCAACTTCAGCAACTCAAATTTTAAAAATAAAAATTAAAAAATTGATCCTTTATAACCTAATTGACACGGGAGTTTTATTAGCAGGTATGACTAGGTATGAAGATCTCCCTTCTGTACAGAAAAATGTCATTGGTTTTGTTAACTGGGTAATGATGCAGCAAAGCCTTTGGACCTTGATGTATTTATGTAGTAGAGGGACAATTACAACATCAAGGATTTTGATTAAATATTTGCAGGATCACTTTACCCTACAGATGTTGTCAATATTGAGGATCTGCGAATTGAAATGGAATCACACTGCCCCCAATGCCTGCAGGATATTCAGCTATATATATATATATATAAAATTTACACTAACTACAGAGTAGCTTGAGTTATAAACAGCTTGTTTGATTGTTCTTTGGAACTTAATCCCCAATTTATGTTTTCTTTGCATTTTGTGATCACCTGTTTCTGCCAGCATAAGGATATCATGGGGAAAAAAAACAGTGATCAGCTGCTAGAAAGGTATTGTTTTGCATAAATATTTTAGCAATAAAAGACTTTTGATATTGCACCCTAGCTTCTGCAGAAATAAACCTTTGGGGTTTTTCATCATGACTTCTGTAATGACTTAAATGTGATTAGAGAGAGATGAAACTAGCAAAAAGTCACAAGTATTATTTGGATTTTATCTGGTCAGTCTAATCTGAAAATCTTCATGCTGGGTTGATGGCTTCTCACAGAGACTGACATTGTTTTTCATGAAAGAGTAATGAACCCAAGTGATATTCTGTTATAATTTGGAATTGGGTGGCAGATATGCCTGGAAAGCATAGTTGGAGAAGCCTTCATATGGGCTTGGCTTGCTCTATTGCCCTATTTACCAGCTTGCTGTGGACATACCATGCATGACCTGCTTCAGAAATTTTCCAATACTTACTTCATAAATTAACATTTTTCAATACAGGGAAAGCCCACCTGGTGGGATATAGTGTCTAACAGGTAACTGATGAAATTTGGGAACAGGAAGACCTGCAAGCCAAATGGGAAGAAACAGAGACATCCATAAATACAGTCAGATTGCTGTGCTAGCTTAGTGGCACAAAAAGTAACCTTAGTTCATTTCTTCCCTCATCTCCCTGAGTCTTCACATCTGCTTGGCTTTCAGAAATCCTCATTCCCAGTCTTTGAACCTGTTCAAAGTACACGGCATATGTTTTTTTTATGCAGAGGTATATAATTTCTGTTATGGAATGCTGTAAGTTCCTTGTCACTTACAGCAAGCTGGAGGTGCAGGGGACCACACTGCCCCACGGGTAAAGACAAAAGCCAAAAGAACTCATTCACTCAACAGCTCCTGCCCTAGGAAATATCCTTTTAAGGGAGAGTTGTGGAACTGAAATTGCCCAACTACATGAGAAATGGTATCATGAGTAAAAGCTGAAAGAGTGGGTGTGTTTGACAGCCATTGCTGAACTAAAGATAGAAAGCTTTGCTTATGCATTGACCCAGAAGATCTGAATACATGAAAAGAAGGCATTTTCCACTGCCTGAAAAAGAAGAAATTCTGGAAGAAGGGCTTGATGCCAAATATTTTTCTAAGCTTGGTGTGTCAGAAGGGCTCTGGCAAGTGCCTTTAGAAAAACAGCTCATGTTTGCACATATTCACCAACCTTTTTGGGAGACAGTTTCTTCAGACTGCCAGTTGGGTTGTGCTTGGCACCTGAGACATTTTACTGGAAAATACAACATGTTTTTGTTGCTGTAGAAGGTGGTAAGGTTTACAAAGCGTATGTTTTGGTCTGAGGAAAAACAGTGAAAGTGCATGACTGGAGACTTCAAGAAGAAGAGCTGACACTTCTGGCTAAAGCTAAATAAGAAAAAGTATAAACGCTCTCGAATGAAAATAACATACTCATGAGAAACATGAACAGAGTGAGGAATACAAGCAGATTCCTGAGGGCATCACAAACTTGCCTGGTTCAACTAACAAGGAAATGGAGTAAAGTTTTAATGGAATCATAAACTATATAAGGACATTTGTACATCATTTAGCTTAAAAATAATGTTTCTGATTCACTTGGGAGTGCATCTCTTGCAGCTTTGATATCAGGAGTTCAAGCAGCTATACAAGACTGGGCCACAGCCTATCACAAATACAGCACTGTTTGAAAAGATAGGGATGTTTGCCTATGCCTATGTGAATATTTCTATACCAGCCTGCAACTTTGCTCTAGCAAAGATGGGGTTTTTTAGAAATGAGAAGGTGCAAAGCAATGCAAACACAAATCTCCCTTGACGGGAAGCAATGGTCTCAAGTATATCTTTCAGTGATATGATAGCCCTGAGGTCCTGGTGCAATGTCCTTCCTAAAGCTACCAGAGTGCCCAGTTACCTCACATATCTGCAGGGTGGACCATGCCCTTGAGCTGTGACTTGGTGTGAGCTGTGCCAGCAGGCAAGTCCCAAGGGTTTACCTGTTGCTGTAATTGTTATGGTGGGCTACTCAGACTTAAGGATTACACTAACAGATAAAGCCATGTTATGAATATGAGGCCTTGCATGAATTGAGATCTGAGACCTGCTTGGATTTGGATGATAAGAAGGGTCAGGGCTATTGCAGTACAAAGACCAGGAGAAGTAGGAAAAGTCAACAGAAGGGAAAGTTGTCCTGTATTAAGATCACTATGAGGACCTACTGTCATGTGAAACTCAAATCTAACCAAGTTGCAGATTTTTATGCATAATGCAGCATCTGTCTTCACTGATCTTCTCATTTCCAATTTCTCTTAAAAACACATGTCTAATCTGTTTGAATTCTCAGTTGCACAATTGCTGGATCCGTCTGGCAGACTGCTCCTAAGAAAGCCAAAAACCCAAGTATCGCCTGTATGGCGCCTGCATGTTCCTCACGCGGTGCCCAAGGACAGTGCCACGGATAACGCCAAAGCAAATAGCTGTGGAAGGGCTTTGACATTCTTTGTATAGATCAGCAACACATCTTTGGGTATAATTTGCTGTGGTCGCAATTGCAACATTCTTTTTTCATGCAATTGTAACACGATTGATCTTTTGAATTTGTGGCTGGTGAGGACGGATCCCCTCAGAAGCATTGGGGAACAGAGCTGTGTAAATACTGAATTGCAAAGGACTGAGTCAGGGATAATTTTTCATGTACACTTAGTAATACTGAAAACTTGAACTGAACATATCCTGATAACTGCGTTTTCTAAATGGGTTCCTTTCCCTAAGGGGTAAAATCCCTAAATGGGAGGACCAACTCTTTCACAGACACATGTTTAACAGCAGGAACCTAATTTACATATATAAATACATGCTTTATGCACCAATTATAGCCTAATTTTCCAAGTTGGGCACACAAAACAATACCCAGCCATCAGATGCCTGAAGACCTGAGCTCCTATTCCCAAGGCTAGATTACAAGTGTGCACTGTTAAATACAAGTTAAATAGAGGAGGTGAACATGTCCCAGAGACAAAAAGTGCTTATCAAAGAAAAATGACCATACACAAGAGTAAGACTGTGAAACAAGATGGGAACTGGCATAGGCTGGGGATCCAGGTTCAGCAGCAGAAGGCTACAGCTGTCTTCTCCAAGATTTACTCTCCAGCAGTACTCACCCATCTGTAATGACTGAGAAGCACCAGAGCTTTTCAGGCTTGCTCCAGAACATGATTTTTCTACATCATCATAAGTCAATCATCACAG
Organism: Erpornis zantholeuca; assembly: GCA_013400515.1. NCBI lineage: Eukaryota > Metazoa > Chordata > Aves > Passeriformes > Timaliidae > Erpornis > Erpornis zantholeuca. Next base: position 36,082 of record VZTN01011619.1, read on the forward strand.
ATACTGCATTAACACCAAGTTCTTAATGAGGAAACTAGACAGCTTAGAACAACTAAACCCCAAGGGCTTTGCATGCCCTCAACCCTCCACCTGAGCTGTGAAAAGTCTCAGTTTCCCTTTCCAGCATGCCTGACCACTGCCATCCCCAGTAGACATGAGTAATTTGTACAAGAGGTACATGAAGAGGTCCTCACCATGCAATTTGACTGCAAAAAACCTCACCACCTAAGGTAGGATTTCTGGCCTTCAGCTCACAGCTGAGAATAAAACTGTACTAACAGGATTCTCCTCAAGTTTTCCTTGCCAAAGCTGAGGTCAGCCCTCAAGACCTGCCTTGACACCTGCTCCAACAAGTGCACCCATGAGACTAGCTAGCACCACAAAAATTGGCTCTTCAGTGGGAGGAACGCCTGTTTGCCCAAACACAGCAAATACTCTCAGAGCTTTCCTCCCAGCCTTCAAAATGCAACACACCACTCATACTGAAGCACTACGTTTCCTCACATTTGGTGGTCCTCGTGTGTCTTTTTTCAAGCATGGCCCTTGTTTGCTGTACCTCAATATTGAAAATTTTGGAAGTGTTGCTAAAACATAACAGCATCCCCCAAATTAGTATGTTTCTTCTTGTTCTCACATTTTTCCAGTGTCCTGTAAAATTAATTTTAATCACATTTTTTTTCTTCTTTTTTTTGGCCTATATAAAGATCTTTGTACAGTAATAGATACTGCATGTTTTGTACATGAGCAATTTTGTAAGGGGGTTTAAAAATGTTGGGACAAACTATTTTCAGTTAGCAGATGTCATTATGGCATATTCTTTATAACAGGTACATTTCCAGTGTCATGTCTTTCATTTTAGCAGGCTATCAGATTCTGTTTAAGGAATTATTGTGGAAAAAAGGTGTATGCAGCACAGTCCTGCAGCTTTCCATTCAAAGTTGTAGGTGAATTGTATCAGAGATAGTAAATGGACAGTTTACTTTTTCATAATATTTTCTCTTTCAAGAGCAAAAAGCTTTATATCATCTAGGTCAGCATTTCCCATAGGGCCAAAACACAGTCCTGAAAATTCTGTGAATTGCTGAGGATATTAAACAGTCAAGATAAGATTACAGAGAAACAATGCAGCCATTTTGAGTTGAGCTTTCCCACAGTGAAAGGTTCAGTGAGGCCCAGCTGGTTGTTTTGACTTCAGACACTGACTCAGGGATTGGAAAGTTGGACACCAAGGGTGGAGCAGAGAAATTATTTGGCAGGCAAAAGGAAAAAATTAACCTTTTTTAGTCCACATGCTGTGTACTGCAGCTACCAGTCACTGCAGGGTCTAAAACCAGTTGGCTTCTGTACATATCTGGGTTTAATAGCATGCAAGGGACTATAATTCTGCATATTTTCTCCTCCTTTGTTTGTGTTCGGTCTTAAACTGGAGGTCTGGAAGCATCTTATATATACTGTGTATTTTAGGGGGTCCCAATCCTGATGAAACGTCTCAGTTTCTTCTCTTGGCAGAAGAACGGCTATTTTGTTTTCTTCCTTACAGGGTATAGGATTTGCTCATTTCTGCTGCTTTCCTGCACAAAACATGCTGGATATCACATAGAGATACACTCGGAAGCGCAGGCACACAGCTTGCAGATAATTTGACTGCTGCTCCTGGCTCGCTCTGGAGCGAGGGATGGCTGGGGGCGCAAGGGGAAGCGCCGCCGGCGGGGAGGGCTGCGATGGCAGCGCCGGCGTGCAGCCGGGAGCCCTGGCAGCCCTCGGGAGAGCGGGGCAGCTGCCGGAGCCCGGCTGGGGCTGCCGGGGAGAAGATGGAGAGGGGGCTGCCGCCGAGGCGAGCCGGCCAGCTCCGCCGTGCCCTCCCGCAGGCTGGAGAGCATCTGGGTGTCACAGCTGCCAGCAGAGCTGCCGCCGTATCCCCAGCACACACCAGCGAGCAGGAGGCCAGCAGACACCTTGCCGCTGATTTATAGGCACCGCTTTGTTGTGCATTCCTGGTGCCTGCGGGATTCTGCTGACTTTACGCTCGCTTAACTCCCACTAAGATCAGCAGCAACTTTGCCTTCATTGAGATCATAATCCCAGAGCCTCCAAAAGGGAATATCAACAGACAGTGCCAAACCACTTGGTATTCTGTGTTTAGAAGGCTGCACAGGCTGGTGTATACAGCAGAGGGGAGTAATTCAGGGTGTATTTATTGCTGTAGCGTGACTCTCACAGGGCCATCTAACCTCCTAGTGTGTTGGCTTGCCCAGCTGGGGAACACAGGCTATGATGGGGGTGAATTCCCATTTGGAAATTGTGTTGAGATACTTCAGAGGCAAACAAATGTTTCTACAGAGTTATTGTTCTCTGAAGAGAATTATTACTTTTACAACTGAGAACTCTCAGCTTTAAACCGAGATTTCTGTCTTAGCCTCTCTCTTCTTGCAAGTGAAGTATTTTTTTTATACTGAGGAAGCCTCAAAGGCATTATTAGTAACATGCTTTCTTTCCTCTTTCTAAAATCCTACTTTTCAGTTTTCTTTCACTATCCCATCTCAGGTTAGTGACTACTGACAAATACTATCAACACATCTTGACAAAGAATAAAATTCTGTCTAGAGCCATTTCACTCCCTCCAACATGTTGAACTAAGAAAGCTAAAGCAGAAGCGGGGGTGGGGGAAGAAAGAGAGAAATGAGAAACATTTCCAAACATAACATAAAAGGTCTTGCCTTAAGACCATGGATTTCCTTTTTGGTACTTTCAAAGAATGCGTCTTTAGTTCTCTTTGGCTGTGTGACCAACAGTTGTGGGGTGTGTCTGTGGTTTTCTTCTCTTCACAGTAACTCTATTGTTCAGAAACTGCAGCCAATTTATGGAAAGAGGTGGAATGTTTATGTAACTTACTTTGCTTTAGACAAGAAATAAAAAAAAATTAGAAAAAAAAAAAGACTGGTGGAGGAAGGCCAGTCAAAACAGGATTTTTCTTCCTTTCTGGACACAGATGTTTGGAAGAAAAAAAGCTACTTCTGTCTTCACATTAAGCTAAACAGCATTTCCATTTTTAGATGCTTTTTTAATTAAGTAGGTCAGAAAAACAAAATCAGGCATTAGATTAGTGCTATAATTTACTCATTTCAAAACGTGCCATGTTTGAGAGTTACTCTGTTGACATGCTTACAACACCATAAACTGAGAAATAGATATATTAGGGTCAGATGATACCACTGTTGCCTAGACTGCTGTGTCCCAAACATATAGTTGGCAAGTACTGCTAGATTGCAGATGGCAAGTGTCTCTTCATAACTAGACTGGAGTTTCCTGCCATTTCCAAATTAGCTGAGCTGCAAATACAATTTGCAAATTGCACACCAAAGCAAGGTAGCCAACAGAACAAATCTTATTTATGTGTGCCCACTGCTTGCATTGCAAAAGTGGACAAGTTCAGGTCACTGTACTTCTGCCTTATCTATCCAGGGCTCTAATGCCTTGCTTGAACTCTTCTTTAATTGCAGTACCTATCTAAAAACTTTAGATCAAATTCATCTTTTCTAAATGGATACAATTTTTATTTGCTGAAAAGTTTTTGGCTAAATATGAAGGATCTTTAAAGCTCATGGTATCTGTGGGTGGGCTTTCAGGTGAATTTGTTAGGTTGGGCACTACCTGAACCAGGCAGCACAATTACATCAAAAATATCTCAAAATGAGGTTTTGAACGTAAGAAACAATTTCCAGCCATCACTCAGCACCATCACAAAACATATCCTCCTCAAATCTTAGTGCCACCAGCATGAAACCAAGTAGGCATGGAGCCAGGCTGTGTAGACACCAGTACTGCCAGTACTGGCAAGACTGGGTTGTAGAGTCTAAACTCAAATTTTGGTCTTCATTTCAGACATACACCCAGAAGTCTCACAAAAAAACCAACATGGAAAATATTATAAATAGAAAACAGAATGGAGTTAGGTGGCTCAAAAGCCCGAGTGAAAGCAGTGTTCTCTTAAGCCACAAAAAATAGAGTTTGAGAGACACTGAGGAAGCTGCCCCTGCCAAAATATTTCAGCTTTGACAGGGAGAACAGTTTCTGGAGGAAGACTTTGTTTCTATAATTATCTGGTCCGTTGCCTCACTGAGATCACCAGCTTATTGCACTGGGCCAATAAAGGCTTCTCCTGCGCCAGGAATATCCGAGAGTTTCCACCCTCGCCCAACACTCAGGTGGCAGAAAACCCCTAACCTATTGCCGAACCCATAAGCCTTTCAAATTGCTCTGGAAGGCAGGGCTGTGCCAGCATGAGCGAGGGATGGAAATTCTTCCAGCAACATTATTCAACTTGAAACCCCCACTCGAGTATGCAGAGAGTTTATTTGACCCAACGGGCCAGAGCGAGCTGTGATTGCCTTACCTCCTCGCCAACTGCAACAGAATTGCACAAGCATGAGCAGAGTCTGGTCCAATAACAAGTAATTTGCCATATGGAAGCTACTGAGCAGACATCTGCAGGACACTGGAAGTGCTTTTCTATATACAGTGCTGAGTGCTACAGTTGTGCATTCCAGAGAGACCCAGTTTGCAGAGGGACAGAAATGAAACATTATTTAGGGTTCTGTTTTCTTGGCCTTGAAAACTGAAATCTGAAAACAATTAAAGCCCAGTGCCATACCAAATCAGTTATGCAGTCATTCCTGGATCTTCCCATGGAATTTTTACATAAGAATTAGAGTGTATTCGCTGCAAACTTACACAGACACACAAAGAATTGTGCTGGTCAGAGGCAGACCAGCTTACAGATAAGTTTCAGGAGTTTTTGCAAGTGCATGCAAAAATTAAAGGCATAAGGAAACACACTACTAAAGATTACTAGACATTTGATGACAGTTCACTCATTAAAAACTCTATCGTGCCTTACAGCTTGTCCCTGAGAGATGGTTTTCCACACCCTCCCATTTAGGCATTGCTTATCTTCTGTGTCACTGTAGACTTCCCTTTCCAGCCCACCTTGAAAACACTGTCCCACAAACTGGGACACTGGAAATACCCTTTCCAACTCTCTTGGAACACCTTTCAATCATGGCATTGATGGGGGATGGAGCAAGCCCTGTGCTTTTTCAAGGAATGAGCAACCTTTGATGGTAGGTTGGCTGCTGTCCAGGAACACACAACGAAGAGGCTCCCTGCAGCTTTCTCAGCTCTTTGTGCCCATGTAGCAGCTGGGCAAAATCTGGTCTCACAATGGTGTGTCTGTAATGACACCACCAAATCCAGTCCTAGCGGGACTAGGGAAACACCATGCAACTGAAGGTCAAGCTTTGAATTATAATGGTGCCCTCCCGTCTCTAGGTATCTGAATCAGCTGCTTCCCCCTTCACTCAGAGCACTGTAGCTAATGTTTCTTTATCCCATTTAAAGTCTAATTGCCTTTAGAGAAGGGAATTTCTGTGATTCTTTCAGAAAAGTAAAACTTTTGCCTATGAAAGAATGAAAAAGACAGCATTTCCACCAGGCAGAGAAGTCAGGCAATCAAGCCTCTTCAGTTTGCCTTCATTGCAGGAGACCTGATGAAAACTCCTTGTGAACACAGCTGTGCCAGAGAAGGTCTCTGATTATTTCCTGGTACCCTGTTAATGCATTTGATTCCCTTCTTCTGCCCATTTATGAGTACCAAACCCACGGTAATACCAGATTTAATGACAGATGTTACAACTGACCTGTAGAAGAGTGTTGGACCCTTACCCAATTCTGAGATGTAGACACAAAGGTGGGAAGCAGAGAGTCACCATGGTGGTCTTGGTTGGGGGGGGAACCTTTCCCATTTTGAGCCTTTTATGGTTAACTCAAAGCCTTTCTTTGATTGAACCAACTGTTGTCATAATTTTCACTGCATTAATCTCTAGAGTTCAAATCCCTTTTTTAACATGACACTTTGGATGTGACATGACAAGTGTTAATATTCATTATTCTGCAAAGCTATAAATATCCTGAGGTATAGCAACTCACTGCAAAGGACAAGACCAAAATTATTTCCTCAGCCCTGTGCTTACATTCAGATCTGCATCACAGATACTGTTTTTCACATACTGAAATGCTTCTCTTGCACTTATTTTGGCACTAAAATTCACTCACGTACTTTTATTTTAATGGATACTTGTAAAGTTAAATTAAAATACTCAGTCAAACTTTCCAGTTCACAGTAGGCAACTTGCACACACACATTGACATTCAGCCTATACATCATTATCCTGTTGCAGTGCGTGAAGAAAAGCAGTCATTTCAGAAGCTGCTGGAGTTTCCCTACTGCATTTTTCCTACAGATGTTTTTTCTAGCAAGATCTTGCTTGCAAAGTGTTTTCCCATCAGAGGCTTGCCAGGTTTTTGGGGCAATGCTGAACAAAGGTCTTACCACCTTTGTAACACTAAACAGTATTTAGTCTCTTTCATAAACTTGATAGCCTGTAAATCTGAAATGGTCCACACCCTCTGCATTCCTATGTCGCATACTAACAGCCTCTTCTTTAATTACAAGGTGTGGCATTTCTGGACTAGAGACAGCTAATCCTCCAGACGCGTGTTATTTACATTTACCCTAGAATTTCTCCTTTATGCAAAGCTTTGGCTGTGAAACTGCCAAGGTTAAACCACTCCGACAAAACCTCTAGCTCATGGCCACACTTTGATGCCATTTTTAATAATCTAGTTTACTAACGATTAAGTAGAAGTGTTCTGAACATAAAGGATCCAGATCTAAAAGCTGGGAGGTATTTGGATCCAAGTTTGGTTCATGTTGGTATCTGTTACAAAACGCAACCATCTGCAAAACTTCAGCAGCAGCCCAAGTTAACGTGTTACTTTAAACCACGATCAACTGCAGCTGTCTTGATGAATCGTTAATTAGGAAGGAAAAAAACTAAAGCTCTGCGTTTCTCACGTAAAACACAGTCAGAAGACAGGCTGGTGAACAGGTATTTGGTGCTTTCAGCCGCGGGTGGGACAGCAGCACTGCCCAGGTGTGGGCACTGGCTCTGGCAGGAGCCTCGGAGCCGCCGGCTCTGCGCCCCGGCCGCGCTGGGCTCCAACAGGCCGGAAGGCCGGGGCCTGCTGTGCGGGAATGGCGAGCCCGGCCCTGCAAAGCCAGCACGGCTCGATGCCAGCCTCGCCGTCTCTGGGAGCTGGGACACACCTTGCCCGTGGCCGGGGAGGGCCCCTTCCCGCAGCAGGGCCGACACTCTTCCTCCTGGGCCGGTGCCTACCCCGTGCTGGGCCGTTTCCTCACCCCCGTCCAAGTCTGTCACCCACAGTGCTTCCCACATCCCACAGCTTCAGGAAATCCAAAATGCCTCAGTCCCAGCCTTCCTCGAGCCACACGTGCCTCCTCCCTGCCTTCCCCTGAAATACTTCTCCTGTTCAAGAGCTTCTCTCTTGCTGCCATTTTTTCTTCCCAGGGGAAAAAACACCCTCCTTTTCCTCCTTTCAGCTCTGAGAAATCCCCACTGATTGTTGGGGTACCCTGGGATACAAAGCATGGGCAACAACTGACCAGGAGAAGCCAGCAAGGGACTGACTTGGTGACAAGTTGTGACTTCTGAAGGGCAAAGATTTCTGACCCTGGCCATGCACACAGTTGACAAAGGTCCCCCTCACACATCCCTCTCCCTCCAGAGGACTCATCCCAGGGTACAGCTGAACTCTACAGACAAGATGGTGGCACCTCGGGGAAAGTGTGTGAAGAAAGTTATAAGGTGCCCTGCAGACATCCAGGTCTGAGAAGGAGATGCTGCAGGTGCCAAAGCAGAGACTCCTCTGTGGAAACACCCATGCAGCACTGCAGCTCATGGAGAGGACCCACACCTTGTTCCCAGCAAGGGAACAGCATGAGGAGTAATATGTGTCTGAGAGGAACTGTTCCAGATTGACCACAACTCTCATTTCCCACCCCCTGCACCACCTGATGGGGATGGGGAAAGAGGCAGAGAAGTTGGAAGGGAAGGGGTGCCTCTGAAAAATGAGGGGGAGAAGGTACTGTTTTATCTTTTTTTTTTCCTCACTATCCAATCGATTTTAATAGATTATCAAATAATTGTCCCCATGTCAAGTCTGCTGTGCCTATAAACAGTAACTGGTAAGTGATACCCTTGTTTTTATATTGACCCATGAGCTTTTCCTCACCTTATTTCCCCCTGTTGACCTGTTGAGGAGGGGGAGCAAGAGGATGGCTGGATGGGCAGCTGGCCATGGTCAATCAGTGTATGACCACTGCAATCATACACTGGACCAACAGCAGGAGAGACAGGAGAGAGCAAGGACAAGAAGAGAACAGAGTTACCCTGACACTGCAGCCTGGACCTGGTGCTCATGCTGCTTCCTAATGAATTGGGCCATTATCAGAGGATTGCCCTGGACACAGAGCCCCACTTCAACATGTGCTCATCATGAGGTTGAATTTGTGGGTTTGGAAGTTGGTTAGCTGGCAAGGGGAAGGCTATCCCTGCCTCCTACCCAGAGACAACATTCTTAAATAAGACAGGGTATTTCCTGAAGCATTCCAGGAAATGTCCACTGAAGAGAAGGATCATGAAAGAAATCAGGAATGGCACAAACCAGTAGGACACAGTATAACTGGAAAGATTATATAAAGGCATCCCTTCTTGGGGCCAAAGTAGTACAAAATACTGCTTTTAGCTCACAACTTCTTCTAACCAGTGTATCTGTTGGCAGATGCAGCACTACTACACTAATGCACATCTCTGCCCTTTCTACCTAGGTCTCCTTTAGCCTGACTTCCAATTCCACTGCTTAAGAATGCCAGGCAAGCACACAAACTGCCTCTACTCTGTGGCTGAATGCAGCAGAAAATTTATTAATGGGAAAGAAGAAATGCCAAAGGAAGGTTGTCTCTGGACATAGCCCATGCAAAATGAAACTTGCTGTAACACAGCCCCAAAAGACACTACTAGCAAAATACCCTGGCATGTTACAGCATCCTCCCCACTTGTATAAAAGCTCTTTTATTGCTGATCTCAGTTTACTCTATTCTCAGGCATAACTGAATTGTGGGGGTTTTTATGGGTCATTGACCTCTCCACTAAACGTTCTGGGCTATGATCAAGGCTCGGTAAGGCAAAGCTCTTCCTTTTTTTTTTGCTTTCTTCTATTTTTGCAGAGTTGCTTTCTAGCCTTTTATAAGATGATATGCAATGATATGCAATACATCTCCTAAAGAAGTCCACAGATAACCAACTGCTTGTTATTCCTCTTGGACACACCAGCAATGAATTGGGGCTGGAGAACATGGGCAGTATTATCAGCCTGGCACTATGTCTCAGAACACAGCTGCCTCAGCTCCCCATGGCCTCCCCTTTGCACCCAAAAAGCAACATTGGGTAGAAAATGAACCCACATGCAAAACCTGCTTGAAAACTTCAGTTCATTAAGTTTCTGGGTGAAAACAAACCCACCTGAACTTAAAATTACAGTCTTTACAAGCAAAACTGCTTCCTTCCTGTTCCTCCAGCTTTCCCTGCTTCCCATGCTTGACACAGTATAAAATCCCATGAGAAGCTCATCCCTCATACCCAGGAACTGCTCATGTTACTAATGTGCATAATCTGGATGCAAAAAATCATCAAGACAGTACATTTTTGAACCATATCCTGTCATATCCACTGTGGAGCACAAAGTATTAACTTTTATGCAAAAACCTGGCTTCTTTCATCTGTCCTGCATGTCGTGATCATGGAACACTAAGTTTGTAAGGGAAGTCAGAGTTACCCAATTTGTTTGTCAGGACCATCTGGGTTTGTTTCAAGGAAATGGGAATTATTAATAAATATGTTCAAAAAGTTTTGGTTAAGAGCAGGGCAGGCCTCTTTGCTACTGTGGCTGCATAAGGACTCATCCATTCATATGGAAAAGCACTATCAGGGAGAAGATCAGGTTAAAGAAAACCAAAGGAAGAGTGATGTGAAGCTAGTGGTGAAATAAAGGAGGGAAATGGAAACTCTGGTGAGAAGTTTTGTCCATGACTGAAGTCAGAGAAGGAAGGCAGCAAATTTCAGAGAAATATATTTCATGACCCAGTACGTTTCTCTTCCCCCTCCGTGTCCTTTCAGTCCACTGTTGGCAGCTCTTTTGCCATCACCACATTCTCCAACTTACAGGCAATAAGCCTTTGATTAGGAGGAACACCAGTGCTATTTGCTTTCCTTTGCACCTGCTCCACAGCTGAGGAAGAGCAACAGGGCACAGATCATTTGAGAGTTCATTGCTTGGGAACACATCAACCCACAGCTCACTCTTATTTCTGGGATATTCTAAAAGTTTACAACCAGCAGGGTGATGTAGAAGTAATTACAGAAGAAATTGCAGAAGTAATTGCTGTGCAAGCCTTCATAGTACCACGGGATTGCTTTCAGATCCATAATCTTCTTTCAGAGTGGCAAAACCAAATTCCTGGATCACAGCTGCCCCTGCCTCCTCACTGCTTTTCAGGCTACAAATCAGATAGCATTTCCTGTAGCTCCAAATGGTCTGAACTCTCTTCTGGCCACCTCTGTCTTCATTGCACCCAAGACCCAAGCTCCACATTTGAAATGGTGGGGAAAAGATGTAAGGGGAAAACAGCGTAAGAAAAAAACAGCCTCTGTTCACACCCTTACATTCCGGAGTCCAAAGCTCTTTGGTAGTCACTGTCGCTGGTCTGAAAAAGCACCCATCTCTGATTCTCTATCCATATTTCTTGGCAGCAGCTACTACAGTGGCACAAGGCAGAAACAAAGAAGCTGTGTTTCAGATCTGCCCATTGTAGAGACACAAAATTTGGACCTAGATCCAAATTTCTGCCTGCAAAATTATGGCTCCAAGCCCACTGGCTGGTGTAATTTTGGATGAAAACTGCTGTATTTGTCCTCTTCTAGAGAGTATAAATTTTCACTAGTTAAATAGAGGCTTAAGAAATGGTCTGAGCTGAGATTTCACAATGAATACGTGATGATTAGCTGTAGGATCACAGAGATTAAAGATGGAAAAGAACGATTAGATCATTGCAGCCCTATGGCAGTTGCAGAGTTGTTTGCTGTAGTGCCTCTCTTCCAGCACCTTGTTCAGGCTAGTTGAGTGGCTCAAGTAAAGGCTCTCCCAGGTTTTTTTTCTGGAGGCTGTTCCACACTTAAGCAAATCTTGCTGACATTTACTTAATTTCATCTTACTCCATTCTATAGCCAAGAGCCATCTTAAATAGTCCTTTCCCACTGGTGTCTTTGTGTTGCTGTTTTCCGCCCTTATGTCACTTCATAAATTCACATCTGTTTTTCTGTTTTCATTTCCCGAGATCAAGATCAGCAGAGATGAAACAGCAAACTTCCATGTATACTATGCCCTCTCCCACCTTCATTAAACCAATGTAGTCTTTCTTTGAGAGATGACATTGACTTTCTGCTGTTTGACTCATCATATCATTTCCTGCTTCAAAGGTGCCAGCATGACAGAGAGCAGGACCCACCAATTAATGAGATATAAAGATGCAAGAAAGGTTTTCTTGAGATAATCGTCTTTGAGAGTTTAGTACAGCAGGAGATAGGTGCAGGCTCAACCTGAGGCTGCATGATGACTTCAGGTCAGTTCCTGCTCTGACTGGGATCCCTGAGTTTTTTACTCGGCATGCCAGGTTTAGGCATAAAGCACCGCAGCTGGTGCCGATGAAAGGAAGTTTGATTTGGTCGTAATGTACAAAGCAGCACACCGCCATTAACTCCAATAGACCGAGGCCGGGAAAAATACGTTCCTCTCTTGAAGTCACATTAATGGAAGATTTCTCTGCTGGATCAGGATCAAACACTACAAGGTAGACATTGTCTAATACAGAGAAGGATGTGGCTGAACAGATGCCAGAGCAACAGTCCTAATGACCCTCGCCTTAAGGAGCCCAGAGACAAGACAGAACAAGGCCAGGGCTCCAGGAAACAGCCCGGCACAGAATATGTACACACATGTGCATGTCCTCCAACAGGCTACACCCAGCTTCCCTCTGGCACACCAAACAGAGCCTCCTACTGCCTGCGGGCAGGCGGCTTTGCAGAGGTTCAGAGCAAATGACACTGTAGCAGCTACACACACAGCTTTAACTCCAAGAGCCATCACAGATGTGAGTGCCTGGTGTTGATCCCAGCACTTCTAAATTTTCTGAATTCCCTGCTTACTGAAGGGTGAAATTAGACTCACGCTCACCACTTCCAGCTTGCGGAAAGCAGCTTGGAGCAGGTAGCGGAGGGTATGGTGTACAGAGAATAAAAGACAATGATTGTGGGTGCAGAGAAATATATTCCAGCAACACAGACTTTGTTGTAGTAAAGTTCAGACTGGGAATTTGCATATGGAAATTCTTTATGAAGGTACTCTCATTAACAACCTGAATTGCACTCTTAAGAGATTACAGCAGTTAGAGAGAGGTAAATGAGCTCTGTCAAAACAGGAACAGCTCTAAGTGATTCCCCCAAAGCAGGATCGGGGCATGCACTGTGGCAGACTTCCTCCATATTCTGGCTCTGGCTAAGCAAATTATGGAGATGTTTCTCTTTTGCTTCAAAGCAAAGGGTCTGGCAGCAGTTCTTGTCCAACGATGTGGAGTCTGAAAGAATTTGAGTGAAAGCAGTGTTGAGGCAAAGCAAAAAAAGAAAAGAATGTTCAGACCATAGTTCAGACACCACAAATCACCTCCATTTCCCAGGTTCAGAGGCATGGGAGATGCCTCTTAACAGCCTCTGAGCACCAGAGAGAATTTAGGAGGAGCAGAACAATGGCAGGAGGGCTGATGCATGGGGTCACCTGCAGCAGAGGGCTGTGCCAAAGAGGCATCTTTCTGCCAGAGCAGTGTGTGGCTACACTTCTGGCAGGCTTAGCAAGACTGCAGTTCTTCTCCAGACAACAGAGAGCTATAAGGCAGCTGTTTCTTCTCCAATAAGTCTCATTCAAACATGAGCAGATCTTTCAAGCAGAATCTTCATGTCTCAGGCAAGGAAGATCCCAGGACAAATGGACAGTCAGAGAAGACCACTTAGCCACACAGGGGGCTGGGCACAGAGGTCCTTCATAATGTACAGACTTGGCAACCACCAAACAGCTCCAAATATTTGCCAAGCCTTGGAGGTGCAAGAAGATGCACACGAAAAACTACCAAAAAGTCCACATACAAAACTTTCTGGTTTTTCTAATCCCCCTTTTCTCAAGGAAGGGTTTTCATGCCTTACAACCTCTGCAGTACTGGCTGGAAGGAAGTACAGTGGGTCTGACAAGCATCAAGGGTTTATAGCACTGCAGCCAACTGCTCTCACTGACCTCCAAAACTTTTCAATCCTGCTCAATTTCTGTTTCTTCTGTTAATCTCTATGAGGAGGAGGAGGAAATAACTGCATGTGTGTCCTGGTATGGTATGTGGCCCAGTAGATCTCCTCTGACAAGCCTTGCCTAAAGTGCCTGCCCCTGTGCCAGGTTACTGATATCACTGGAGGTGTACATGCCCCTCCTCTGCTCAGTCTGACATGCTTTGCTTAAATCGACCACACTTCTTATGAAAGAGTGAAGTTAGGATAAAAGAAGTCATGGAGCCCGTTTTTCCATCTAAGTGGCGTGAGCTGTAGGAAATGGGCACTGTAGATGGATATGGCTGATGAAGCTACATGGTTGTTATAGAAAGGAACAACAGAGTTTCTGAGGTGCTAGAAACAGGCTGAGAGAAAACAGACCTGGTGGTGCCTCTACAAGCCTCAGAGTAACTACCATTGCAGAGCCTAGGAAAGAGATTTTTTCACAGGTGGGACAAAGAAGACTGTCCCGAGGTCTGTGGCTGTACACTGTGAGGACTAAAACCCTGTGGGCTCTCACATTCCCAGACCTGCCAGGGGCTTAGCTGAGATTCTTGCTTTTTCAACTCTTGCTTTTTCAACTCTTGCTTTTTAAAATTTCATCAGTGCTTATGTGTGGTGTTTTATGCTCTCAGGCTGCAAAGAAGCAGTGCCTGATGTAAAAAAAAACCCAAAACAACAAAACCAAAAAACTCACAGCCCCCCCCCACCCCAAAAAAAACCCCCAAAGTCAACAGTCTGCTTAATTTTTTTTCCCCAGAAATGGAGGACTGTAAAGCATTACCCAATGACACTCCCTACCACTGAATCCATCAGCACCCTTTGTGTTTCCATGGACATATTTTCCTTATAAAAACCAGCTCTGTCTTCTCTGCTGCTATGTAAAGGCTCAAACAAATGTCAGAAACTGACTGACAGACTGTACAGGCAAAGAGGAGAACCTGACTGTGTTCAGGGCTGTCAAGTGCACAAAGTAAACAAAAGAATAGATCTGTGTAATTTTTTCTCACTAATCTCTTTCGACTACAACTCTTATTTTAGACATTACTTTTGAAGGGAAGCACAACACAATGTCAGTGTGTTTTAAATGTAAAAAGTCTCATTAGTTTTGACAAATTTGTTTCTCTGATAAATTTTATTATCACTATCAGAAGCATAAAGCCTGAACAACATTGTGTCCTTAGTAATTCTTTGAAACTTTTTGCTTCCTAAACTACCACAATCATTTAAGAACCATCAAGTGCTATTGCAATATGCAAGGTCTTGTCCTTCCTTAAAGCCTACCTCTCGCTCTTCCCTCAAGTTACCTCAGCTAGAGGCACAGCAGCCTCTCTATCTCATGCACAACCAGGACAATACTGGGATATTCCAGGGCCTTTGCTCAATTTGCATCTCCTTGCTTGATGAGTCATTCCAAATACATATATCTGGGTAAAGTACATTCAGGTTTTACAGAAATCACCACCACTACAGATAATGGAGTTTTCAGCTCTCTGCTGCAATACAAGCTGCCAGCAGGGCTGACAGAGCCACCCTCCTAAAATGGGATTTACTCTCCTGTCCTGCCAGGGATTCTCAACCCAAGAGAGCAAGAGAAAGAGTTACATTCACGGGTTAGACTTTAAATCCCTCTTTCTGACAGCATGATGCAGCTGTGTGCTGCAGGCACGTCTGACAGACACTGGACCCAGGGGAGGATCAGCTCTGAAAAACCTTCCCTGGGAAATATTTGCTCCTTTACTCCATTTGCTGCATTTCTTCTGACTCCCAGGATGGGTAATTTTCCTCAGCAAAAAAACAGTCAAAATGGGGAGGAAAAAGGGAGGAGGAAAATATGCTGCAGTGGGTGGGCAGCTGGGCAGGCATGGTGTGTGTAAGTTTATTTCACACAAGCCGGGGAAGGAACCACAGGTTTTGCAAATGCCACAGCCCGTAGCAGGCTCCATCCAGCCTCTGCTGTGGGGCAGGAATAGACACGTGGGACAGGTTTGCTGTGAGCAAGGCAGGAGGAGAGGGCACAACACCTGCGAGCTCCCAGCGGAGGCACGTGGGCAGGTAAAGGAGCTTTCTGCAGGGTTTGTAACCTCTTGTGCAACTAAATCCGTATAAATCGCCAACACTCCCACAGCACAGCATTGCTGTTGGCCAACAATGAAAACAGAGCAAAACACAAAGTACCTGCACCTCCAGCCTTCTCCTTCGTAACCCAGCACCTCGGGGCTGGGAGGGGCAGAAAGCAGCTGCTGGGTCATCTCCACCTCAGTCCTCGCCCTGCATCCTGCACAGAACCTTCCCCCCACCCCCCCTCCCGAGCCAGGGAGAGCGGCTCTCCTTGGCCACGCATTCCAAACAGCGCACGGACAGCCACGGGCACTTGCAGCACGGCTATGCCCAAAACATTGAAGGGTTCTACAGTTGCAGTTAGAGTATTCAAATTGCTTTCACTTTAAAGATTAAATTCCTTTTAGGTTTGTGTTTTTCCATTTCTACCCTGAATTCAGATTTATGTAGCCTGTAACCGTGTGAAGGTATGTGAAGGCTCCAAATGCACAATGCAATACTATAATATAGCTCTTTGTTATGCTAATTATTTCTTCCCAGCTGCTCCCGCAACGAGAGCCAGCCCGACCTATCAAAGGGGAACAAAACCTCCAGGCAAGCTTTCAATTGCAAGGTCCCCTTACCTCTGTGCTCGAGGGGCTGCAACTATTCTGGCACCAGTAAACCAACCTGAGAGGTAAAACAAAACAATTTAATATTGCAGCTCCACTGTTGCTGAGAACATGAGCTAGGAAATAAAAAGTGATACCCTCTTGATAGTCAGGTTGCTATGATTTACATTTTTCTCTCAGGTACCATCCCCCTCCACATGCATCTTCTCAGCACTTCTGTGCAAAGGGGAAAAATGAGGCAGTGTGGGAAAACATCCAGTCAAACCTCAGAGGCTCTGCCAAGGTTCTGATTTTGGCACCCACCACGGTAGGGCTGTGTGATCATGAAGGATTTTTAGTGCATGGGTGTCAGATTCATGACAGCCAGAAAATTCTGGGATTACGTTATTTAAAATAAAATTAAGTTCCCAAATAACACTAATTTTTTAAAAAAGGTTTCCTGTATTCACAGTTAAAAGAATAAAATTATCAGCCTGGTTGCCTTTCCATTATTTATTATGATAGTCAGTTAAAAGACAGTTTGTCATGTCCCTGTGTTTCTAGAGCCTAGAAATATATCTTACTGATAGCACATGGAAATATGCAAAGGGGAAAAAGAGCTTTGGCAGCTGCAAGGGTACTACTGGGGTCCACCAGCAGCTTGAGAGGCTCAGAAGATCCCTGGGAATGGAGGGCAAGCTTGTTAGCTGAATGCCTTATTTATAATGGTCACTGGTAAAATACCCCAAAAGCTGACATTGCACTGTCATCTTTAAGCCTCAGTGTTAGCAAACAGGCACTTCCAATGGGTGGATAAATTCATACAATGAAAATCCTTGTCTCAGCCTGCATGCAGAATAAGGAGAATGATCTGGCAGTAGCTTATGCCCTACTTGTATTTTAAGATTTTCTTGGTACCTGTGATGCCTATACAGGTTATTTTAAAATTTCAGTATTGGAGCAATCTTTCAATGGAGGTACAGGATTGCATTAACCCTATGTGCCTTACTTCTCACAGCAAAGACAAAATGAGATTTGTCATCATGCCAGTTAGTCTGCTGGTAAAATAGAAACCAATCTGTTACACAGAGGAGAGGGTCAGAGAAGGAATAATACATATTCAGCCTCTGCAGGTAAAATGTAGGCTGCTCAAGATTTAAAAATTAGTCAAATTTTATTTTCAGGATAATGATAATTAAAACATTAACAGAAATTGGGAAATCCAGGTGGCTTTGGCCATACTTGTTGAGACTCACAGAAGATAAGTTAAAAGAAAACAATGTTAAAAGTACATTACACGTAGAATGTAGCAACACTTAGGTTTATGTTCACTGTCTGATGGTTTGTAAGAAAGATAAAGGACAACTGCATTTTGAGCCAAACCTACACTACTGCGCTCAAAGGAATAAATGGCCCCATGGCAGCCATATCACCAAGAGGATGATGACTTTTGTCAGTGGGACCTACTCACCAACCAAAGTACAGAGGATTTTGCCCTAAAAAAGCAATGGATGGAGGGGGAAAAATAATTACAAGGGTTTTTAGGATTTATGAAGGAATAGAGCACAGATTTTACACATACACCGAGAGACACAAACCATCTTGGAGTTGGAGAATGAAACTGGATTTGAAAACAATCTGCTGTTCAACTCCCACTGGCAGAGGTTCTTCCTAACTAAAGAGGTAAATACAGACTAGCCAGTCCCACATGAGGTGGGGTAGCACAGAGAAAGGGATCGTCTTTCAAAACTTATTCTGATTAAGACAATGAGGCAAGGGAAAAAGACAAAACCAACAATAACCAAAGGTGTGGGTGGTCAACTTTTATAGGACCAGGCACAATTTCTCCAAAAATCCATCACACGCCATCATCTCATGCCATGGGTCTCATGGGCCATGCTAAGGGTCTCATTGCCCATCACCCAGCTGCAAAAAGTCTCTGAAATATCAGCAAACTGCTAGAGAGCATTGACACCAGTCATAGTTCACAAGGGAAAATACTGTATTAGAAATGTAAGGCAGTGAGGGGGTGGTAGAAGGGATGTTGTGGTGTTCCTCTAAGCTTGCTGAGTGCAACTGTGACAGCTACAGGCCAGGATTATGGAGGAGACAAGTCCACCAGCTACTGACAGTCCATCACCCTCCTCTGCAAGGACCTGAGCCTCCGGTTGTTTCAGGAGGCAGACCCAGCCCACCATACAGAAAGATGAGCCTAGTGGGGTATTCCACAGGGAAAGCACCACTGCAGGAGGTAGCAGTAAATGGACTGACCTTGAGCAGACAGACCATTTACTGTCCTGCTGCAATCCCAGTATGACAGGATAAATTCTCTCCACAGTAAACTGGAGAATGATGTTGGATTGACAATTAGTAGAGAAAATGAGTTACATTTCAAATTCAGTATCTCTCTGCTTTGGAGTTTTTGTTGGGATTTGGGGTTTTCTGCTCATGCATACTTCTGAGTGTACACAGACCACCCATCTGTGGCTCCTCCTCACACTCCCCGCATTCCTCAGCAAGGGGAACTTGAGCAATAAAAGAAGTTAAAACATTTGCCTACCTGGCCTTTCAGCTGGAGCTGGTGAAAAAGCTTTGCATCTTCTGCACCACTTCTACAAACTCCACTTTCCCCAAAGTGTACTCCTTTCCTGGCAGTGATTTAAAGACTAGAGAGAGCAACATGCCAACCACAGCCCCAAAGGCAATTGCTTTCACATGATTACTGCCCTGGAGTTTTATCTTACCTTCCACACCTGACCCAAGGCCCCTTGGAAAGCCTCTGACCCAGCATAGTAGATTTGGTCTGGTCTTAGAGCCACAGCTGCTTTGCTTCATGCTGTCTAAAGCCCAGAGAGGGAAGGTCTCCCCCTAACACCCCTCAGGCTGGTTCATGTTCAGCCCCCTGAGCAGACCGGCTGGCCGGGTACTCCTCGTTTTAGCAGCTTTGAGCTGAGCAGGATTAGCTGCTGCAAAGGCCCTCGGCACTCGGCCACGGCTGTGTTTACATTAGAGAAAATGGACCTCACAGAGACAGTTTGCAAACACCACAAGACGAACTTTTGTAAACTCCCTTGGTTTAGTCATCTTTCCCCATCTGTCAGAGAAGTTTAAGTGAGATTGAAAAAACACAGGAAATTACTGTGTATTCCAAGGAGTCGTGACTGAGCGGCTTGGCTGTTATATGGGATGCCTTGTGGAAGATTCGCATCTCCTAACATTTCCAGCAGGATCCTTTGCAACGCTTCCCTGGCTACGATATTTTAGCAGGCTGTGCACACCCTGCCAGGAAAAGCCTCTGGGGTTCTTTGTGCAGCTGCAGAAAAGCTCACACCAGTACTGAGGAGCCCAAATGGTGACCTCCAGAAAGCGAGGGCAGCCCCCGACTTAGAGGTTGCAAAGCAAGGGATGGACAATGTAAAAGGTCAGATCCCTCTGGGAGGCCTCCATGTGAGAGTTACATTCACTGAATACAACACCAGATGAAATCCTTTACCTTGAGCAGTTTAAACCTTTCCCTGATGTGCCTGACTGGTTTGGTTTGGGGGTTCTTCGTGATAAAACTTAAGAATTCTTTTGTCAAGGTTTCTGGCAGAGTAAGCAGCCATTGCATTTGCTACACCTCTGGCCATGCCTTTAGCTCAAGAAGGCAATGAAAGGACACAAGTCACATGCAGGCTAGAAATCACCTTCACATCTCTGCTTCAGCCATAGCTCTCTAATCACCAGATCACTCCATAGTGGCAATCTGAGCTACCAGCAGCTGGAAAAGTCATTTAAGTGTGGGGGGTCACAACTGGCACAAGCCTCCAGAGGGACCACAGAACAGCCAAGATACACTGCACCCTGGTTACTTTGTTCAAATTCCCCTTTAGCTCATGGCATGGCTCTGAACCAGCTCCCTGCTTCCCCCGCACAAACCGAAGGGTGGTGGCACCCACGGCAGCACCCTGGCAGTGTGTCATGGTCATCATGATGGTAAGACATGAAAGGACAGATGGTAGATGAGGGGTATAAAAGGAGGATGGAGGGTGTGCAGGAAGCTGAAGTGTGAAGAAAGTCTCTACCACAATTTTGCTTAAGGGCGTAACACCTTCAGGACTGAAAGAAGCACTTCATTTCTGTGGCTCAGCCTGTGTCTGTTTTCCCTGTGGAACCAGCTGCTCTGCTGGCACTGCACATCACTGCCAGCTGAGGCTGTCTGGGTGCTGAGGATGCTTAAGTAACCATGTTAAGCTGTTTCAACAGATTAGCTAATACAGTAAAAATAGTAAAATTTTACCAAAAGTAGTGAGTGTATATAAAGCACAATGATACTATGCCACGTGCTTTGAAACAGAAAAATGTTTTTTTAAACTCAAATGAACTGTGCATTTCCAAGGGAAATGTATTACCTGGATCCTGAAGATGAAATGACACTTCTGTTCCCAGCGACAGCAAAAGTGATGTGACAACAGAAACATCTTTTCTGTTGCTGTTTGGCACGTGCTGCAAGGCACAGTACTTTATAGTCTTACACTCTAGGAGCAAAGTGTCTTACTATAGAGGGAAAAATAATCTTCCTAGAGAAGCTCTTCTGTCCAGTTCTTCCTGGTAGGTAAGCTAGGATCAAGTTCAGAAGCATTCATTTAGCAGTTATGTGTGGGACATATGGATGAAAGGCATTAGTATAATCTCGTAGAAGAACTATTTCTTGAAAAGTTTTGATACTAGCAAAATATCCTTAGCACTGGAGTGTGCAATGGAGAAAAGGCCTATCAGGCTTATAGTCTTCACATGTCATAAATCAAATAGAATTTATACCAGGAAGTCCATTCAGCCTAGCCCAGGCTGGAAATCCTATCAAGGTCTATTGCATTTCTGGCAATGGGACAAGGGCGTTTCCACCTCCCTTTTCTACTGTGGAATACCTCTGTCTCTTCTGAGGCCAACAGGATAACTCAGTGGACTCCTGAGTCCAATACATCTCCTTTCAGTAACTGCTATTATTTTGTGAATTCAGAGAAAGGCATAAAACCCCACTTATGCATAGGCCAACTTTTGTTAAATGACGTTTTCTCCATTTCAGATCCTGATGACAATAAGACTGTCCAGAGCTGTAACAGCTTAATTTCCAGATGTCCCTGGAACTAAAGAAAGCTTTAGAGAGGCCAGAGTAGACAAAGATCTGCTGATCCATCACTTCAGCCTGTGCAAATTCAATGGAGAAGCCTCTGCAATAGGTTATGTGTGCTGGCTTGTTCTGGAACACCAAGGAGCCCTTTAGGGTCAAAAAGCTTTCAGCCCTCCCAAAAGTGTTAGCTGATTTGTGGTTTGGGCAGCATTTGGCCAGGTGTTTTCCTTGGCTGTACGTGCAAGTCTGCAGAGAATCTGTTGCTTCTCAGTGCACCTTCAGATTGCACTGAGAGCAATGCACCTAAATGCTCCCGAAACCCTGGCAAGGCTGAGCTCCCTCACAGACCCAGCCTGAGGTGCACATTCAGCTGCTGTGTAACCTCTTGAGCCGGGAGCAGTTTGATTAAACAGTGTTTTCTTGGGTGAGGGAGAGGAACCCCTAGGAACCCACAGGGGAAAGGACCCAGTAGCCATTGGAGATGTAAAATTAAAATGAATTTTGGTCATTTTAATAAATATATATCAAGGAAATTTCACTTTACTACAACAACACATTAGTATACAAGCATCTAATATTTAAGCTTAAAACATCAAGCGTTTATCAAATATTGGAAAAGAGCAGACATTACTAGACTATCTGGATATAACACAAGAAAAATCAGGTTTTTTAAAAAATTGGTCCTTGTGGACAAATGTCTAAATGATGATCCTACTCATACACTGTATGAATGAGATCTATATTTAACATTATTATTATTATTAATAAAAAAGCTTCTGTCTTGGAGAAATCAGGTGGGACTTTTACTTTCTTTATTTGTCATTTTTCACAATGATAACCCTTACAAACTTCTCTGTTTGAAACTCACCTGACTTCATAAAGGTTATCATTGATTTATATCCTGCTGTGTTTGTGGTCATCTTGGCTGGGGGGGGCTTTTTTCTGTGACCATGGGGCTTTCTGAGAAAGACCATCCAGCCTGCAAATGTATTTTGCCACCCAAAACAACCACGGCCCTGGAGGACTCCAGCTGAACCCCTGACACCCAAAGCAGGAGGTCTCAGACCCAGAGACCTGTCCAGCTTCAGTGCCTGGGGCTGTGTCCCCCTGGGGACACTCCTGCCCTGCACAGATCTGGCTGCTCCCCCAGCACTGAGGTGATTTTCACCCTTTGGGCAAGGAGCAAACGGAGATGTCACTTGAGTGCAAAATGCTGTGGGAACAGGCAGCTATTTATGAGTCCGCTGTGGCCTGGATGTGGCTATTTTCCTGAGCACATCCTGCTAGTTGTTATGGGGACTGTGGGAACTAATTAATTTGGTGGATCTAAGACTCACTCTTGGTCCAACCCCAACTAATGTCTTCTGGGCATTTTACACAGCACAGTTTTGCAATCAATCTACCTAGAGATGATGAAATGTTGTCCTCAGCCACTGAAATCTCAGCTCATTTCTCCAAAATGTTCTTTTTTAAAATTAAACCCCTTACATTCATTCAGATAAAACTGTGTTTATCGCCACATTATTAATTAACATTGTGCTTTTTGCCTTCTTATCTTCTTTTAAATCAACAGCAAAAGTCATAGAAAACTCCCGCATGCTTTTGCAATCTAAAAGAGAGAAATTATGTGAAACAGAATAAAGTATAAAACATGCCACTGGTTCATGAACTTCATTATACGAAGACGAAAAAAAAGAGCCCCAGCAACAGACAGTTGCCATAGAAACACTCAAGCATCGAATGCTTGTTTACAAGAGACATCTCTCTATTGTTTCTTAAATCCCTTCCTAAGGATGGCAAATCAAAAAGCAATTGAGCATCAAAAAGGAAGAACAGAGATGTTTGAATAGGAAGTTGAACTCAGTACTTCAAAGGTTAAAGGTTTCTAATAATATTGATCCACCCTGTGGGTTTCTTTTTTAATCTCTGTTTAGGTTAAATCCCTGCTGTATCAGATTCATACTTAATTTTCACGCTGGCAAAAATTAAGACAAAAAGTAAGGCACCAAAAAAAAACCTGCCCTGTGTAACAACAAGCCTCATTAGTTATTACAGCCGAGGTGAAAACATGCAAGTACTTGAGCTGCATGTTTGATTCCGATTAAGATTCCATAAACAGGTTATTTCTTTATGCTATGTCCTATTTTGTCAGTTGAACAAGACGCTGAATACATGAATTCAAAAGTATCAGTACAAAACGTAAGGATGGTATATTCCCAATCTGTGAAGACAGTCCTTTGTCAGAACGAATACTGAGTTACAAGGAGCATATCATCCTTGCTGGTAGCATCAATTTGTTTACCAGACTTCTAATTCCTTGGTAAACATAATGGAGGTTCTTCTTAATTAATGGCAGACTTCTTGGGGGCGGGGATATGTAAAACGATATGTTTTCCCCATCTGGCTGATTGGCATTTTCAGCAACGAAAGCTCCACCATGGCTGCACAGACTACAGTGCTCAGCAGTAATGCAACTGTGTTCTTTCTGAAGTCTCCACATTTATAAATAGCCGCTGCTGCGGATGGCAGAGACACTTTACGCAATCTGCTCCCCAGTCTTTTAGGTCTACACGTCATGTTTGTGGCATGATTGTACCATTCGTAGAAAACTATAAAAAATCCGTTCAAAATAAAAATTTGATAGAGAAAGAACACACTGTGCATGCTTCAATAGAGCAAGAAAGATGCCTCATATTTTACTTCCTTTGTTGCAGCAGATTTTATTACTTGGTAAAGATTCCTTTTTCCTTAAGGATTTTTTCCAAGATTCACTTACGTTGCTCTTGTCATTACATCCAGTCTCAAAATAGTCATAAAATTTGCCTTTACATTCAAGAGCATGGGTGCCTCTGACAGGTTCACAGTTTAGGGCGATGCTCTCTCGCTCAGGTTCATTACCTCCTTTCTCATCATTAAATTTTGCCTTTTCCTGATTACTGTGAGACCTGCCATTAGTGATGAATATTTCATTAGCAGGTATCTGGTCATCACTTCTGTAAGAAGGTGCACTGCCAACTTCATAATCCACCTGCTGGGAACAGCTTGGCAAAGAAATGGGAGGGGAGGAGGAGGAGGAGGAAGAGGAGGAGGAGGAGGAGGAAGAAGAGGAATTACTTTCTGTGCTAGCATTAACAGAGTAGGGTAGATTTAAATAGTGACTGCCACATTCTTGATAGAAGCAGCACATGTGGAGCTTCTCGTACTCCTCCTTTGCCATCCGAAGGCGTTTTCTGTATGGGCAGTCCTGAGGCACAAACCACTCTTGCGGGGAAGTGCCGCTGAAGGAGCAGGTGGAGAAGCACCAGTTGTTCTGCATGATGATCTCTCCATGGATTCTCTTCATGAGATTGTTGATGAGGACAGATCTCCGCAGGTAGACTTCAGGATCATCGATGAATTTCAGCTTTTCCAAAGACATGTAAAGAATATGGGCTCGCTCCTCAAACACGGAGATTGTCTGAAAATGCAAAAAACACAAGATATCGAACTGAAGGCAACCAGTTTTCTCCCAGGCAAGGTGAAAGGAAATGAAGCAAAGTATTCCCTCTGTCACTACTTTTCTGTTCTTTTTCTGAGGCATCTAAAACTGGCTTTTCATTTTGCACATCCATGTAGCTGGGAACCTGCTTTTTCTTGGTCACGGCATTCCCCCATGTTTAGGGGGTAAGCAGCTGAGCTTAGGAGGTAAGTAGCTGAGCACTACACCACAGAGGCAATTGCAGGGCATAAATCCAAGGTGGGAGAGGAAAATGCACACATCTGGCTCTTTAATGACATTTGGGATTAGAGCATAAAACTGTTGTGCAGTTTTACTCCGGTGATGGCTAGGGGGGCTTTTTGTTGCAAATGGACCCAATCCCATCATCCCCTGTGGGGCTTCTACAAAGCTCTGAAGCCAGGCAAGAGTCCTTCCTGCAGCGTCAAGGTTTGCAAGAAACAGCCAGCAGCCATGGCCTCACACAGCAAGTGCTGGAGCATTTCATCTGCTGCCAGTGGAAGAGGCCCTCCAGCCAGAGGTCTCCATTTGCCAGGCTCTTACACTGCTCTTGTGCACAGAAGTGCATGCAGGGAGGGAGGCAGGGAGAAAGCCATCTCAAAGCATCCCAGCATCTGGAGAGCAGCTGTTGGCCTGAGTACTACACCCTGTGCTCTACAGGACCGGTGGGAACCCAGATAGGCAGGGACAAGGTCAGGAAACAAAGAGAGGATAGGGATTTGCAGAAATCCTGGCTCGACGCCCACGGATTTGTTCTCCCTTCCATGGTCCTTCCAGGACTCCCTTTCTCAGCACTGGCAGCAGGAGCAGGTTACTGCCCCTGGGAGGGCCCAGATCCTGCAATGTAATCATTACCCTGGGAATCAAAATAAGAGAGGGGGCAACACATGCTACTGGAAGCACTATTAACAAATTTTCATTTTTAGTAAGAATTTGGTTTGCGTAGGAGGAAAGCAGCACAGCACAAAGAGAGATTGCTCTAAATCCCCCCATCTGTGGCTTGATCATTCTTCCCTTTCCCACATGGTTACAGCATTTTTGCAGAGTGGAAGTCGTAGCTATGAGGACTGAAAGAGCTTAAAGCACAGCTGCTTTTCACATCCATTCAGCTCTCCTCAGCCCTCTAGCTCTTTCCACAGCCTGGTCATGTCTGCAAGGATTAGAAGCAGCACAGTGCCTCATAAAAACAAAAATTGGCCATAATTTCATACGAGTTCACAGCTGAAGCTCTTTGTTAGAGAGAGTAATTTTCTATAATAAATGACTCATTTTAAATTATATAGGTTCATTTGCGTCCGCTATACCTGCTGCAGCAACAGTCAGTGAAGCCATAAAAGCCTGGAGCAAACCAGTAAGCCTTGAACTGGGATTCTCCTGGAGATATGTCCTGGAGGGACTCCAGTAGGAACAAGTCGTCAAAGGCATTCTTCTACATGTTTGCCAGCAGGCCTCTGGAGAGAGGCTCCAGGCCCTACCATCATACCCTCTGTGGGACAAGTAACCTCAGAACATAACTCTTTACTGGGAAGCAGAAGTATAAACATGTAAGAAATTCAAGGAAACCTGATGGGCATCCTCCCTCTGCCAGCGCTCAGTGCTGCAAAGTAGAGAATGCATTTGGGCTGAACAGAAGAAATTGGTGGCCCAGGGTTTCTGACATGATACACTTCTACAAACAACAGCACAAAACGGTGGCTGGGTCTAGCCTACAAATACCTCTACAGCGGCTTTTTATTGCTGTCATAAAAGACTAAATAACTATGCCTCCTCCCCCTCTTTGTAAGGAAATTAATCACTGATACAAAAATCCAACAATCTTGTAAAAAAAAAAAAAAAACTGGCTGAAAACTGGGAGAGTGATGTGACAGGTGTGAGACACGCTCACTAACCAGAGCACATTTTTCAACACCCTCGGTGCTGTTTATTCACTGCTCTGGCAGCAGACCGGATACCTCCTGAAATTAACAGCGGGACAGTTTTTCACCTTCCTGGTCCAGGTACTTATTCCCAGACAACTCTATTTGTAGCTGAACATTCCTTCAGCTACTCTAAGGTCCTTGGGAACTGAGCTCAGCTTGCTTCTCCTCCACAGAAATCCTTCCCCCACTGCCAAGAGAATGTGGGTAGCCCTGGATGTCCATGGGCCAGATAGGATTCAACAAGGTAAGGATGGCATGTCAGGGCATGAGCTACCCTTAAGCACTTCACCCCAGCCATTCAGTTCCATACAGAACTGAGCCCTTAATGAAAAGGAGCATAAAATCTTGCAAAAAAAGTCAGATTTCAATTTCTGTATTCACTGGCCTGGAATCTCTCCCCTGACAACTTCCATTTAAAAAAAATAATTATTTCATTCAAAGACAGTAATCTGTCTTTGAGAGTTACTAGCTTTTTAATAAACACGATTCAACACTGAAGGAACTTGTACTTGCTTTCCAAGTCATTCTGGTTTTTTAGAGGATCTGTAACCCGTGTGGGGTATATGGAACCTCTTACTATTTTCTCCCCTGGAAAAAAAGTTTTAATGAGTGGGAAATCTTTTACTTATGTTCTTCCTTTCTGTTGTTCAAATGCTGTTAAGGAACTGTTTCTGTAAGCATGACATGAACTAGCTAAGAACAAAATAATCTGAAAAAAAAATTCTTCTCAGCATTTCCATTTACAGTTGTTATAAATGCAGAAACGCCTTTGCTTCTTTTGCAATTGATGACAATACAACAATAAATGTGAAGAAGTGACAACTGTTTGTTTCTGAGCAAACAGCTGGATCATTCTCCTAATTTCAGCGGAGTATTTCAGCCTTCTGGAAATGGGTCAATCGAGTGTTACTAAGCATCTGAGACTCAGAGTAAAAATAATGACTATTAGAAAACATACTTTATATGTACAGCTGCTGAGTGGTGGATGAAAATCCTCTTCTTCCACATATTTCCTTTTAAAGTATGTGATCTTGGATGTTGTTACAGGATTTGAAATTCCCCTGTAATGTGATCCTGTGGGTAATAAATCAGATATGACAAATGACATGCGGTTTGCCGGAGGTTCTCCAAACAAAATACTTTTCATTTCCCTTCGCGCTACAGGAGAACTCCGCCGCATATTTTCGCATCTATTCGCGGCGGTCAGAAATAAACCCTCTCCTGACTAGCGCACGGCCCGGGGGCCGGTGCGAGCGGCGGCGCGGGGAGCCG
>VZTN01011619.1:64299-105815 GCA_013400515.1 Erpornis zantholeuca
CCCGGCCGCGCTCCCGCTCCCCCCGCCGCCCCTTCCCGGCCCCGGCGGCGCTCACACACCGGCACGGATCTGCTCACTGGCTTCCCATTTCCTCCCGGCGGCGGTGGCACGGCGCGCTCGGCACCGGCGGGGTGCGAGTCTGCCTGTCTGGGTGCGTGTGTCTGCGGTGCGTGTGAGTGTGTGTGTGTGTGTGAGAGAGAGAGAGCGCGCCCAGCAGTCCGGGATCGCGTTCCTTTCTTCTTTCTTCCCTCCCAAACGACACAGACAGCGGAGACTTAGGTAGTTGTTTCCACTAGCCCCGATCGGACTGAACTGGATCTGCCTCCAGTCAAAACACTGCGAGACTAAGACAGAAAATTGGCTCCGGTTTCACGCCGTGAGTTGCGGTCCCACCGGAGCCAAGCACAACATCGGCGGAGCGGGCGGAATATTAAGCAGGAGCGGGGACTCCGGGGCCAGCGCCGGGCTGCGAGCTGCCTCCTGCCGCGCCAGCGGGCGGGAGGGGAGGGGAGCAGGGGGGGAAGGCGGCAAACTTTCTGCGAGGGGCGAGGGATGAGTTCATAGTCACCTACTTCTTGGCAGAGGAGCGCGGAACAATGCGCCCAGACACGGCCCGGCCCCTCCCTCTCCTTCCTCCTCCTCTCTCTAAGAAAGCGGGATGTATTTTCCCCTCGGCGCAGCCCTCCCGGAGGAAGACGACGGCCCGAGCAGGCGGCGGGAAGGAGGGGCTGCAGGTGGGCAGGTGGAATTTCAGCAATTGTTTGTGTTAGCAGCTGAGCGCTCTCGAACAAGAGGAAAAAATAAACCGCAGCAGAAGAGGGAGGAAAAATAAATCGTTCACATCTGCCAGTTGTTTTCTTAAATCCTAACACAAGGCTGCTACTTTATTAAGAAACGGCTTCCAGCGTGCACTGTCTGTGTCTTGGATGCCTGCGTGCATGGATCTGCCCTGCCTCCTCACCGGGGCAGAAACGGGAGCTGAAGGGACAGGCAGCTGAGGTCCCCAAGCAGTTTTCCTCAGTAAAGGCCACCAGCCTCACTGCAGTCAGACTGGCAGGTGCCTCGACCCCTTCCTCAGAGCCAATTTGCTGCTAATGCACTGCATATAGCCTTCAGTCATATTATAGCAGTAGCCCCTTAATGCCATCTTGCTTGCTTGTCATTTCTTGGACCACAAAACGACACAGGGAATGGCAAGCCACTGGATTGGCCCGTTGAAAGTTATCCCTGACATGGACAATATATATTATTTATTCCCCACATCTTTTCTTACCAGCTGAAGGAGTGGTCAAAACAAGCGAGTCAGTCTGCTGACCTGACAGCAGGGCCAATAAGTGGTCCAAGAACCAGCTAAAAAGTAATATATTTTGTATCTGAAAAGATTACACTATCATTAGAAAGCAGCAATGGACTCTTCTTATTAATCCACATGGAGGAATCATTCACAGGGGCACATCAATCTTCTCACACTGGCAAGATGTCAACACTCAGTGTTTGTCCTGAGAGAATAAAGGTTGGACGAAACCCACTGCTGCTTCTGGAAGTCAGGATTTCTTTGCTTGTAATGAATTCAGTGTCTCTTTGTGAATTTATTTTTTTTTAATGAGAATTGGAGATTTCAAGTCTGTGTCTTTTTCTTACCATATTTCATCACAAATAGGTCTTTCTAAGCTCAAGCAGAAACATGCAGGAAGGAAGGAAGGAAGGAAGTGTTGGGATGCCTTCTCGCAGTGCTGCTAATTTATCTTGAAAAACTGAGTTCTCTGGACAGCCACGAAAGTAAATGAACTGCTTCTGCTATTTACAACATGCAAAATTAATAGAGGCAGGCCAGTTCAGTTCCATAAACAGCTACTGTCCAGGCACATCCTCCATGCTTCCAAACTGTATAAAAACAAGGCATAAATAATATAGCTTCCCTGAGAGAAAAAAAACCCTAATCACCAGAAAACCAAAGCCCCAAACGAAGCTTGTAGGTATCAGTCTGTGTTACAAAGATTTAGAGGTGGCTCCCAGCTACAAAATAAGTCCCATTTTGCAGCAGAGGAATTGCTTCAGCATACAGAAGCTGAGAACCAGGATTCTAAAAGGGCTTGTGACTCTGGGCGTGCTACTTGGTCCTCTTGGATGTTCAGAAGCACTGACTTCCAGCTGCTGCAAATGAGTGGGAAGAGAGCTGCAAGCACCCAGCACATGGGAAAAGTTGGTCTCCTTGAAGATACAGCTGGACATAGCAGAACTGTAAGCCAGTGTTTACTGAGGAGGTGCTGCCAGACCCAGCTCCTCAAACAGGACCTCTGGCATTGCTCCTGAAGAGCCAGCTTACTGTTTTTCCCCTTTAAGGGTGGCAACATCCATTCCTGAGCATCTTGCCAGAAGTCACCCAGCAAATCAGTGCCAGTGCCAGAAATAGAACCAGATCTCATCATCCTCCAGCCATAAGCCCAACCCATTTATATTACATTATCTTATGCAATGGAGGGATTTCATCCAAAATCCCGTTGGTTTCAATGAGACTTTGCAGAACAGCACACACATTGTTACATTTCCATTAGCGCCTCTGGAAATAAAGGATGAAAGATGTACATTTGAGCATACAATACATTTACTATACAAAATTACAGCAAAAGGTTGACACTTAGGGCTGGATTCAATTTTGAAAAATCCATTTGGGAGCCTTGTGTGGGCTTCAGTGGCATGGAAGCCAGGCACAACTTTTTATTGAACCCAGCCCTCCATCCTTAGGCTACCACAATTTTTCCATTTTGTCAGCCAAATGCATTCAGTGTGAGGACACCCCGAGGCATCTACAGCAGCCTGAAGGTTAAAATGTCAAACTTTTTCCGTATTCAGTTTCACACAGTAAGACTACTATACATTGCCACGCTACTCCATTTGCTGGGGTTTTCACTCCCTATTCCTCCAGAGCCATTATGATGTTAATGAGAGAACTGTAATGATGCCATTCACATTATAACAAGCCTGATGCGATGTCAGAGAAAGGGGCTTTTTATACAGTTCCAGAATGCCTCTAAAAACCTAAACTTAAATATAAAATGCCCATGACTATCAAGCTGCAAATCTCATCGAGACCAATAAAAACAGGGAATAGACTTAAGATGGCTATTCCTCGTATAACTCCCGGGTTTGTACCCAAGTACTGCAGCAGGTTCAGTCTTTATCATAGAGCGCAGAGCGTTTTCCATTGCATAACAACATGACTTGAGAGAAGAGCATTTTCTTAGCTGTGCCATGCCATTGTTAACATCTGGATTACAGTGCTTAGAAAACAAAATTGCCATCGTTTTGGTAGCTGTTACTTTTCTAGCGTTTCAGAAAATTTACAATGCAGAAGCAATCAGGAATCCCACTGCATGCAGGCTGTGCAGACCCACCGTCTAAGGAAGCAATGCCAGCTGGTGAGAGGAAGGGGAAAGGCACAAACATATACCCAGACTGATCTACCTCCCTTAAAAACAGCCCCCTCAACTGTATCACCTGTAAACTCTTCCAGGCTGGTCTCATTGTAAACAATCTGCTCTTTATGGTTGATGCAACAAAGTTTGGTGTCGCCAACTTAGCTGAGGGAAGCAGGGCATCCTGTGGACAAGAGCATCATGGAAAAGGGCATAAAGGCTCCCCTGGGAGCAGTAGATAAAGGCATGAGGACGACAGCATCACTGGCAAAGAGAGCAGATCCATGCTGTAGAGACAATGGTGGAGTGATGACAGCTATGGCAGAACTGTGACAACCTCACATGGGAAAAGAAAAGACTAGATGGAGGCAAATAAGGAAGACAGGCAGGAGGTGGCTTGGCTCTGACCGCAGCAGCGGACAGGGAAGAGGATGTTGGGAGCTTGTTTTTAAATAGATCAAACTGGCTGCTATGTCACAGGTTCAAGGAGGAGGAAGTTACAGACAGAGATGGGAGATAATGAGGGCTTTGATTAAAATGTTTATTGTTTGGATAGATATGCATGGAGCTGGAGTAACATTATGAATGAAGCAGTGGAAACGCTGGGGACACCTAATTGCAGCACGCTGGGGCAGCCCAGTCACAGGAAATGAAAGCAAAGGATCAAAGGATCAATCCCTGCACTCAGGGCTCTGGAGGCAAGCTGAGCAGCAAGGCTGCAAGAAGTGGAAAAGCCTCTAGAATTGGCCATGATGGATTAAATTTAAAAATTTGACTTCCAAGAGACAGCCTGTGGTTGGGAGCAGACAGGGAGATTTCTTCCTTCTCTTATTGATATAAGATAGCTGAGGAGAACTGCATCATGGCAGTGCAGGGCTGTGCCTGGTCTGTGCTGAGGGAGATGGTCACCACAAGCCAGAGTCATCAGGGAGGCAGCAGGGGGAAGAGGGAAATGAGGACAGGTGCAGGGAGATGGTGTGGGCCCCAGGCAACGATGATTTTCTATTTCTTCAGCTGTACCTCTACCAGAAATGTATGTAACACCATCTAACAGAAGTGGGATCCAAGGGTGAAATGAAAGGGTTAAAGCTGGCTGGAATAACTAGACTGGTAGAACAACAGGTCTGTGTGCCAGCAGGGTCAATTCAGCTTTTCATCCTTCGGAGGTATAGATAAACTATAGACCTGCCAAGTCTAGTGTTTTCCCCTGTATTTCTTGGCCATTACTTCAGGGAATTTCAAGGAATTCACTGGGGTTTTTTTTTGCTTTGTTCCCCACCCCCTTCTTTTTCTAGAGCTGGACTTACTGCTTGGTGGAAAAGGAATTAACTTGCAATCAGGAATGGATTTCTGTGTCAAGATACAGGCCTTCCATGGAAGTTTTCAAAGGTATCTTCACTTAATTTCCACCCTAATTTAGATTATACAACTCCAGATGCTCAAGTGTCTCTTTCTCAAGACAGCATTCAGAGGAAATATTTCTCTAGCTCTTCTAATTCCCACATGCTATTTTTTTTCTTTACATACTTTTCAGTTGAATTGTTCCCAGAAAGAGTTTATGGAGTTACTCTGGACCAGTATGTCAGAGTCCCCTGGGTTTCAGTGAAAAAAAAAATTAAAAGAAAATCTCCTCTTGGATTCTTAACACTTGTGCCTTCTCCTGCTTCTGGTTTCTATGAGGCAGAACTAGAGAAAGTTTCTATACTGACAGAAAAGATGTTTCCTCTTGTATTTTTTTGCAGGTATATGTCACCTATCAGAACTCTTGGTAGCCAATATGCAATGAACTCTTAAATGCTGCTTCTAACAGTTAAAGTTTTCCCCAGAATTTATGCAAATATATGAAAATGCAAGCAAAATTGCAATTTATTTTGCCACAGGGCTCTGGCAGATATGAGAAAAGGTGCCATCACATTTACTGCAGCCATCTCCCTAAGGCTGCTTTGCCTGCCTGGTCTGGGAGAACAATAAAGCCCCATGGTATTCATTTCAGTAAGCATAAATATTTTTTCCAGTGTTCTTAGCCAAAATGTCTCATATGCTCTCTGCCTCCACCCCGCTGGTGGCTGTGTGGCCTTGCTCGACATAAAAATCTCTGTCCAGGATCCACTTAGCCCCGTGGGGGTTTAGTTTGCAAAACGCTTCAGTATCCTGAGGGCAAAAGGTGCTCCTCTGGCTGCAAACCGTAGCCGACAGCATTTCTGATTAGTTAACCTTTGAGAGGGGTTTTAACACTGAATAGGTGCTTGGTGTTATTATTGGGACTGAAGTCAGAGAGAAAAAGGAGCCCCCGTGGTCAGGCGGGGCTGAGAGAAAGCAAAGCCCTGCTGTTACATAAGGAGACTTCCCAAATCTCCAGGCATTCTCATCACTTGCTCTGGAAGAGAGGTACCAATTAAACATGCTTCCCCACTTAACTTTCACTCCGGTGCACAGCACATGCATGTCACTGGCACCGTAAATGAGATGGTTTATGGAGTTAATTATATTGCTCTCTTCACTTTTTGTCTGCTGAAGAAAGTAAACAAAACAAACACGAAAGTGTTTTGGAACAAAGAGCGAGTTGTCTCCCACTTTGCTGTGTGCTACTTTCCATGAAGAATGAGAGCTATTATTATTCTTTTACAAGTTTCCTTCTAAGGGAAATAAACACCAAAGGTAGGATTCCAAGGAAATGACTCACAAATATTGGCAACAGGCTCTGAAAATTGGATCCAGTCTTCGCAAAAGCCTTTAGCAGAATACTAAACCCTGTTATTGCAAAATAAACTTTTCCCAGATGAGCTCCACATCAGCTCTGCGAGTGTGTGTGTGTGTGTGTGTGTGTGTGTGTTAGCACTGGCAGACAGGAACAGAACCCATTTCTCACATCTCCCCTTCTTCCCTCTGGGGCACCGCTGCTGATGCCATTTTTAGCTGGAAGCTGGAAATCTTTAATAACCGCCTGAGTCATCCTCGGGAGAGGGAGGGAAAGGGATGTGCCTCACCTTGCCGAGCAGCAGGCTGCCCGCCGGCTGTCCCCACCCAGAGACCCCCGGCAGAGAGGGCCGGGCAGACGATCTCCTACAAGCCGATCTGCAAGAACTGGCAGGAACCTTTATCCTACAGCTGTAAAAATGAAGGGCAGAGCAGAGAAGGGATTTTTTTTTTCCCAATCCCCTGACATTGCATCGAATTCTGCAGGGCAAGATCAGTCTCTAATAATCTGTTTTCAGTCACTGAGTTAGCCTTTCAGATGTGCAGAAGGTAACCATGCACCGTGACTCATATTTTATTTCTTAATCAGGAATCCCGGGAACCAGGAATGCAGACATTGAAAAATCAGACAGCTGAGCAAAATCAGTGCGGCAGGATTACCATCTGCAAACAGAACAATCTACTTTGCATATTTATTTCTCAGCTGTTGAAAATTTTGAATCATAAATGCATATTCTGTATCGCTTGTAATGCATACACTCTAAATCGCTCTCGCTCGCTCGTGTTGGTTTGGGGGGTTTGTTTGTTTGTTTTGTTTCTGACGATTTAAATCTGGTTAGACAAGAGCAACAGAAATTGCAAACCTTACACAGAATTCCTTTGTTGCTTGGTTCTAACTTAGACAAGCCTATTAAATGAAAGAAGCTGGTCCCCTCATTCATTTCCTTTGCAAATTCCTATTTAACCACTCCAAATTGAGATGAAACAAACGGTGATGCTGGTCCAGAGTCAATTTTTTTTTTTTTCCCAGCAAGTCCCTTTACAGTGTGCCTGAAAGCAACTGGCAGCCAAGTACCTACTTAAGACTCTAAAGGTTGCATTAGTGGAAGTTTTGCGTCTGGTTCAAGGCATTGCCAGGTAGTTTCTAAAGCCTGTAATTCACTAAGTGTCCAACAGACACAGCTTCCAACAGGACCTCTCGGTAAGGAACGATGTTTATAGAGGCTGTCTGAGACATTTGAATTGTGCTGAACTCCAGCCATCGCTCAGCCAGTTATAACCAGCTGTCAGGGTTGGGAAGGAAACCAGGATAAACCAGTGTGGTGTCGCCTTCCCGAATCTGCTGACGGGGTGGCACAGCAGGCTGGGAGGTAGGAGCTGCTCGGACCCCACCTCACTGCAGTGCTGGTGGGTGAATTTTAATATTCATCATTGCTGCTCATTCATCAAGGCTGCTCATTTTAGTGACAGAAAGGAGGGATCAGCTGGAAGGTGGCGGCTGCTGCAGGGAAAGCAATGCAGAGGGATAAAGCCAAGTACATGATAGAAAACATTTAGAGATCCACAAGTCAAAAATCACTGTAATCACTTTGGCTACCCCCTTTCTCAGCCTTTTGTTGTGCTCAGCTTTTTCCACTTTCCGGAATCCTCCTGAAGCAGCAAGAGCAGCCACAGCCACAAGAGGCCAGCCAGGATCCAATCCTTCTTCAGGCACCACTGCTTCTACTCCTCTGTGTTCCTTTTTCCCCTGGACAATGGAAAACAGCCCTGATTGTCTGCCTGGGTTGAGGCATCTGCAGAGAGCACCTTCCAGGAATGACTCTTACACATTTTGTAAAGATTAGGCACAATAAGTTTAGTTACAGGACAAAAATCTCCCAGCCACAGCAATGTTGCACACCTGCAGTGAGGAGCTGGAAAGGAAAGAGAACGGAGAGAGCCCACCTTGAGAGCCTACCGGACTCAGGGTTGATTTAAAACCACATGTAGAAATGTTTTCATTCTGTAGTAAATACTGGCAATGCCCATAAAATGCCTCAGAAAAAGAGAAATGTCTAAATAATGAAAAGATTATAAAATTATGATACCAGTGCCATTGAGTATCCATTTTTTAGGCACAATGTAGCTCATGAGGCAATCAGGCTGCAAGCATGACCTGTAACCAGCAGGAGACACTTTTGGCAGGGATGGATTAGTCATTCACCCCTGAGCTCTGGTGACATCTCCTCAGAGAAAGGCCTTCTGGGGTAGCCTCACAAGCTACAGCGTTAAGAGAACATATAAAATTTTGATGCAGAACTTCATATTTGACAGAATTTAAATTTTTTTTTTAGAATTTCAGAATTTGGGTCAATTCTTACTTACATGATTTTGTCCATTGATTTCTCAGTCTCCTTGCCAGTGTCCCTGTTTTCAGACCTCAACTTTTACAACCTAAAAGAGCAAGCAAAAAAAATCAATTTAATCACAATTTAACAGGCCTTATGTTTCAATTTACCCAAAAAATACTAAGGTGGTTTTTTTTTAATCAAGCATTTTAAATTCAGTTTTTCTTTTAAATCCTATCTATTGATTTAATTGCTAAGGGAAAAGTAATCTCTAAATATTTATATCATATGAAATAATTATGCAACCACTGTCCTTGGATGGATAATATTCTGCTAAGATCTGCATTCAATTATTTAGCTGGTGCTACAGAAAGTGATTATTTCTTTTACTTGTGCAGAAGCTTAAAAAAACTTGAAGTTGTTCTGAGAATTAATTTTCAATTAGAGAGCTGTTTTGAGGCATGTGTCCTCATGGAGGCTGGGAATCACAGCTCTCTGATCCACACCAGAGGTTCTTCCTGCAGCACTCACAGTTGGTCTTCGTTAACACTTCATTTTCCAGGAGTCCTTTCACTGCCAGGAGCAGGAACCGTTTCCAAGGAGAGTGCAGCCCAGTGTGGATGACACTCCCAGGGACCAGGAAGGACCAGGTGTCCTGGCAGAGTCTCCAGTGCATGCTCTGGGCAGGAAGTCAGGTCCAGGTGTGTGTGGAGAAGGGGAACACATGGGTGTGCTCCAGCTGGAACAACCCAGCTCCCTGCAGGAAATTTCCCTTGCTCTGGAAGGGTGAAAGGAGCTCAGGAAACCAAGTGCTGGACCCCGCACTGATGAAGAGAATTTACTTTCCTCTGTCCCAGAGCTGGGTAGTCTCCAAAGTCCAGAAAGAAAGTCTGTGTTATGTGTGGGAGGGACAGCATTTTCAGAGAAGAATCTGGTGCAATGGCAATTACCCAAAGCCGTTCCTGCTTGCCTGCTCCAAAACCTCCTCACAGCTCCTGCACAGCTGTGTCAACCCTCTTGTTTATCCACATGGTGTGTCCTGGGCTATATCTGAGCTCCAGGGATGGGAGATGCCTAAGCTAAATCCTGTGAAGTTTTCTCACTGCTATGAGTAATGGCTAGGGACAGGGAATTGCTTTGGTTTAAACAAACCTGTGCAGCAATACCCATGGCTTCAATGAAATGCACTACTCCCCAGATTAAAAAATAGCAAAACCAAACCAAAACAAAAATCAGGAAAAAGAAAAAGAAGATATGGGGAAGCAGTTATGTATTCCTTTATATTTTCAAGGTTTGTACAGTATATTGATACTCACTCCAGTGTCCATATCTGCATTCACCTACATCTGCAGCAGCAACAGCAAGGACACTATATCCAGTCCTTCTCAAGCATGCAGAAGGACTTCTCTGGAGCAGAACAGTGACTCTTTTTTCCCTAAAAGGAGAGAGAAACTTCAATATCAGTTCATCCATCAAATCACCAAGAAAAACTGAATAATGATCAGCTTCAGTTCAATTATTCAGTTGAATCATTTTTGTCATTGCAATGAAATTGCAGTATGAACTCTAAAATAAAATTTAGATCTCATGTTAAATCTCTGAAGTATTTTTTGGCTCCAGCTTTGCTGCTGTTCCATGATAATGAATCAAAGATTCATTTCCTTCCCATGTCTACTTCTTCTTGACACATTCCTGCTCACCATCCCTCTCAGTTACACACGCTCTCTGCTTTTCACAAAAGGAGGAAAAGACTTTCCTCTCTCGGCTTCCAAGGCCCAGACGGTGCCAGCCCAGCTCCCATTGAGCAGTTCCTCAAGCTCACCTCGCTCCATGAATAGTTTCACTGAGCGCAGTGGGACTGCTCAGCCTGAATAAAGCTGGCACAACCTGGCCTCCAGAAGAAAGATCCAATCAGTCCAAAGACAAAAACAAGCTCGCAGCAACAGTGCAGGGCACAGCTCTGAGAGGCACCAGCCCAGCTTGGGGACATCCAGAAGAAGGTGCCAAGTTTCTGTTACATCCCGGGAGAAGTTTGCACAAGGTTACCAGAGGATTACGCAGAACTCTAAGGGAGATCTTCTGTGCTCGGACAACTTATTATTATGAGCTTGGGAAATACATCCTAGTTGTCTTTAATAGGAATGCATCACAACCTCTGAAGGATTTACCATCTTAAAAGAGAAACCCCGACAGCTAAAAATCTGGATGCTGAGAAATGTACCATTCAATTACAAAGCAAATGATATGGGTCTCCTGCGTGGGGTTCTGCTCTCAAACATCAGCAGCAGCTTCCTACTAGTTTACAGCCATGAGAGCAATTCCTTTACTTAGAGAAGCACACGGTAAATCAGAAATAAAAAGTCCTCAAGAAAAAATCTCCAGCAGCAATTCCAGATCTGAGGGGCAAAAAGGAGTTAAAAACTAGCAGAACATAGCCAACAGTTGAGAAATAAATCAGTAGAAGTTATTTTGGGAGCCAGTGGGTCGCAGTAAGTTAAGCTGTACTCTGTTGTCTGAAATTATTCCAAAAGCAAAATTATTCCAAAAGAGAAGGAGAAATATCCTGGAATAATCCAAACCAAAAATCAAATATAAAAAGAAGAATCTCATTGGATTCCAAGTCCATGTCATCTTGAAGGAATTAACTTGCCCAGGTTTTGCTGTCTACTTTTTTCAAGTGACAGAGATTGGAGAGGAAAGCATTAGGGGAATGTAGGGAATCTCAGACAGGGCACTAAAACTGAGTTACTTATTCAGTTTATATACTGTGTATGTTTTCAACTTAGGTTGATTTTACCTTCCAAAATCTAATCCTGCTAATACAGAATATATACTGTGTTTTACAGTATGCTTGTACAAAGGAAGTACTACTTTAATAGAAGCCCAAAGTTAAATATATAAATTTTAATGCAGATTTTGGCATTGAGGTTCACTCTCAGGGCCACTATACTCTGCAGCAGGGCACTGGTTGCCCTAAGTATGATTCACCCAGTACCACTTGAGTCATTCCACACACACAGGTGTAAATGTTGCAAGTTGTAATAATTCCAAACTTCCTGGAGATACTTGGTATTTCAGGTCCTTCTCCATCAGTGTGCTAGGAGCTACTCACCCACTATGAGCTTAAAACCAAAAGAAAATGGATACTTAAAGAAGGTACAAATAAACCATTATCTCTGCTAGTCTAGCAAGATTTTAGCCCTAACAGGTAGCATTACAAAATCACTGCTGCTCTGGGGGGCTGTCCTGATGCAGGGCAGCATACTGCATCTGCATTTGAAGTCCCATATTGAAGGATTTAAGCACCCATAAAAAGTTTGACTTGCATGTTTTTTTCATCTCTGAAGCAAATTCCTTCATATGCATTTTAAAGGCTGTTGCTTTTAAAGGGACTTCTCTGATTCAGCTGATAAAGTATCCCACACTAAAGGTAGTTTAAAATAACAAAATGCAACCCCCTCTGTGCACACAGTAAGTTACATTTGGGCTTCAGCTGGCTGACACAACTTTTTCACCAAGAACTTCAAAGGCAAACAATTCTAGTATCTGTAAGGCATCAATTTTCCCTCATGTTTAGGCTGCCAAGGACTCTTCCAGTCATGCTCCTTTTTCCAACCATTAGCTATATTTAGAAATAAATATGTGTTAGAAATCCAGAAGAACTTATGGATTTGGGAATACCCAAGTCTGGAGACCTTCTTGTCCAGCCTAACTGAAGAGCTTAATAAATTTGTTTGAAATTATTCTGCAAACCAGCAGGATTTTTGAGACTAAAAAAAACAGGGAAGAAATCCCTAACTAAGTTGAATCTAATGTAAGTCAGTTCAAGTTAGTTAAGGATTTCTTTACGTGCTTAGTGGTTATTTCCCAGTGCTGATGTGAGTGTTATTATGAAAATACATGGGCCAGCTACTCCTCCTACAGGTCAGTACACTGAGATCTTCCTTGGTAAGAAAATGGTTCTGGTGTTTCAGAAGGTGGCATATTTTTTCAATCCCCCAGCCTTATTACAGGCACCAAATTATTTATTACCAAGCATTTTCTGCTGCCCCTTGCAGAAGAGAAGAAGCCATGATCTCAATAGTTTGTATTCATTAAAGATCCTCTAACACATTTCATAGCAGTAGGTTCTTTAACCCCAAGGCTTTGGCCAAATTCCAACTCAATTACTGTCTACCTGAAAATTCTCCCATTAAATTAGGATTGATGGATTTGTCTCCTCCCTTAAACTGGTGAGCAGCAGTGGCTTGAACTGCAGAGCTTTCTAGGCTTCATCTGCAGACTGGCTGATTTCAGAGTTAGGTTAGGAACATCGATACACTCACCTGACCCAGGACTATATACCAAAATTAGTATCTGGTAATGTTTCAAAAGAACATTAATTATTTATTTTTTAAAAAGTGAAAAGCACAACTCCACATTGTATCAAAAAAACAAACCAGAGAAGAGCAGCTGCAGTAAACTTGTTGAGAAATCCACTGACAAATGGAGTTAGTAGATACGAGTGAAGGCTGAAGATCTAACTGCAGACCACCAGGACATGCTAACATTTTTTCAGATCCACCCCTGGCATAAATAACAACATCTCTGGTTTTGGTACGAGGCAGAAATGTTTGTCATCCAGTGATTACATGAACTATAAATTCATTGAATCACTTTACAGCTTTTGTTCTTTTGATGGCAGCATTTTCTGGGGATGCTTAATTTTGTTTGTCCAGAATGACAATGAACAGTTTAAGTGCATTCTGTTTTTCAGGCTCTTGGCATAGTTGATCTTGCACCACGTGTCTGCCTTCTCAGAAAGCTTTCAGTGAAATGTTCTGCATAATTAGAGAGGGATATGCACTCAGAGAACAGCTCCTTGAAATATTTCTGGCAGGGAAAGGTTTGCCTAAGGGTGGATCACCACATTCCATGGAAAAGCCAAGGAGGGAGCAGAGCAGCAGGTCTGAGGTGTGCAGTGGTGTGGGTACCAGCATCCTTGGACTTTTACAGGTTGTCTGCAAACACCTGCTTCTGAATTTCCTTCAGTAATTGCTCTCTCTCGGCTCCCTAATGGTGCTGATGCTCCCACGTGGTCACAGGCAACCACCCTTCCTCCCAAAAGGCCCCCCAGGTAGCAAGGGCAACCTACGACCTTGAAGGGGGTCCTGCCAAGGGACAAGTATTCTGGGGGTGGAAGATGAGGAAAAAAAAAAGAGAGGGACTGTTGCTGGAGGTTTAGAACCCTCAAAATAACATCCACTGTACTAAAAGGACAGAATTTTAAAATATAACATTGCTATACATTTGCTAATTGACTTTTTTAAAGGATGCATTATTATACTAGAAACAAGTAGAGATTTCTGTCCCATGAAAATGACTCTCTGGTAAAGTATTTAGATCCATTTCTGTTCTGCCTTCACCTATGGATTTCACTTCTAACAAGTTTTGCAGGATTTCTTTTCAAAATAAGATGAGAAGTGTTTGGTTATATTCCAACAGGCAGCAGTCAGCAGTGTAAAATGCCTCCATGCTCAGAACAGCTTCCTCAGGTAGTGATTTCCATGTCATTTTAGCTGATGTAAGCACAGATTGCCAGGGAAGGACAGCTCAGCTCCAGCTGTGCACTTCCACCGCCCTCCCTGCGCTGGCACTCATTTAGGTTCCAATTCAGTCACACTGGGGAACTGATCTCACTGAAAACTTCAAAAAAGTCTTTTTAGGTTTTATCCTGATCCTTCAGTGACTCTTGCTGATAGTAAGCATTACTGAAAGACTGCAGAACTAAGTTATTCAGCAAACCTATTTGGCATGTTTAAGCAAAAGCAGAAAAGCAGTCTCTGGATATAATACCGTGAGCAGCAATTTCGATATAGTAATGCTTTACAAAGTATTTCATACTATCTTTCAAAGATGTGCATCAGTTTCACTGATTAATTTAACAGTATGCCAGGTCAGTTACTGCCTGCATATATCAATGATGTGGAAGAAAAAGAGAATTTTAGCAAAGAGGATAAGGAAGGCAGTGCTGCAGGTGACAGTATTTTGTATTTGCTGGCGAGCCCTGCGTGAAGAAGTTCAGTTAAAAACCGAAATGAGGAGAGGCAGAACGACGCCGTCAGGAGTGTCTGCTTGGCTGCACGGTGACAGATGGCGAAGGCTGAATGGTTAATGCCATTTCTCAGCCTACTGGCCTGGCTTGTGCTCCCAAGTGCTTTACACGGTCTCAGGAAACTGCAGCAAGCATGTGTGATGATTTGCCACTGAGGCTTACTAAGATCTAGCTGCATATTCATGACCTTTAGCCTAGCTGACTGATTTGGAGCTTTATCAAACAGCTGATTATGTGGCTTTTCCTTTTCCTGCCTGTTTTTTTGAAAAATATAAATATGAATGAATTCTGCATTCTGTATCTCCCTGATTTCCTAAGAATGCCAGACATTTTCCGGTGAAGGCATTAATTAGCAAAGGCTTGTGTGACTGACTGACGTTTTAGTCTATTGGTACTTCAGGTCTCTGCAGATGAAAATGCTGTGGTATCCTGGGAAATGTGTACTTAACTCTAACAGCAAATGGAGTACAAATCTGGTCTCCTTCAGCATGTTTAAGCCTGCTCCTTTTCTGAACTGTCGAACCCCTGCAACAAGAACTGATATGACAGGACATAACTTTAGATTTGAGTACTATTATCTCTTATACCCACATTCATTACATTTGCAAAGCTCAGTTGGCCTGGTATTCTGAATTTCTGTTTGCAGTTAACCTTTAATTGCAAACAGTGGGCCACAGAGGTCAAACTCTCTTCATCACAGTTCTTGAAACCACGACTTTCTCAGGCAGGTATGGAAGATGAAGTTTTCTTACGTCACACTAGCAAAATTAAAAGCAGAATGTAATTTTTGCATAATGCAATGAAATAATATGAAAGGCTATGAGGGGAAATTTTATTCTGCCTCTAAAATATACATATTAGTTCAACATGATCTTACACAATTTGACAAGAGGATTTTCATAATTAATAAGATGAAATGTAAGGCTTCTAATTAAGTGGAAAAGAAACCAGTGTAAACTACACTCAGAACACACAAACCTATTAGGTTTTAAATTTAATAATAAATCATTTATCTAAAGCCCAGCTGATTTGTTGCATGATGTTACTTGATGAGGGTTTATTTCATTTCTGCATTTTTTTCTTTCTTCTATCCTTACTATTCTTATGCCAAAACAACAGTAAGTTTGGTTTTTTTAATCCCTACGCTGAAATTTAGCTACTCAAAATGATTATCAGGTAACAAAGTGCCTTAGCAAGGGCATCATTCATTTGGGGGGACTAATTTACAAGTAAAATGGAATGTCTAATATGAATAGAACACTAAATTAGAACTGCACTGTTGGACTGTAAAAACTAAAATACTAGAGAAAAAAAATTACAAATATCATCAGGAAAAATGCTAAACAGCCCTTGGCCACAGGAACCATCAGAACCAAGTAAATAGCAACTTCCAAAGGATTCTAAATACTATCTAATGTGGCATTTGCCACATGAAGACAATTTCTCAGAGAAAACCCTTGACAGATAAAGTATCTGCCTAAAAGCGACATAACTTGGCTCTACCTGTCTGAAGCAATACTGTTTCA
The DNA here is from genome assembly GCA_013400515.1 of Erpornis zantholeuca. Lineage (NCBI taxonomy): Eukaryota > Metazoa > Chordata > Aves > Passeriformes > Timaliidae > Erpornis > Erpornis zantholeuca. The sequence goes on from VZTN01011619.1 coordinate 80,360, forward strand.
CAACAAACTAATTACCAACTATGAGCATTACACATAATTCTGCTCAGTTACTTGTATGAAACCTGAGTGACTGCAAGGTACTACACATGCAGCTGAAGCTGTGTGGTAACTCTTTTTTTCTGTGATCTTTGAGTAGAAAAAAGCTGCTTATAATTGCTGACCAATTCTCAACCTGCAGATTCTATTTCACTAATTCTGCCATGTTTTCACAGCTTCTCAAATCCTCATTTTAAAGCGAGCATTTTTCATATTATCACCTTTTAACAAGTCTTATATAATCTGGAGAAAGACATTCCAGGCTTGCTTTTTTCTGACAGACAAGGACACCAAACGACTTGTGACATCTTCTAAAGAATATGGTCACAAGTGCTCAAAGTTTCTCAAGCACCAAATCTGTAGCAGTCTGCATATGGGATGCCATGTTATTTTCAGGTATGCAGCCTTTGGAAAACGCCACCCTTAACAGCAGCAAGTACCATTTAATCTTATTTGCAGGAGTCCTAGGATTTGCACAGATGATGATGGTCCAGAAAGTCAGGATCGTACGGCAAAAAAATGCATCCCTCTCTCCACTTTGACTGGGTAAAAGCCACTGGCCTATGCTCCTTTCATCTGCAGAAATAGGAAGAAACAAGAAAAGCTTTTTATATTAAGTGTTCCCACATTTAGGATAGGAAAAAATGCTTTAATTGTTCTAACAATTCTTTTTCATGCACGCTAGTAGGTATTAAAACATACATATATTCAGACACCTCCTAAAGCTGAGCTGCCACAAAAGTCCAGAAAGCTTTTTTTCTAACAGAGACCACAAAAATCATCAGAGGATAGTACAGAAGATCTAATCTGGGTCACAGTAAAATTATAATTGTTACTTATGGCAAGTGTTCCTTCATGTTTAAATCAAACCTCAATTATTTCATCCTACTTATTCCCTTAGAAAGCAGAAGTTAAGCATAAATACATTAGATGAGATCTTTTCTGAGAAATGTATGTGGGACAAAGAAGCAAAGAGGACCACAGACAACCCCAGAAGAAAACTGTATATCAAACAGAATGATCACCTGAGTGTGTCTTTATTTGCCAGTATACACATCATATTTGTTAGAACATTGTCACACTGGTTAATTTAAAGTTCTCTAAGCAGAAGGTTCATGACATCAACAAAGACTGTGGGAAACAGAAAGGGAATTGGGGAAACTTAGGAAACTTGTAAACAGAGCCAGAATGTGTGTAAGGGCTAGGATTACCTTGCCAAAATTAAAAAACATTTTTTCTTTAATGCAGACAGCAGTTCCAATGGTTGACCAAGCGTTACTATCTTCTGAACAGTGAAGTCTGTTTTTGTTTACAAGGTAATGAATTCCAAAGGAAAGTGACAACAACAGGTTTTAAAAGTGATTTTTTCCTTTTTTTTAAAATACTTTCCAGCAATTAAATTCACATGCAAAAAGCTAATTTCACGTACAGAAAATACTTTGAAATATCCAAAGTCCTCAAAGTGACAAAAATACATTTCACAGAGATAGAGTAAACAAAATACAAATTCACAGCTGCAAAGTTTCAGATATGAGAAATGACTATTTTAATGTTGTGACAGATCCATGGTTTGAAAATATACTATAGCATGTTTCAATCAAACTAACATGGGACTGAGGTTACCTGTGCTGTACAGGTAAATATAACTCAAACCAGCTGGTGGCATTCTGGCTCTCCCCAGAATAGGAATGGGATGCATATGCTGAAAGTCCAGGGTTTTTTTACAGAAAGAGAACTGACAACATTAAACTGATCTTGCACACTGGAAACCCTCAAGATTAATATACAGTAGCACAAAAATGATAAAAGTAGTTTTTTGCTAGGTAATAAGAAAGAAAACAAAACAACAAGTATCTGACAACACACAACTGGAGATACTGCAGATACAATGTGACACTTAATTATAAATCCCTCTGGGGATTCAGAGTCTGACACGCCATGTGCAGATCTGCACATTCATCGCCAGAGCTCCTGCGTTCACCTGATGTGGACTGAAATGCCATGAAATGTATGTCTTCATCTGGATCATAATGACAGTTTCAAACAAAGTTCTCAGGCTTTAATAAGATGCATAAACAGCTGCAAACAGTCATTTATTTTAATTACTGCTTATTCAATTTAAAAAAGGAACAGAAAAGAAAAGCAGCTCAAGGAATACCGAAAATCAGTGTGAATTCAGTCACAGGTATTAGTTAGGGGCACCAAGGTTCTGTACAGAAATGAAAGTATGAAAACAAAAACAAATTCAAGAAAGGAAATGAGCACTAATACTTCACCTCTAAAACATTTAGTAAAAATGTTGGGGTTTTTTTTAATGCATATAATTAGGAGCATGGCTGATAACATGACTGCAATGTACCCATTTTCTACAATCTTTGACTGATATATAAAAATAATTCTATGATTTCTGAGACAAACAGGACTTGCAACTATAACCTATTCCCGTTAAAACTGTGCTTGGTGTCTTAGATGTTTAAGGCTATACATGCATTGAAATTTAAGGAATTTTAGTTTGAAACAGTAGTTGAAAACTGTGTTATATTACAGAGGTTGTACAATGAAGGGACACTGGTAGGAAATGTACATACAATGCAGCATCATCTGTTAGTTCCTGTGAGACCAGCATACACCAGATTATTATTGGACAATATTAGGACTTCAGACACAGGAAAGCCAAATCTGTTCTCAAAGTAGCACACTTCAGATATAGGTATAACATGGTAAACTCAAGCTAATCCCACAGCACTGAGTGACTGATATTTTTGTTTGTGATAGGATTTTGATTAAAATGCACCAAGAAACACAATCCAAACACTTTGCTACTGATACAACAATGCACATCCAGTCAGAAAAGAGGTATTTGGAATTCTCAGCTGGGAGTCACATTTACAGAAGCCTATTTTATATTTGTTTGTGTAACAGAGATCCATCATATCATTTTTGTCTTTAAGTAATTGCAAGTCCAAACATTATTTGTCCAAATAATTAGAAACAGACTTGGTTCTTTGGTTAACACCATGTGACTTACATCAGACACAGGAATCAATTAAGAATAAACAGCCATATGAGGAAGTTTCTTGGACAGGGGGTGGGGTGGGAGCAAGGAAGGAAAAGGGAAAACTTCAGATTCAAAGAAATGCATTGTGTTAAACTGAACTGCCCTTTGAAACCTCCTGGACTAGGAATAATCAGTTTAAGACATCTCTTCGGTTGCAGTGACATTGCTTACACACCTTAACTTCAGTTTCTCTACATATTAAATTTTATACAAAAGAAGGAAGGCACCGAGTGCATCGGTGACGTACAGGCAGTATAAAAGTATGCAAGAAAATGCTACATACTGTATATTTCATACCTTTTAGAAATGTGGTGAATGTGTGCTATCTCTATGCAATATAATGCTTCACAAATCCAAGTCCTTATATCCCAATGAAAGAATGAATTAAAATGTGAAACACATTTTAATAATCTCGCTGGTAACAGCACAATTCAATATTTGTATTCACTAAAATCAGTTATTAGCTTATAGTCACCAGAAGAACAAGTTCAAAATCACTGCAGATCAAGGGAACCATAATCTAAAACTATACTTTGGGAAAGAGCCAGCAGCCTTTACTCATGACAGATGTCCTGCTAAGAATGGAGAGGAGGCTCAGTTTTACCACTGTTATTCATGTTAATAGTGCCTTTCTCTGAGACATCACCGGGAATAGAAGGAAGTGCATACAGGGAAAGGTCCTACACAACATGAATGACATCTGATTAAACCAGGACCTGAGTAAAAGGCAGGAGGTCCAGGCCCTTAGTTATTATATTAGCACTTTTGATTGCGTTAACAGTGATATAGCTTGCTCATAGAGCACTTAATTTTACATTGTTAAATCATCTTATACAAAAATAGGTAAGAAAGCTCTGTAAGAAAGTATATATACTATATAAGGAGAAATCACTCCTTAAAAAAAGCAAATAAAGGGAAAAATTGAATAAAAGGTTTCACTAATTACACTTTGTCATGAAAATCACATTAAAAACATTTATCGTAAACGAAACAGTACTGAGCACTAATGAACCTTGTGGTTTACTGGAAAGGACAGCAAACTAGCTGTATAGTAAAAAAAGATCATTGCTCTATCTCCTTTTTTTGTAAATATTCCCTAATACATTCAACTGCTTAGAAATTTTCTTAAAATGTCATAATAAGCCATTTGCAAAATTTACTATCAAAACTGGTTCAAAGCCCTGCTCCTTGCTTGTACTATGGCCTAGAGATTACATCTCAAAGCAATGATAATGCTTCTAATTAATTCTGCAAATTCATTCAAACTCACGCTCTGGAAATGAACCAAAAGTTAAAAAGCAATCCACTTTAGACCCTCAGCATGCAATCAGCGTCCATGGGGTTTGCAAAACACAGCAAAAAAATCATAGTGATACAATGGGCAAGACTCTTGTCCTCAGATACAAGAGAGAAAAGGATGACATTAATTACATCCCTGAATGTCCATGAGGTATTCCTTCAGTGGTATGGTATTACTGCTTCTGCTCTCCTGAGTAGGGCCTTTATCCCAGCTCAACCAGTAGATACTTCCAAGGAAATGAATTAATCCTTCTTGCTGTAAGACAGACTTGCCCTTTCCTGGGCAGAGCTGTCTCCCAATCTTCATTCCTACAGGAGCAGTACCACCCACTTTCCTGACTCCTGGCACATTCCTCTGCATAAGGACCATGTTTTTATATCGATCCAGCAAAACCTGATCCAGCATGTACCAGGCCCATCCATTACTACAGTCACACCACATAAGAACTAAGCTTGCCAGCACTAATAATTGTGCCATATTCAGGTAGACATAATATAAGCAGAAACTGGTGCATAAGATTCCTGCATAGTCTGCAGAAAGGAAGAAACCCTGCTTGAATTTAAGGAGGGGCAGTGATAAGTTCTTAAGGCTAAACTAATCCATGTCACTGCAGGCCAGTTGGCACTTGCCCTACTCACCCAAGGCAAATAAAAACCCACCAACTCTCTGTAAAATACACTGGTTTAGAAGCCACACAATGTCCACACAGTATCCTCAGAATGCATGAACTCCCACAACTCACATGTCACAGTTTCTCTGGGCAGGGCCCTCCAAGGGCCACAAGGTTCCAAGAGTGCAAAATGAGTCACTGTTGCTGCTACTGTACAAGGCCATGTCTTATTTTAATGCTCTCGCTCTCAGATGACATCTCTTCAATGGGTGTTGGTGATTCACGGACAAGGAAATGCTCCTGTGACGTTTCCCTCAAGAACTACCATTAGAACAAAGCAGTCTGAAATCCAGCTGTGATGTACTACAAAATCTAGCAGTTGAGTTAGAGACCAAAAAAACCAGAATATTCTTGATGGCTCCTTCTAACATTAAACATTGCTGAATGTTCCAGTTAAAATGATAGATGTTTAGGGATCACTTTAACATTTTTAATAATAAATCTTAAAAACATATCAAAAGCTGAGGAAAAGAAGAAACAAAAATAGGAGATAATGATTAAATAACAAGTTTGTGACAGTATGCGGATGTTTGGTTTCCTGCCTTCATTCATAATGAAAATCATATTTGACTGTGTTGCAGGTGCCAGGCTGTACCACTCCTCTAACCTACCAATCTTATTGCTCTTCACTCTTTCAGGGTGAGGTCTGCTCTCCTCTTGAAGCCCACGGGCTCCTCTCACTAACATTAATGGCAGGCAGGCATGCACATCAGTGGGAAGATTAAAAGGATATTGAGAATTCAGCTTCAGGAGGAAGTCAGTCTGCCTTACAAGTGACAAGCCATGATTTTAAAGACTGCTATAAACAGGACAGCTTTTTTTCCTCCAGAAAAGTATGATAAGTAGAGGGCTCAATACAACTCTGAGTTCAATGAAAGGGTGTTCTGTTGTTAGTTTCAGGTTGGAACAGTTCAGGCCAAAAGGCCTCCCCTCAAACCTCATTCCCAGATCCTACCCCAGACTTTTTGTTAGAATTGGGATGTGTAAGAGTGATTTGTACTCAATTCCTACATGAAAATGTCTCCCTCAAAGAAGTTTTCTTCTTCTGGTTTGCTATCTTAAAACTGATGGTTTGCATTTCAGAAACCTTTGGGAGCTGGACAGGTCACAGAAATTTGGCACCAGTACCTGAAAGAACAGTGTCCCTGACCTCTAAGGTCTGGTGACTGCCACAGGCAGCTTCTCAGGGCCCTGGGGAGTTTGCAGCAGTGAGTCATTGGGGAGAAAATAGAATAAATCAAGAACACAAACACAGATTTTAGACAACAAAAGAATTGCTCCAAAGGTGTGAAAAAGGGAAGGTACTGATGCTGACACTGCATCTGCCATCAAAAGTCATTGCAAAAATTTACAGGTAAAAATATTTCCCACAGTAAATGCCATAAAATCTGTTTGCGGCTCAAGTATTTTCTAAATCGATAACAAAGTTCAGCTCCCATAAAAGCACATATGTTCATTCCAAGGACTCCCCAAATTCCCAAATCTAATTATTAATTATCTTAGAGGACTTTAATTTCATTTAGAAATTGCGTCATAACCTTGCCTCACTTTGCAGTCAGACCTCAGAGCGCAGCTACAATGTGGATGTCTCATATCCCGAGCATGAGGTAGCAGCAGGGAGACCAAGCTTTGCATCTTTCCAGTGCTCCCCTCGTTCCCTGTGTCCCCTGGCTGAATGGGAGCAGCAGGATGGCTCTGCTGCCTTCCTCCCTCCTCGGATGTGGGGGACAGCGATGTCCTGCAGGCGCTGCGCAACCTCTCCTCCTTCGGCGTGGTGATTTCATGCTTGGCTGTCCTGCCCTTCACAACCTTGCCCTTAACAGAAAGGAACTGACCAACTTTTTCACATTTATAATACTTTAGGACGACCTATACGAAATGTTCTAAGCACTAAACCAAACAGATCATTTACAGAAAGGATGCAATACTTTCAAGAATAGAATCTGTAAGAACGTCACTGTTCTACAATTATTTAAGGCTACACTGACAGGAAACAGATTCAATTCAAGATCTGCAATCTCTACATGGTTTGCTGGCACACAGAAAAGTAATTAATTTGATACATTTTTTTCAAGTACTTACTGTACTTTTGAACAAAGGCAAACAACAAAAAGCTATGAAAAAAACACAGCCAACACTGGGGAAAATACAAGTGCCTCTAATTCATTACTGATACTTTGTTCTTCAGCAATTCTGTTCCATGCTTAAGACCTAACAGAATGCACAAAACCACACTGTGTGTGCAAGCCCTTATGTAGGGTTTAAAAAACCCACAACAGCTGAAGGCAGATTTCAAATACAAAAGTATAGGTTTGCATAAGCAATAAGAAAAACAAAATTACAAACAAATCAAATACTAAGAATGGGTTCTAGGAAGAAAAAAACAACATGACAGCTATTGGTACTATAATTAAATGACAAAAATCCCAAGGCGAATCCAATTATTGGTGTGACTGGTTTTGCACGGCAAATCCATATTCTACAGCCTCAAAATTAAACGTTCATTTCCATTCTTTACACATTCAGTTCCTAGCCTTTGTACAGTATAAATCCAAGTAAAGCAATCCTTCCTCTGTGAAGCACAGAGTGGTCCTGGATACTTTAGAAAAAGTCCTCGAGAGATTCCTCTTCCCAAATGAGCCCAACAGAGTACCACAAATCTCTGCTGTCTAAATTAAGATTTCAGTGCCTTAGAAATCTAAATGCTGAAATGCAAAGCTGAAGCAATGCAACCTACAAACAGAAACCCAAGTCATGACACAGTTCAGTTTAGTTTGGTTCTGTTGAGAGGTTATTTGCTGCACCTTCCAAACTGACTTCTTCATTTGTTCAGTGATGATGTTAAGTATTTTCTCCACTGCAATTACTTGACCCAGTTCTTGCTGTTCAGTATTGTACATTATTTTAAATAGTAAAACCTCTACAAAGAGACAACCATCAAGAGACAATTTTCAGTTCTAGGAAAGAGCATCTAAATATCCACAAACAGAAGAGATAAAAACCACTGCCATATCCAGTGAAAAACTGCTTTTCAACAGCTTCTACATCATTGCTTCTATTATATGGAAAGCTGAAAGGATTGTGAAAATCTGAGCATTTTCCTTATGCATAAAAAATTAATGTTGATTTTGTATTAAATTCTACACTCAACAATACATTTCACAAACTGGACTAACAAAAATGACTGAGACAACCTGCACTGTATTACTGTAAGACTGCTCCTGTTTAAGAAAGTTTCTGCATTATTTGTATTTAGTAAATAAAGCTTCTGTAAATGAAGCAGCAGCACAATATCAAGAGAAAAAAAAAACAAAACCAAAGGCCTGTAACAATGTTTAAATCTTTAAATCAACAGAAACTGAAAGCCTAGCACTGCAAATAAATCCCTCAAAAGATACTAAATAAACCAAGACATAGAATTACAAAATCCTTTAGAAAGGACTTAATGAAATTGTTAAATAGTGTGAGAATTTGAGAACCATGTGAAATATCTTTATTATAACATATTCACCATCACCAGTCTCACTATACTTGACTGTCTGTGTACCCCAAAGCCAGGATTGTTCAAAGGTATTATAAAGTAATTCAAGAGGAACAAATCTGTTCTAATGAGAATGCTTTAGACTAACACCAATTGTCTCAACAAAATCCAACACTTTACTCTTCTACCCACCAAGTGCTAGAAGCCAGTGAGGTCTCATATTAGTAAGACATCACCATAATTTATAAGAAAAAAGAAATTGCTTGCTTTCTATACAGCAACAATTAAAAATAAACAAAGCTTGTAATAACAGGTGAAAAGAATATTTGAATTGGGAAGCTTTTAAAACACATGTTTACTCAGTAACGCACAATTTCAGTAACATGAATTAGATTCAGCAGCCAATAAATTAGTGTGAGTCCAGCTAAAGGCTTTGGGACAAACAGAAATCTCAGAAGCATTTGTATTTCCCCAATTTTAGTGGATGCCACGAGTGTTTATCTGATGGCAAACTTTCTTGTGATACTGCAGCTTCTCATCTGCATCATCAGAAAGCTGTTTTTCCCAACCTAAGCATAAGCAAAGCAAACTTCTATTCTGTGTGTGAACATTCGTTCAATTGCTGGCAAATCACTAGAAAAATAACTTGCTGATGTTCTCTTCTTCAAGAAGAAAGGTAAAAACTCCTGGTCTGCTCTCAACTTCCAACAAACAGCATATGGTAATTCCTAAAACAGCTCACAAGAGACCTGAATGGATAGCTGTTTCAAGCAAAGCCACAGTATTTCACATTCATTCAGAGTAGTTCAACCGCTGCCACTTCCTTCACAGTCTTTCAACCTAACTTCTAACTGCTGACATTTTAAAGAAACCTGTATCAATTTTGTTTAATGAAAATATATTTTAGTAAAGTCGTGCTCTATGAGCTTCCTACATTGGAATACATGAATACAGGAAGTGCTTTCAACAGAAAGTTACATAGTTTTACAGTACAACCTGTCTAAGGAGTTTTGGAAGGGACCAAACTGATGATCTGGTCTCTTTGGATTAGGCAGAAGTACAGGCAAGAGGGAAAAACCCAATTTTTGCCATATATAGAGCTCGTTCCTGTCACAGACTGAAGAAACATTAGTTTGATGTCAAAGTTCACCTGATGCCCAAATGCTAGTACTTTTCAAACCAACAGCATATCAGAAAATGAAAACTTACTTTACTAAGCTCCTGGAAAGAAACTCAGTGCAAAACAACAGTATATTTCTATTTGCTATATTTTTAAGTGTTCTTTCACCAGTGGTTTGGGGTTTTTTTTTGCTTTTGCTTTACAGACCATTAACTTTTTCTCAAAGTGCAAACTATTGACCTTTAATCTGAATGCAGGCAGGTCAGAAGCTACAGTATTAAAGCAATACAAAAGGTACACAAGAAGGAGCTTACATTAATTTGGAGAACCTCGCACAAAATGTTTCTGAATTGAAAACCACAAAACAAACCCAAACAAATACAGCATCAGGTGGATGGGGAAGGGAATACCGCTATAGTATCTGTGTACAGCAAGGCTCCTCTGACACCAAGGAAGTTCATGACACTAAGTGAAGATTCCATATTAAATCCCACCATTTTGCATGTTGTGCATCCTTTACGATGGAATGTTGACCGCAATTTCCATTTTTCACTCCCACAACAAATCTGCTGATTGCGACCAGGGACGATCATCTTCCTGGGAGAACAACCTCCCTCAGAACCACTTAGACTGCACTCTCTACCATCCATTACGATTCCAGTAAAGTATGCCATCTACAGACTTGCTGTCCTTTAGATTCCTTCATTTCAGTCCAGTGATTGAGTTCGTCTTCTCCTGAGCTGTTGAGACCTAAGGAAATCCACCCTATCATCTCTTTTCGCTTCATGCTGCGCTTGTTGTACACGGACAGTATGAGCGTCACGTCCGAGAGCTGGAACAGTGCCACCTGGAAAACGAAGGTCTCCTTGTACACGGGGTTCGGCTGCCCTCGGCGGATTGAAGTCTTGCACTTGGACATCTCCTGCCCCATCGAGTTCAGCAGCGTTAGCTTAACATATGTATCTGCAAAAGAAGCCACATTGTGGAATGTCACATCCCTTGGAAGGAAAGTTCTGGGGAATGAGGTATTCACAAGGAACAAGGATATGGTGTATACCAGGGTGGCTGAACACAGCTTAGTTTAGACACATGGAAAGACGACAAGTAAACAAAATATTACAAACACGCTAGCAAATGAACTAGCTCCAGTGCTATGGACACGGGTTAAGTTAAAGGTATACCTCATAATCCTCTTCCCATTGACACCCTGGTTTAGTCTAAACAGATTTACATTGCACTAACACTTAGCAAGCTCCAACTAGCCACAACACTGTAAAGCATACCACTGAAATTTCAAAGAATATGGATAAATGAAGTGGAATAAAGACAATTAATGAAGAGGCAAAAAAAAATCCATCTGCAGTGATGATATCAAAACAGCAATGATAAAATGGTTAAGAATAATCTCTGCATGGATGTGGTTTTCATTTTGGGCTTTTCAGTTCTATTTATTTTGAAAACAAAAAGGTAGCAAAGTGCATTCAAAGATGGAAGTTTACACAATACAAAAAACCTATTAATTCCTAGATTCATGAAGGCATACATTTACTGCATGTTTAAAGAAAAGCAAGTTTTTGCATAATTCAAGATGATTGTTCAAAAAGTAGCTTGTATGGTGCTCTTAAGCATACACTTAAGAAGCTGATGCAAGTAATGTAGTTAGCTCACATTATGTGTTAGCATTTGGGTATAAACCCTTATTTTTAAAGCCCTTTTTTCATTGGCCCAACAGCACCAAGCCATGCTCCTGCAAAAGGCATTTCATGAAGTTAACTAATTATAGGAAATTTAAAATTGTATAAAAACAATCTCACATTTCATTTTTATTGCTGTCTTGTGCATGTTAATGGATAATATTAATTAAAGATTGGAGTTTGTTAAAAGAAACACATGGAGTATTTTCATTTTGCAGGTACACTGAAACCCCAACATCCATAATCAGAGATAAATGCAACTTTTGTGTTAGAGAGTGCCACAAAAAATAAACATATACTTTTATAAACTGGTATGGTAGGCAGCTGTGGATGTTTTACTGCTGGCAAGTTTTCTTTTGCATGAAAAAGACAACATCCAGTTAGTTTCTACAGGAACTCACCTCGGATTATATAAACCTGTCCACCTATCAAGTGTTTTAGACAACAGAACAGTCCGTCTGACAACAGGGGGTGGAAAGCAGTAAAAGAAATAATGACCAGATGTCAATAGTTGGGTGAGAGAGGATCAAAGGTTAACGTTCAAGAGGAAACACTATTCACTGGAGTGGAAGAACATGAAACCTTAGCAGCATAGATCAGAAAAAGGGCAGAACAAGAGGATTGTTAGGTAAAAGTTAATGAAATGAAAATTTTGTGCAGTTTTTGTGTAATCTTTAACAAAAATTACATTCCTTACATAATGGGTTATCTTAGGACTATTAGACACTGGGTTTTAAACCACACTCACCAAGAATAATGGAAATGATTAAGCTACAGCAGATTGGGTAAAAATCACTGTATCCTTATCAAACCTTATGCTTTTTCATGCAAACTCCAGCATATTTAGAAAAACTGCACAGAGTAATTAAACTTCATATACTAAAAGCAATACAACAAAAAATCATTGAACTGAAAACCAAGCTGGTTTTGCCCTTAGCTTTTATAGTTACTGATATTTGATTGTAATACTTCAGTTCTTGAGTAGTGATGAACTTGGGCACAAGAATGACTCTGATGTAATCTAAAAATAGCTGAGGGACACTTACATCTGAAATTTAATGATGGGTCTCTATTTAGGATGTAAAGATCTCGCTTATTAAAATCCACGTTTACAGATTTAATGTGTGTGTGCATGCATACACACACATGCATTTAATTTGCAAAATTGTTTCACCTAAACTTTAAGGAAAACTGAGAAGCATCTTTTTCTCAGACAAAATATTAACTGTCACAGAGAAACAAAGAAGACACATCTACTGTTACTGCCTGCAGGATTTGGCTTATTTGCCTGTACGCAATTGCTAAATGAGTTGCTATGTGACATATAAATATGCAGCAGAGGAGCATGTACTGGAGAAAGAAGCAGAAAGTTAGTATTCAGTTCATATCTGCTGCAGAAGCACTTCACAAAAAATTCTTTGGTTCACAAGCCCTAGATGACAAAAATGTGGGAAAGAGTAATTGCTTCCATTTCTATCACAGTTCCTCAACACATGAATGAGAACGGAACTGCTTATGTGCTTTGCAGCACTTCTCAGGGTTTTGGACCACTGAAAGTCCAAAAAAAAAATGTGACCAGGACTTTTCGTCATCATCATCATCATCCCTATGGGCCTCAGCTTTCATTTTGTGGAAATGATGGGACAGATTGAGGCTGGCAGATGTCCACAATGTATTCAACAGGGAGTTAGGATATGGTAGTGGCATGGACCTGGGTCCAGGAGTTTAAAAGAAGGTGCCACAACTGCTGGGGAGAGAGGAGTGGGATGGCACAAAACAGCCTAAAAAAGGAAATCTGGATTCCATAATATTCTGTGCATGGTCTTACCAGACCCAGAAAATTCATTAGTTTCCAGCTTTCTAGAAACAACAGAACTCCAAACCTACATTTGCCGAAACAGAACCGGACTAGTGTCATCATGAATATCAAATCTTCCCTCTATCTGTCACAGGGGATGACAAAAGGTGGCATGGAAGATCTTCCCTCCAACAAGGTTAGACAGAACACAGTATTACAAGGCTACATGCCATGTTCTGTGCTCCTTTCTTGCAGTTGGAAACAGATTTTTGGCCCGAGAGATACACACAACAGTTAGCTACACATCATGGGCCCACTGAGCACATACTATTAACACACTAGGGAATAAACATCCCTGTTTCCAAAACAAGTACTGAACCCCTCCTAACTAGCACATTCTGAATATTAAATAAACACTAGCTATCTCTGAGAGTCCAGAAAGATAAGCATCTGGTTTTGCTTTAAGAGAACACATGGTCTCTCCTTTTCATTTCTTCCCACAGCCCAGTGTCCTTGGACCTCTTTGGCTTTCCCCATCTCTTTCTATACTTTGTCTCCAAATAGTTGACTCTGGGGCAGCTACCTAATTATATAAAAGTATTAGAGATTCATTTATTGCCTTCCTTCCCTGTCCATGTTAAAAAAGCCTGACTCTGTCAGTGTGAAAAGTTTAGAGGAAGCAAAGCAGAATAAGGTGACTCAATTAATGAATAGAATAAACATGGGTCAAGAAAATGAGAAAGAGGAGAGAGCATCAGTATCAAGTCTGGCTTACTTCCTAAATTCTGAAGACAAAGTGAGATGTGCAAACCACTTACAAAATGTTGGCAGCCTAATACATAATCCAGTAGCAGAAAATCTGCTAGTGCTATATTAATCTGGGGCTTAAAAAACATAAAGAGTAGCTAAAACCTGAGCCTCCAGACAAAATCAAAAGGAACAGGTAGGTATTTCTTATTAACATTTATGTAAATCAGACATACTACCTTAAAAAACAATTAAAAATATCTTTTTAAGAAGTTTGTTACTGAACTTCCTCAAACTATGTCAAAGAGCTAGAGACAGCATTCACTCCATTCCACCTGGCTCAAGTTGAGAAGTATATAAACTTCACAGATATTTCAGACAAATGTATTTTTGAACAAATGCTTGAAGACACAATTCAAGTCCTTTCTAATGGTGAACATTCCTCCTGTACAGTAAATATGCCAAAGGTCTCAAGTGGTTGCTCCTTGCCTTTACTGACATTCCTGAGTTACATATATTACCACATATTTACAGGCACATAAGCAAAGACTGCAGAATCAACCCCTCTAGGAACAGCAATAACTGTTCAGAATGTTTATATTAATATTAACTGGCATGTACTTTCTCTTAAAACACTGACTTTTTATTCTTGGCCTGTGATGTGAGGCATTAGTAATTTAGTAATTAATCATTATGATAAAGGTAATTTATTAGTCAGTCATCATGAAAAATTAAAACAGGCTTGTCAACTTACAATTAATATTTTGAATTTTAGATTTTTGCTATTTCCCAACTGACTAGAAATAGAAAACATGAAACAGATTAGTTGATGATTGCTCTATTTCATTTTGATTGGGTAAGACTAAGTGATAGGATTGAAGTCCTTGCTACCGAGAGCCCCACCAGTAGAGAAGCATTAGGATGAAAAAAGATTTTCACTCACTGGGTGGTCTGTTCGCTGCCAAGTTTTTGAAGTGGCTGCCTTTTATCACTTCTGCTGATAATCTTCCAGTTGTAGCATTATAAAGGAGGCCAACGAGGATTTCTGGAGCTGAGCCATGTACCAGAGACTGACAAGAGGAGGTACTTTCACTGCAGGACACTTCTGACATGCTCATTTGAGAGTCACAACCCTATAAAACAGATAAAAAGTTCTGTGTGTCTTAAGGAATGATGTTACTGGGAAGTTGATTTTTAGAATAATGCATAGAAAATTCTGAAAGCAACTTAGTGACAGTAACAGAAGCTCCATTCAATCACCCAATAAGAAATGTACATTCTTAATAGATACTTAATTTGCACATGTTAGAGGTAACAATAAAGCAGTCTGAAATCAAAACAATTTAATTTTTAACTTAGGTGCTTCCACTGCTTCATGATTAAGGAGAAAGAACAGCAAAAGATGAAGAACAGCCTTTATGGTCCCTATTTACTTAATTGCTAAGGTAAGACCTGTAACAAGTTTGTTAGCATCCTGGAAAACATCAAACCTTGGATCTTCTACTTTCCAAAAATTGAAAGCACCAGTGGAACCCTGGAGATAATAAAATGCAGAAAATTCTTATTCATCCTTTGTAAAGGTTATTCTCTAGACTGAGAATTTATGAGTAGCAAAATAACAGAACACATGCAATTAGAAAAATGTGCTCTGTCTAGAATAAATTAGCTTACAAGGAATTTAATTGATTCAGGGATACAGGACTGCAATAATCCCTTTGTCTTGGGTGGGAAAGGAAGAATGCCATCCAAAGCTCAGGAAGCAATGCTTTAATTTTCACCCTGAAAGCTTCCAAAAATTCAGATCTCTTATGCATTCTCACTATATCACATCTTTAAAGGGAGTTTCTAACACTAATTTTTATCATTTTAACTCCTCATTATTGGCATTATAAAAAGGAAAAAAATATACTTTCTTCATGCTGCCATGCTAATCACTCTGTGGTTGTTCCTATTTTCATTTCCACTGGCACACAAGAGTAGTACCACAGAACACAAAAAACAGTATGGAATGTAGCCAATGGAATGGCAATGTGCTTGGTTGCCAAGAAGGGACTTTTGAATTATCAGCACATCCCTTTATGATTCTCTCAGAAAAAATGTAAATTGGGTCCACAGATTTTTCCAATATGGCTTGACTCATTTGGGAACCTGGCACCACTCTCTCAAGGAGTCATGATGATTTTGTGAATCTGATTCTTCCAGATTCCAACTGTCTCTATTATTTCCAGCAACAGCTGACATGGGCATAAGATCTAAAACCTAAATAGCACAAATCCTCCTCAAGATAAATGTTAACTGTATAAGCAAGTAACTTCAGCTGACATATAAAGCCCACATGCATTACAGAATCTCAAATTACAGAAGACATGATACCTACAATAATATCCCTCTTATTGACATTTTAACTAGTTCTCTTCAACAGAACATTTCCCAAAAGTCTAGCAGAAGTTTCAAGCAGCAATCCAGGTCCTCAGTAATAAGTATCCACTGTTGTTAGCAAATGCATTCTTACTACTGAAGAAGGACCTCAACAAATTTCTCTGACTTCCCTCTCCCAAGCTGCAAATTCAGAATTTTAAGTCTTTGGTTATTTCTCCAAAAGCTCTTTCTTCAATGCCAAGAATAAATTTCAAACTGCTTGCAAACTGTTAATTGCTGAAAATTAATTGCAAGTATACATTCACTCTCTGATTCTTGTCATTCATAGAACAGGAAACTTTTGATTCCTAACTTCAACAGAAGAAACAAATGGAAAGTTTAGAAGAAAGATGACTTCATTCAGCAGTCACAGCATACACTGCACACTTGAAAGTCTCAGCCTGTCACAACTGCAGCTATTACTTAAGTTTTTTTAGTCTTTTAAAATTGTATTATTTTCTTGAGCCAGGAATTTTAGCACAGTTCACCTGACACTGCTCAAAGCTTAGGTCTCAAATTTGATTAAGATCATGCTGCAAGCCCACAAAAAAAGATGTAATACCAAGCAGGCAGCTGAGTAACAGTGACCCCAAATCCTCCAAGGGCTTTGACATGCTAAGAGAAGGTGATGATAGCACCTTCTAACTGGGATTTATTTGTACAGTTTACTGATGTCCTAAGAGGGACTTAGAAATCAGTTTATGACAGAGTTAAACTCACAACAATGGGTATCAGATAAGGTTTAGCCTGTTAGAAATAGTGAATAGTAAATGAATGACGACTGAGTGGCAACAAGTCCTGAAGTACAAAGAAATGGAAGACAAGAGCTTCTGTGTGGTGTCACAGAGGAGGTAAACAACTGAAAAATTCAATGTGTGGTATTACAAAGTTGCAGAAGCATGGGCTAGAAACACCATTCCTTTACAGCAGAATCCTGAGTGGACAGGAGAAGGACAAGACTGCCTTTGTCAAGACCAGGCGAAAGTACCTCACCAGCTGAATGGTGGGTTGAGAAGACCAAGATGATGCTTCAGAACTATAAGTGGATGGAAATGCAACTAAATGACTGTACCTTAGAAGAGGTGCCCAGAAAGAACTGGTAGACGGAAGCTAAGATAAAAATCTGGAGAGAGAATCTAACTGAAATGTTCTGCTACAATATTTTGTAAACCAAAATATATTTGCAGGTTTGAGGAAAAAGAATGCTGTTTAATCCTTACTGTATAATAAATTTATGAATCTCCTTCCTACAAAATGCTCTGGGGACATAGACAAGACATTAAAATAAAGCAATCAAATTCACTGACGGAAAAGTCTAAATAGTGTTTTGTTTTCCCTTTCACTCTAAAAAAATCCCAACTTCAATTCATTTTGCTGACCCAAATGTATTAGAAAAAATAAAGTTCAGTTATGAACTGGAAAATCCTAATATAAGAGAAAGAAAACATTAAGAAAGAAAATAAGCAGATTAGAAGACAGAAGGATATTCCTGGGTAAAAAAATGATTAAACAACATAAACCAAAAGTATACTTTCTGTGGCTATAAGGGAGAAAACAGAGGATTTGGGAACAAATATGTAAAAGACCAGAGGAAAAGGGGAGGGCAAGGTTACATTTTGTCAGTTTTCTTTGGAAAGAAGACAGAAAGGTTTTATGAGGAAGAGAAGAAGAAACTGGAATCAGGAATGGTAAGAGACAGCTGAGATGAATTGGGCTCAGATCAACAACTGAAGAAAGACTTTCCATTGCAGGACAAAGTTAAAAGCAGAGATACTGAGTTTTATTAGATATCTTCTTAAAAGTATTTTCTCCAGCACAGAGTTTACTGTTCACATTGTGGAAATCCATTAATTGTTTTAAGGAAGATATTCCATGATAATGACATCTGTGGGTAAATAACCTGACTTTGTGCTATGCTGCACATAGAACTGAAAATAACAGCTTCATTAAAGTTCCTGTTTAGAGGGTTTTTTTGTTTGCACAAGTTGGAATTCCAGAAGAGTGCTAACACACTCATGAAAAAAGCCAGCCAAGAAGTTACACTTTTACCTGCTCAAAATATAACCTCCAAAATCAAGCACCAAATTGTAAAATATTAACACCAAAATTGCTCATCGGTACAACATGAATGTAGGTGGAGCTCCATCAACAACATTACAGTGCAACCAGATGCCCTTCATCTCCATGCAGGTCTGCATTCAATCTGTCTGTAAAGCTATCCATAGCCCACTTTGATACTCTTGCTTCCCTGTGGGAAACTTAAGATTCAGAGCAAAAGTTACTATTTGTTTGAAATAATGTCTATGTAAGTTTATTTTCATAACTCTTCCTGCTCGTCCTCTATAAACACTGTGTGCAATTTAACAAGCAAGGAAAAGAAGGACTAAGGTTCTGTAAGAGCAAAGGCTTTTCAAGGTCAATAAAGCAGCAGGAGAATCTACTAAGAGCTGTGACAAAACCTTGTATGTCGATTTTTAAGAACTTAGATGAACTTTCAAAGTGTTACTGATCAGCCCAGAGTGCAAGAAACTCTCTCTTGAGGTTGTCTCCAGGATATTAATACTAAATCCTAAACTTTCTCTCGTCAATATAACCATAAATACATTATTAACAGTAAGCACTGCAAAAGAAATGGTGAAGCCTATTCCAAATATTTGGCTCAAATATCTGTCTTACTGCAGTAAATAAAAAATGTTCAGCTTTTCAATTTTCTAACACAGAGCTGTGTGAGAAGAACCTAAACCTTTCCTATATATCAAAGGACAGTACTTTGTAATAAAGTTAGTCTGATTTTATTTGATCAACACTCACTTAGAATTGCTGCTTTCCACTGGATTCTAAAAGTAATATGTGTCATATTCTACCAAAATTTAATTATTAATTCTCCAAACTATTGCCCTTGATGACTTCTTTGCATATATTATCTCAGGAAGAATTATTACTTCTTAATAAAAATATATGATAAAAACATTCCCATTAAGCAGGCTTTGCATTTCATATGTTCCCATTGTACAAAAGTTGGCAATCAAAAAAGGACTCTTTTTTTCCCCTCCTGTCAATAGACATGAACACATAGAATGCATCGTGTGAGACTTCAACCCCCACTTTCAACAGTGTTTTTCTCTCCCGTCTTACAACATAGAAAGGCATCTACTTGCATCCATGGTAATGTATGTAAAATGTATTTATTTGTCTTCCTTCCCCACAGTTCCATGGAAACACGCTATTTGTTACTTACATATTCATCTCCTACTGTTATTTTTCTATAACCTGAAGTTCTGCTTATAAATCCTGCTCTTAAACCAACTGGAGTTAATGGCAGGGAATAATGTGGCCATTCTCTGAAGGCAGTGAAAAGTTCATTTTCCTCAATGCACAGGTTAAAATCATGTCGCTGTAGGCTTACGAAACAAGAGCATCTGATTCTTTTGGCTTTTCAAAATACACACAGAAAGGATGAAACCTTGCTGACAATCCTTCAGCAACCAAAATCTGATTCACTGCATGTTACTTGTCAAAATGTCTCTCTCCAATTTTAAATGTTAATGTTATACCACTAATCTTTTAAAGGAACTTTTTTGCACATTACTTTTTCTACTTCTGGATCAATACAACTGAGAGGTTAGGGAAGAAAATTTGAATCCTGGTAGGCAAAGGAGGGCCCTCAATCCAGGTCTCCCAACAGTTTTTCGACAGCAGCATTCATCTCTCTCAATCACCACTGCAGTGTTGAACCCTAAAGCTCCTGTTCCCCTCTGAGCCTGCCGAGGTGAGGAGAGCACCCAAGCCCCACACAGGCTCCAGACCAGCTCTCAGGAGGAGAAAACCAAACCTAGGGGCTCCACATCCTTCATGAGTGCTTCATTCTGCCTTCATCACCAGATATTTTATGAAGACACGTTTCAAAGCTAAAATACTGTTGAAAAAATATCCACATCATTCCTGGGACAGAGAACTTACACCACCTGATAACCACAGCCCTGAAAACAGAGGGATGTAAAATAATTAGGAATGACAAAATTTAAAGCCAGCTGTCCTGTACTGTAAAATTAGGAGAACACAGAGTTATCAGTATTTTCCTTTAAATTTATAACCTGAACTTACCAACATTGAAACATATAGTTTTAAGCATCTCACAAAGATTCAAGTTTAGGAAAGCATCATTATCTATGACAGGTAATTATTTGGGATTTTTTGCTTAATAGCTTCCTTGAAGCATGTTCCAATTAAGTATAATGTGCATTTTTATTCATCTGCTTAACACTTTACAGCATTACTAAGTCAACTAAAGTCACAAACATGAAACTAAGTAGTCTAATAATCTTTCCATTATGCGACTTGATCTTAGGAAAAAAACCATTTATTTGGGGTAGAATGGCATGCTTTAAAAATCACAAGCACTTCCTAGTCAAAGATTCCAATTTTAGCAAATAATTCCACTCAACATCAATGGTATTCACATCAAATATGGATTGTTTTGATTATTAAAATACTATTAATGTAGTTGAAAATCAGATTATCTGAAATTATAATATTCCCATTTCTCATTAAAAGCTTCTGCTCTACCCTGTTTTTCACCCTCAAGAGAAAAAAACTTCTGGATGCAGAATTCTAAAAAACATTGTTTTCACACAGATGGAACACTGAAAAATTGAGCTCAAATTAAAATTCTTTGATTCACTAGATTCAAAGGACTAAAACCTTAAAAATTCTATACACACCTTTAATTTACCATAGACACTACAACAAATTTCCTAAGATACATTAAGATAGTACACAAGTTTCCATTTCAAAATAATTTAAAATTAATTCGTTTAAATAAAAATTAAAATCTTGGTGGGCTTTCTAATAAGAATACCATATTGATAAAGAAAGGCTTGATTTCAAATTTTAAGACACAATTGTTTAATACTAATATAAAAATAACAAAATTTACATATTCTTAATAATGGCAAATCAACACTTAACTTTTCTGAAAGATTTTGAACAATTTCACAGAGAGATTTCTGTGTTGTTTTTCCTGTTTCATCAGAATTTGCTATTAGTACTTTGTGCATAATTTTTTTTTTTTAATTATCAGCTCTGCAGAACAAAATATTACTTTTCTACTGAAAGGGAAACATTTAAAGTTTTCTAAAACTTCCACTATTCTGTATTGAAATTATACCTTTGGTAGATGACAAAAGGTCACCTGGTTGTTCCACAAACATAATGGGCTTGAAATTTGCAGAGCAAACCCAAGCAGCAGTGGAGGCATTTGGAAATGAACCTACAATGGAATTTACAGCCTTTGCAAAAGCAATGTTTTTACACTGCAGAAGTCCAGCATCTTTTTATACAGCCATGGGCCAGGGGAAGAAAAGAGGCAAGAGGCCTTTTATTACCAAATTCTGTTTTCTGAGATAAGACAGGTAGCATAAAGAAACATTCAAGCACTAAAAGCTGTTAGATATTTGTGTTAGCAATTTAGGTAAGAACATCTGACACAAAATGCAGACATTTTACCTGCATTCCTGATGAAGCTACACTAACAGCTCCCACCCGGATCCACTCACACCTCCCCCTCTCCTTACTCTCTGTCAAATTATGTAACAGCACGGAGATGTTACTGTGGGACAGCTTCCAAGACCACAGACTTCTTTAAATGACAATGCTCTGTCCAGCTGGATCTGGTCTATGCTCATTGGGGAGATCAATGGCAAATAATTTCATTTTTCTCTTGATTACACCCTTTCAGTCTGGGAAAAGAGAACGATTCAGCCATCAAACAGTAAGCACAATTTATGAGCAGTCAATCTATGGAATAGTATTTGATTGCATAAACATAGATGTAATTATTTTTCACAGTGAACAAACCCATACCATTAACTGTACATTTAAAATGTATTTGTCAGGTAAACTCTTTGTGATTAACAATTGCTAGTGGTGCCCTTTTGATTTGCTCAGGTCACATTTAATCTCATGATCAGAGGACCACCAGGTGCTTCCAGTTGGAAGGAATCTGCTTCAGTTCTTAGAGCTATCCTACACACCAAAAAGAAAGGGAACAGATAAGCTGGATTCTCCTGGGGCCAGCTGACAGCTGATTAAACCCAGCAGAAAGACAGGAGATGTGAAACATTCAGCTCAAGGTCAAATGATACAAAGGGCAAACCTGACAAGAGGCTGACACACTATGACTAAAAGAATCCCTTGCTAAAGGCACCCTATGAACAGAAATGCTCATCTGATACCAAATACAGGCTGCTTGAATATACAAAATAAGTGATTACCTGAAGATCCTCAAGTCTGAAATGAAGAATGCTAATGAAGAAGATTTATGTTATACTGCAAAGCTCAGCAAACTAATAAGAAGAATCATCCAGTAAATAAATCAAAAACTAATTCAAAAGTTCCACAACCATGTATGTTATGAATTTGCAGACTAAGTGACTTCATCATTTGTGCAAAATTTCAGATTAGGACTTCCCTCAATGGAAATAAATCAAAGGAAAATGGTGCACATGCTTTTGCTGAAGGGTGCTCAAACCTGCAAACAGAGCTGATTCCGTGTTTTGACCTTTTGTAGTTTTCTTGAAAGAATAGTAACAAATGTGAAAAGATATTTGTCTGTACATATACACAAAAACAAGAAGAGTCAAAATTATAAGAAAACAAAATATTTGGGAAATTCAGCATCTCTAAGGGAAACAGAAATTTCACTTGGATTGATAAATACATGAATGAACCTCCACTGAAAGTGTTGCTTGAGGAAGGTTTAAGCAGCAGCTCATAGTCTTCGAAAGTGGAAATTTCATATGAGGGACACCTTGATAATCTTTACTTTTAACTTCTAAAAAGTCACTTCTGGGAAATTTACAGTATGATTATTTTCCTTACTGCTCTTAGAAATCACAATGCAGGTTGGGAGGCCATACTTTTACTACCGAGGATGATAGTCTCAGAATCTCAGAGTTACCTCACTTTTTCAGCTTTACATATTGATAAGATTTCTCTATTTTATTTTTTTTTTTTAAGATGATCAAAACTAGACATAGAATTCTAGACAATATGTTTGCCACTGATGGACTGGCTTTTCTGACTAAGTAAGAGTAGTGCTCAAGGGGATTACTTTCAGTTAATCTACAGGAGTCATTCACAGCCTGTCATTTGACTGGAGGCACTTTAGAGACTGAAAAGCATCATCATACACTCAAAATAGTAATACCATGTCTGAAACATAGCTTCCATTATTTGAAAATATCAAAGATTGTAGGGACCAAAGTGAGCAAGTAACTTTTTTGAAGCAACTCATTGATTAAAGGCAAGCACATCTGGTTTTAAATTGTTATTTTACTCTGTGTGACCACACGATGATTTTGAAAACGAGATGAAATTCTTTACATTGCTGACTTCAAAAAATTCTCTCAGTATCCCACATTTGGGGTCATGGTAATAGATCTGGTCAGCCATGTAGGAACTTGCCTCCCATTTGTGTATCAGCAAGGGAGTTGAAAGTCAGTTTTTTTACTCCTAGCCAGAACACCACAAAGAAAATGTCTGCTGCTTGCTGACACTGCCATGAAATGTTACATGAGCAGCCAAACACAGGGAGAATGCTTTGTTTGCCAAGTGCTGTCAAGTTCTCCTACAGCCTCACTAATATTATCTCCATTTTCCAATCACCTAATAACTTTCTTCAAAGAAACTGCAGGAGCCATCTTTCTTACTGTGTCAAAGGATCAATTCTGATTTTCTGTGTATTACTACCACTAACTCAGATGAACTGAGTAAGTTATTCCTGAGATAAAATGTGCCCAGGGTTAAACATAATTGTCCCTTACTTTGATGCACATAACCTACACAAGCTAACCAAAAGCATTTATACATCGTCACATAGGAACTCTTCGTTTTAGGTAGAATTCCAGTTAAAATACTAAGAACAAAATATATTGTCTTTTTGTTTCTTTCCTAGATGAGTCTTAGTAATTTTTTTTATTAGCAGCTTTGAGTATCATACTGGTATTTAATAAAGCTCTGTTTATACATATGAATTTCAGTATTTAGCCTTCCAAATACAATCATGGATATATCATGCTATAAAAACACAGTAGTAAAGTCACTAGTGGTGACTCATATACTTTACCAGTTTGCACAAAACCTGATGGCTTTGTCAACGTCAGGTTTGTTGTCTTGTCTAAAACGGACACGAATTCCCAAAAAAGAAATGCCACTCTGAAAGCCTTTATTTCTGTGAAGTTCATGAGCTGATAAACAATACAAGGAATACTGAAGATGTGCCACACATAAAGGGCAACATGAAATAAATGCCTTAAGCACAGTGCATAAACCAGTGTAGGCTAGATGATTAACCACTGTCCTCATGGTGGAGAGAGTGCACATGTGTGTGTGCAAGAGTGAGCATCTTTATACACTGCATACATAAATGCCTGCACTCAAAAAAACTAATTAAAATAATTATCCAGACACTCTGGATCTTTATAGTAAAGATGTAGAAAATAATCTTTTAAACATCTATGATTGCCTACACCATCCATTCTTTGTTATGGGGGTCACGCTGGGTGTTCAAGATGTTAGAGAACACTATAGAAAGAAAGAAAAATAAACTGAATTCTTCCCAGTAGACCCCTTATAATTTGATGATACATAATGAATGGTTACTAGATTTGCTTAGCAGCAAGAGGTGTGTTTTGGTCACTCAAATAGTACTTCCCAAATCAATCACAAAATACAAACCATGATTGGTTGTTGTTATTCTACACCAAAGAGCAACCTATGGGATGGTGAAGTGGATTACGCATGTTTCTTTGATCTTTTCCAAACAGATTTCACTCAATAAACTGCTTATATGTTTTTATAATCACATCACACTGGAGGCTGTTTTTCACTGTCACGAAAATTTCTGTGGGTGAGAAGAACGAAGAGTAACTAAAAACAGGTCCACAGGGATTTCCTGAAGAGAAATAAACAGCTTTTCTAAACTTCGAGATGGGTGAAGAAAAATTTGTCTTCTGCTGCACTAAAGGGAAAATTTCTCTGAAAGCATCAACAAATATCTTCCTACACAAACTATACTCTGACAAAACCACAATGGTCCTGCTAAAACCACACCTCTGCTATTAAACATTTGATGC